>CM042156.1:34352305-34477305 GCA_023376005.1 Doryteuthis pealeii
ATATAGACAGAGACTTGATGAGGAGATCTTTGTGTGCTTGTTTGTGTCTGTATGTTTATTTTTATTGAGCGTTTACATCTTTTTATATTTCTATGTAATATCACAAGTATACATAGTCGTCAGAAGTGTTTGAATGTTTCGTAGCAAGTTAATTCTATGTAGATTAGTGGATTCTGTGGAGGTGGAATTGTGATTAGTAGGTCCTTAGTACCTGTTATCCTGTATTTCTTTTCCCTTTTTTTTTTATTTATAGGTTATATTTTATATTTTTATTTATTTATAGGGTTCATACGGTCCCAGCTACGAAAAGACATATATTCGGCCGGTTCAGTGTGGTGATTGATATCGTATTCTAGGTTAGGCAGCAGTTATTACTAGAAATAATGCGGTCGGTGGAGGCCAGTAGGGATCCGACTTTATGTTCTGCGGATTTTAACACTATCTGCCAGCTTTTGATTCAGATGCCACCACAGATACTTGTGCCTTAAGTGTCCAGTTTTTATCTCCTCTTTCTTATTCAGTTGTCTTCTGGTAGGTTAATCGAGTAATTTTGTGTTTTTGTTTTGGCTTTTCTGTGTGTCTTTTCTTTAATCCCTGTGAACCATCTGACTTGTGCCTTCGAAACGGCCAGCACCAGAACATAACAACGTTGGGGTCAACATCGTGCAGCGAAGGTGCAGAAGGGTATTCTCACTATTAATACTTATGTTTTTTTAAAAAGTACAACCGTTTATCATCTTGCAACACCCTCTGGTTAAAAATTATAGACTGTCCAAATGTCCAAGAGAAATGAAAAATGTTAATCCTGCTTATATATATTGATAGCACAGCAGGATGTCAAGCAAGGTCAATTCTTAAGCGGAGTTTAACCAAGTTTGAATTCAGAGTTTTCCTTCTCATAGAACTAGTTACCTAGCCATACAGTTATGAGCCCAGCTTATTTACCCATAGCTGGAGGGAGAATTGATCATACCTTTCCCAAAGGTATTAGCACGCATGTTAAATGCAAACAACCTTCATCCAGGAATTGAACTCGGGTCAACAGTTCATTACCTAAGACTAACCGTTAGACCACACTGGACCTTAATCTGATTCAGGTGTTGCTTATCCCCAAATTCTTATTTCTTATGAGAGTTGTCACCTCAAGTAAATAATGAACCATTCCGTTTTTATATTATAAAAGAAAGGGAAGAAAAAGGACATGCTGTAAGCAGAAAAAATAATAAGAAAGAATGAAATGGGGAAAGATAGAGAAAGGAGGTTAGCAATAACACTAATCAGTTTCAAATCGAACATATTGAAAAGAAAAGAAAGAAAGAAAAAGAGTGAGAGAGAGTTAAATCAAGATTAAATTATACTTTTTACATATTAAAGTATTTTTTCAATAGCTCTTAATTAAACATATCAAATGTTGTAGATAATTAAATTATCATACTGTGGTATATCCACAGGTCCTCGCTATTCAAGATTATTATACTTTCTTACATATTGAACTATTTGAACAAATAGCTTTAATTAAACATATCAAATGTTTGTAATAATTAAATTATCATACTGTGGTAATTCCACAGGTCCTAACTATTCAAGATTATTATCTTTCTTACATATTGAACTATTTGACAATAGCTCTTAATTAAGACATATCAAACTGTAATAATTAAAATTATCATACTGTGGTATAATCCACAGGTCCTGCTATTCAAGATTATTATACTTCTTACATATTGAACTATTTGACAATAGCTCTTAATTAAACATATCAAATGTTGTAATAATTAGAATTATCATACTGTGGTATAATCCACAGGTCCTGCAAGTGATAAATTAATATAACATATAACTTTGTAGTTGACTAGAAAAATAAAAAATGGTATGATTCCATAACTACATAAATACAAAACATCACACATTGGTAATTCATGCTTCATTGACACTGTGACAATGAAGTGTGAAAGTCAGCTAATAGCTTGATTAACAATAAGTGAAATTGATTAAAAAAACAATCTTAAATCTTATTAACATTAAAATACTTTCAACTTTTCTGTTCTACATGAAGTGTTCCTGTTGCAATGGTTTATTGTCATAGGAAATGGACACGAGTTCCAAATCCTGATGAGACTAGTTGCATTTCACAACACTAATACTCTTGGGAAAAGGTATGCATCCAACTATTCTCCCTCCAGCTATGAAGTAAATAGTAGGGCAGACTGGGCTCTTTAACCTTGGTATGGCAAACCAGTCTAAGAGAAAGAAAACTGAATTCAACCCTGTTAAAATTCTAAAAAATTGCAACTGGTGTCACTCCTGCTCGTTAAGAGAGGGTTTGATAAATATATACATAACCTTGTATTATGACTGGCATCAAATTAAAGGAAATGAATTAAATGGAAAGATGGGCTCGATGAAACTCCACTAGTTTCATTTACTAAAATAAAATTGAACATTTCAATATATTCAAAGATAATAACATTCAGACTTGGAAGAAAATTATAATGGTAATCTGAACATTAGCTACATAAATGAAAGTAACCTCCCCTTGTTTTCTTTCATTTTAAGGAAGCTGTAAGTTTTGGTTGGCCATTTTCATTTCACGTAATCTACACTGGAATATGAAATTTGTTCAAATCAATACAACTGAATGTTTAACAGGAAAATATCATAAAATGTGTTCTTAATTGTGCTTGTGCATTATTTGAAATGAACTTAATTGTTATTAAGAACACATTTTATGATATTTTTCGTGTTTAAAACCATTCAGTTGTATTGATTTACGGTGAAATGAAAAACAAGAAACAATAGATACTGTTTAAATAATATCCAAATAGAAACCGTGAACTCCTAGTCCCCGTTAGTTCTCCTTGAGATAGCTTGTATGTTTAAACACCAAATAACCAAAAGTTAAAGGGCAAACTATGGACCGCTACACACCTAAAAATACTACCAAAGCCCATTAAGAAAGATATCCTAATAAATAAAAAATGCCAGTTGAGTGCATACCAACCAAACTAAGAAGACCAGACATGTTCCCTGGGATGATCAGTAAGCAGTTTTAGTAGAAGAGAAACGTAATCAAAAAAGCAGTCTTCTATTATTTTCGTATATTTGAGACATATATCTCCAGGACTAACACCTGGTGTGTGTAGTTTGGATGAGGTCTATAACTTTTAAAAAGCGAAGAGGTAGATAGGTTATTACGGGCTAAATCATACAATATGGGAGATACATAATTAGAGGATTATTTCTTATCAGTATCAATAATATGGGTGAGATAGATATCTAGACTAATCGGCTTTGGAGAGAGCGTTTGCTGTTTTAGCATGCGAACAGTGAGGATGATTAGTGGGTAGGTGAAAGGTATCTCTTCTAGATCAAAGCTAGAAGTGGCAACCAGGTTGCAAAAAGATAGAACTTCAGAAGTGGGATAAGACTAGTTCCAGAAACTGCTGGTGGAACACCGCTTGTATAGATATCATAGAAAATGATAGCTGTCAAAATCGGGAGATAGGGGACAACTATAACTCTAGTCTAAATACTGGGAGTATTTTACAACAGAAGAATCTCAATGAAAGTCTTAAAGAAACAAATATAGTGTTCTCGAAAGTCATACCTACAGGATATGGGGTATGGGGGGCGAGTGGTTGGGGAATCGCACGTGTGGTAATTCCGTTAGTGCCCGGTGTTTACTGGTTGGCCTTCGGCATGAATTGCGACCATAGTTGGTTCCATATGTGAATTGGTTTGGTTTGTGGTGGAACTGGGTCAGGATGGGAACTCCGAGGGTGGATATGTCGGTGCGATGTAGGAAAGAGACGAGTGATGAACGGATCATCTAAGAGGATTCGTATGAGCTTTTTGAGAGTTTTTGTTGGTTGGTTTTGAATGGGTCTATATCCAGTCATAGTGTAGAGTGGTTAGCATAGTTTCTTGCAGGTATTCCATTACTTCACTGAAGGTAGCAAGTTTTTTCGATCCTCTCTGGGATGCCCCATACTTGTAACCTTGAGCTCACATCCTAGGTTTCCTTGTTGGTTCAGATACGTTTGGGCGATATACTATGCTGTGAGTCCATGTCTAGTATGGTTATGAGATTATGGTTTTAGAAAGATAGACTTGCAGATTTTCTAATGGATTATTTCTGATATTAGCATGTATTTATTCTTGATTCTCTTCTTTCACTTGGATGCCCCTTTGTGTCATTTATTTTCTACCTGTTTGTCAAACAGTTTTGGCTAATATTATCCTTTTTACTCATATGTCTAGAGCAACCTCAGTTCACTTTAAAACTTGCTTTCTTCTTCCCTTAAATGAAATATTCACACTTAAACAATGTATAATATGTTAAAGAGAAATTTCACATGGAATAATCTTAAAGAATATATTTATGATTTTGCAGCTCTTACATCATAAGAAAGAGTTTGACATGAGATTCCTTCATTACTCAATGTGAAAACTCATTGTGATCTAGGGCTATGCTGATAGTTATTTATTTAGTGTGTCCTTGGTACACACATTATTTTGGTTTGGCTTTAATGATGTCAATCGTGAAAAATTTTATTGTCTCCAGAACTATAAGTTTCTTTAACAGATTATTATTGAGTTTTTTATTTAATGATCTGGGGAAAACAACTAAAGCTGTCTAACTCATATCTTGTAACCTATCCTGTGTAATTCATTTCTAAGAATTTCTATTGAAAGTATTTATTCATGTAGCTTGAAAATTTGTTGTTTGAGTGGAGAAAAAAGTAAGGAAAACTGGGATTTGCATGATTGGATTGTGATGCTGTGTGTCTAGTGGTCGGTTGGTGGTTGGTGTAGTGTTTTTATATGGTCATCAGTGTTTTTGTTGTATCTTCGTCAATGTTTACAATCTTGTTACCTATCAGCATTCTGCTGTGAATATAGCATGCTGAATGTCAAGGAGACTATTTTATAGAAAATTAAATACTTTTCATTCATTTGTTTCATTTCTGTCTTTCGTAAATACATTTGTTCTTTCATGTCTTGATTCTTTTTTTACATTTCTTTTCTTCTATTCTCACTTACTTGTGTTTGTTATTTGTAAATAGTTTAAATGTTTTGTAAAATATAGTTTTTTGTGGTGGTGAGGTAAAGCATATTCTATTTGTTTTTTTTGGTTTTTCAATAAAACTGAATAAAAAGGTTTACATACCCATTTTGTTATTTTTTTTTTTGTTCCTTTCTGGTATAAATGCTTTCCATTTCAACTATCTTGTTTTTGAATCTTTTAGAGCCTGATATTGATGCAAGGCTTTATCACTGAAATAGAAGAAAATCAAAAATTGCATTTCAAAATATCACACACAATTGAATCATAGAAAAATATTTTATGACTAATGAAACATTTAAAAAACAAACTAAGATTAGATATTTCAAGAAATGTTTAAATTTTAATTACTAGTTTTTTGTTCACATACTTTGTATTATTTGTTCTTTCAATAAAATGATAATCTAAAAGATGAGAAAAAATGAATATACAATTCCCAGTTTAATTAATATCTCCATGAATAATAAAATGTGTTTTAGTTGCAAGATTGACTTTAAATCAATCCAAAATACTTTTTGGTTATCAATAAGTCTGCAATCTCAATAAGTCAACTTTGATTTTATTCTGTCAATTATATGAAGTGCTCTATTTCCTATCTGTGGCATGGAGTATGTTGTAGTAGTTTTACTATTGAATTAATATATGTATATGGTTGTTTTTTTGAATATTATTGGATTAAGTACTCTAATTAGAATATTATATTTAATGTAATACTCAAAAAGTAGATTACTTCCTTTATTTTGTTACTTTTTTTTGGTTTTATTCTAATTTATATTTTCAATAATAAAGTATTCCATTTGACATAGGGAGTTGCTTTAATTACATGTTATACATATTTATTATTTATAATCATTATAAACGGGATCCTAAGTAAAGTTATTTATGTAATTCACAGTGTTTTGTCAAATACTGGGTTTATTGCCAAATTATTTTCACTTTACCGTTATGATATCTTATATTATTTAACAGGTTTTCTATTCTTAATCATGATATTATTGTTACAATATTGCAGGGATTTTTATATCACATTTTTTTTTTGTTTTTTTTTGTTTTTTTTTTTTTGGTTTTTTTTGTTTTTTTTTTTTTTTGTTTGTTTTTTTTTTTGTTTCGTTTTGGTTGTTTTGTGTTGGTTTTTTTTTCTTTGGTTGTTGGGTTTGTGGTTTGTTTGTGTGGTTGTTGGTGTTGTTGTTTTGGGTGGTGTTGGTGTGTTTTGTGTGGTTTTGCTTGTTTGTTGTTTTTGGTGGGGGTGGGTTTGGTTCGTTTTGTTTTTTGTGTGGTTGGGTGGTGTTGGTTGTTGGTGTGGGTTGGGGTTGTTGGTGGTGTGTGTGGGTTGTGTGTTTGTTGTTGTGGTTGTTTGGTTTGTTGGTGTGTGGTGGTGTGTGTTGGTGCTGGGTTTGGGTGTGTATGGATATTAGTAGTTGTTTGAGTCGATTGCCTAGTCTTAGCTGAGGACCTTTAATAGGACTTGTTTTATATATTGAAAGTGAGATGCCTAGATTTGTTAGTTATATATCTGATTATTGTAATAGGCGCATGTGGAGTAGATTAATGATGATATTTTAATTGAATAGACTGAAGGGGAGATGGACATTTGGTGGGTTTCGATTAGTTCATGTGGGTTTTAACCAGTGACAGACTGATGACATTGCGTGTATGGCGTATTTTTATGATAAAGATAGTTTACAGAGGGAAGGTTGCTGCTTTTTCTATGATTTGGTTTTCCGTTTGTTATTTTGTTGTTGATCACATGGATGGAGAGTAGGTCAAGAATTGTTATATGGACAAGAAATTGTTTTCTCAATATCTTATTTGACGTTCGGTTATAGACAAAGTGATTTATCTCATGTGGTGATCGATTTGTGTGTGATAGTTTTTTTTGAAGGAGTGAAAGCTGTGATAATTATTGATTTTTTTTAAAATGTTTCCCTCATTATAAATTTTGAAATACACATACATGACATTTCACACATGTATCTTCCAGCCTTTTCCAGGTGTCTTTTGTAATCAATCAGGGAATGAGAACAATCTACCCAAATGAATTACAAGAAACACCTGAAGAAGACTGGAGGGTACTTTTGAGTTTCTTCTCATTTCTTTTTATTCATATCAAAAAGACAATTTTTCAGAATAAATTTAACTTTTTTTATGAGCTCGTTCATAAGCTCCCCTTCCCTTATTTCTGGGTTTGGATAAACACTGGGAACAATTTTGGACATAATTTCTGTTGAGTTTGAATTTTCATTTGATTTAGATTAAATTGGCATGCTGATTTCAAAAACTACAGTCATTTCTCTTCTATCACAGCTGAAATCCCAGTGTGTGGGGCAGTAGAGCTTGAGAGAACATTGGGTGGAGAGGAATTGGCCTTCAGAATCTGACCTCAAGCTGTTGATCCCAACATTCTAAATGAACCATTTGTTTGACAAAGAAAATTATGTTCCACCTCGCACATGAAAATAAGTCTCTTGAAGCAATTCATTAAAGCATTGCCAACTGAAGCAACTGTTTCAAGTACCGCATTTTTTTGAAATTTT
This sequence comes from Doryteuthis pealeii, assembly GCA_023376005.1. Lineage (NCBI taxonomy): Eukaryota > Metazoa > Mollusca > Cephalopoda > Myopsida > Loliginidae > Doryteuthis > Doryteuthis pealeii. Next base: position 34,359,905 of record CM042156.1, read on the forward strand.
TTTCCTGGCTTGTTCAATAGAAAGAAAATCAAGGCAGGTGGTGTTTGATGGCTACAGATTCTGGAAGTTATCAAAGATTAACATTTCATTGGGATAATGTCAGAACTCAAAAAGAATGCTTGGTTCTTGACAAGTTCTTTACCTTGTCAAGAACTTTCTTGGAAATGCATGATCAAAGAATTGCACTGAAATTAGATAGCCATAAAACACTCAATTGCAACATGAGAATCAAGTTCCATTTTCTGCATAGCAATTTTTCTAACTTCTTGGAAAACCTTGGTGTGGTCAGCAATGAGCAAGATGGATGATTCCACAAAGATTTGAAATTCATGGAGGAAAGATATCAAGGTATTTGGGATGTAAATATGATGGCTGACTATGGAGCATAAAGTGAAATTGTCAGATTGAACACTCTAGAAGAAACTGTGTAAAATTTTACCATAACTACTTGCACACAATTTGACTTCCAGTAACAATATCCCTTGTATGAACAAGATGAATTTGTACAAACATTATAATTAAGCAATCTTTTATTATTTTCCATTGAAAATTTTTAAAACATTCTATAAAATAAGCTAAAATGTGTTACATGCAGTTTTTTAATGTTTTTTGAGACCAAGCGGGGATATCCAGTTACTTAAAAAGTAGATGCAATAGAGAAAAAGAAATAGGGTCATTTTTTATTACAGAGCCCAAAAGTTAATCAAAAACAAGTGTCAGATCTAACTTAACAAAATTTGTGATGCCCAGTGTAATGTTTTATTATTTCTCCATTATATTAAATATTTAAAACATTCCATAAAATAAGTACACATTGTTAGATGCTGTATGTTTCTATGTTTTTTTCAGAAAAATCGGAGGTCTCCCATAGCTAAAAAGTTGATGGATATCGAAAAACTGGGGTCAATTTAGATTCAGGTCAAGAAAAGTTTCAAAAACAAGCGTCAGATCCAACTCAACCAAAATCATGTTCACAGTTTAATTAGTTTTTTGCAAGAATAAAATGTTAACTCACAGATATACCAAGTTCTATAACCAACTTTGTCTGAATACTTGTCAATAATTTGAGATAATTCTGTAAATGCATCCCTGTCTGTTTTCTCTGGTTCAGTTTGCCACAATCACAAACCTAGAGAGTAATATATTGTACTACTGTATGGTTGCACCACTTGGACTCTAAGAAAATGTTTGCAAAAAAAAAAAAAAAAAGCTAATGGGGACTGCATACAAATTTGAACAAATCCTGGAAGCAGCACTCCACAAAGGAGCAACTATACAGTCACTTTCTTCTTATCACACAAATCATCTGGGTAAGACAAGATGCAAAGATGAGCTCATAAGTGACATTCTCCTATGGGCACCGACACACCAGTGAGGGGTTGGCCAATTAAAACATACATTGATCAGTTCTGTTCAGATAATGAATGATATGCAAAGGGATGGATGGCAAGTAAGAGTCATGGAGATCCGTGCTGTTGGCATGACTTGGTGATTTTTACTTGTCCATTTCATTTAGATTTTTCCATGGTTTCCACAACAAACAAACAAACAAACGGTCTTTTATTCTGAAAAACTATCTTTTTGTAAATTGGATCAAATGTTGTATAATCTATGTGGTACATATAGTGTGACAGAGAACACAAGTTTAGTAGCGGACATGAGAACTTGTCGTATTCTCGAAGGAATCGGGCTAGGCTGACCTAGGATCGAACCCACATCCTTCAGAATGTGAAAAGCAACACTTTGGCGCGGCACCGGAGTCGAGATGCTACTGTCTCCGTATGTGGGTGCCAGATGCACGGATGATAGCTGCGGACATTCCGGCAACCAGGATTAAGTTGAGAATCCTGTTGTTGAAGCAACGGACGCCCGATGATGGAGGCAGGCCTGTGGATAAATGGAGGGAGGCACCAGAGGCGAGCAGTGCAGAAACGAGTGTTTGCTGCTAGAGGATTTCGACAAGCAAAAAGAAGAAGTCTGTGTTGACCAAAGAAAGTTTAGCCTGCAAGAAGGCGTTGAACTCGCTTCTTTTTGCGCCCCCCCTCAACAAAAATTTGGTGAGTTAAATTTTTATTTTGCTCTTCTCTATTTTTTTCCTATACATAGATCATTGACAAACACCTATAGAATAGGTCTTTCAAATCATGTAGATGGCAGTTTCCGTGGAAAAATACAAGACATTGGTAAAAAACTGGAAATCTCGCACATCACGTGATTTTGATTAGTTAATTAAAGCAGTTGCAGCTGAGATGTGACGTAGGATAGACGTGTCCTACAGTGGTTGGACTCGGCTCCACGCGATGAGTTATGGGCAAATAAATCTTGTGCAAGAAAATAAGTCTTGTAGTTAATTAATTGCATGACTGTAGTTAATTAATTGCATGACGAAAAGAGTTAGCCAAAAATAAGCCCTTAGAAGTAAAGATGAAACAGTCAGAAAAATGAAAGAAGCAACAAGTACGTAGACGACCATGGCCGAGAAGAAGAAGAAGTAGAAAGTAACAGCCAAGTAGGATATGTATCTGTCTAATATCTCTCTAATACTATCACATAAGAACTCTGGTTAATACCCGACAGAGAAGGGGTACATAACACAAACAGGCTAGTTTCAAATATCATTCATTGGCAATTCAGTCTCGAAAGACTATGATAAAAGTTTTGTGTGCCCCTGAAGTTGCAGCGCCTCCTGTGACTATGAAGTCCTATGTTTGAGAAACATTCTCGACCACAGATTTTTGCATTTGTAGGTTGTCCCTGTAGATGATGATGTTCTGATGTTTTGTTGCCGTTGCTTTCTTATGGACCTCTTAGCTTCATGATGTTTGTATCAGGGTGACTTCTGACATGTACAGTCCTCTATGGAGATTCTGCGCCACCGAGGGGCGGTCTTTGAGCCAAATTTTCCCAGCTGGAAGGGACAATGCCAAAAGCACCTGAGATCATTTTTGCAGACATCCTTGAATCGCAGTAGGGTGCAACCAATCTGTCTTTTAGCCAGATGTTAGCTCTCCATACAGGATGTCTTTCGGGATCGTCCATCATCCATCCGACGTACATGACCCAACCATCGGAGACGACATTGTCTCAGTAGGGAGTACAGGCTGGGGAGTTGAGCTCTCTTTAGGACAGCTGGGTTAGTGATCCTGAGAAAGGGGTACAGAACACAAACAGGCTAGTTTCAAATATATTTACTTTATATTATTCTTATATTAACAATGAAAATGTGCATATAGCCAAGGAACACACCTCATACAATGACCTCTTAACATCCTGTTGAGAATTTCCCAAGTCCAGAGCCCTGTTCCTATAAGGATTTATCAAAATGGCTAAAAATGGCCTTTTCATTTAACTCTTAACGTCCTATACCGCCTCATTCCACCCGGCCGGAAGTCACATTCATTTTCCTAATCTACCCCAAACGATAGCCTTTGTTTAAATGTAATATCAAACATATTTAGAAGTCTTTGATTTATGGGAAATAACAGGTAACTTTAAATGAAAAGGCCATTTTTTGATAAATCCTTATAGGAATGGGGATCTAGATTTAGAAAATTCTCAACAGGATGTTAAGAGTTAAAGTTAGCTGTTATTTCCCTTAAATCAAAGACTTCTAAATGTTTAATATTACATTTAAACAAAGGCTATCATTTGGGGTAGATTAGGAAAATAAATGACTTCCGGCTGGGCGGAATGAGGTGGTATAGGACATTAAGAGTGACACAAGTTTCAACTTCTCTGTACAAGATGATCCTAGATGCTCATGAAAATCAACTAGTTTACATTGACCCCCCCCCCCAACTACCTTGAAAATGTAGTCTTCCAAAATGTTGAATCACTTTTAAAAAATTCCTAATTTTAAAATTAAACAATAAAAAGTTTCAATCAGTAAAGGAGAGAATAAAAGAAGTAAAACAAAATCAATTCTGCAAGGATTTTTGATTTATATAAAAAGTAATTGTGGATGAGCAAGAGGTACCAGACTGGAAAGGATTTATTGTTGGCCTTTTAGCATCATTGATTATTACACAGTAATAAACCATCCTATTACTTTCTGGTTCTTTCTACTGTCCAGAAATTAGTAGAAGAGGGTACAACCAAAGTGGGACAACAAGAATACATTATAACTACATTTGACTTGAAGTAGGGGCTTCAGCCTCTAGTTCTGAGTAAAAATTAATAGCATGAATCTCAGGGAACCACCCCCCAGCAACACCTGACCCCTTGTCTAAAAGGGGCAGGACTGGGTTTAATACCCGGTACCGAGGCGTCCCAAAAAGAGAATGCCAAAGGGATTCACACACTTTTTGCACTGGCCACAGCATGAGCTTAGATTTGTGCGTGGATCCAATGTTAACTGGACTTTATGCTCATCAACCCAGGTGGGAGGTCTTACAGTCAAGTCACATTGAAAGCACTGGTTCCCGCTAGATCACTGAAGTTAAGCAGCGATAAGCCTGTTCAATACTTGGATGAGTGACTATTTAAGACACAGCAGGTATTGTAAGAAACTGAATATCAAAATGACTTAATTTGGTGTCAAATGATCCAAAAAGGGTTGATATGCTGCAATGCAAAACAATCAAATTTGGCTAAAGGTTTTCATTTTAACTTAAAATAATGGGTTGAGATATCAGAAGAATCTAAAAATGGAGGGATTGGTAAATATTTACATACATACAAACAGAAGTTCGGGTTGCCTATGGGGTCACCTTTGAGCGGCGTATTGGCATGCTTATTCCTTGAATTCTTAGAATCCGGTCCCTTTCAATATATTTTACCTAATAACTAATTTTTTCCGTTACATTGACAACACGTTATTCATTTACCCGAAAAACTGTAATCTAACTAAAATCATTGACAAACTAAATGATGTGGAACCCTCCATTAAATTTATTCATGAACTTGAACAAAACCACACCCTACTATTTTTAGACACACTTATCATAAACAATAACATTTTAAAATTTAAAGTTTATCATAAGAATACCAACAAAAATGACTACATCCATTTTTATTCCCACCATAACATGATAAAAAGTGGTATCATAATAGGTTTCTTTCTTAGAGCACTTAGGATATGTAATAAGAAATATTTAGAAGAAGAATTTAATATTATTGAAAAGTCATTTCTTAAATTACAATACCCTTTATACATACATACATATATATATATATACAATACATATATATATATATACACAATATATATAAATTACAATACTCTTTATACATACATATATATATAAGGTTTGAGACAATGTGGCTCGATCACTCCATCCTGAAGTGGGCTCTATGGAAGCAGCACAAGACGGAGGTCCTGGTTACATTTCCTACATTCAAGCCTCACCATATATGTAGTATGTGTGGCAGGGGTTGCCTGTCACTTTTGAATCATATGCAGTCCCATGGATACAGACGACCATGTGAAAACGTGTGTGTACGAGTGAAAACCAGAGGTCTTACGTGTCTTTTACGCAACAAGACATGTAAAAGTAAAGCTGGACTTTTGAACCACTTGCAAGCTAACAACCAAACTTTGTAAAAATGGCCTTCTTCTGTGAAGAAGTGGCAATCACCACACACACACACACACATATATATATAATGATAAGAACATATCATTTAATGTGTGCCTTTTTCAAAACAACACTAATATCAAGGAATCTTCTTGTGAACGTGACCTAGGTATTACTGTCAGCAGTGATTTACGTTGGACTCCAAAATTATCAAAAAGGCCGAGGGTGTCCTGGCATCACTCAGCAAGACCTTTGTCAGCCGCTCACTGGCTATCTATTTGAAGCTGTACAAAGCTATGGTGCGGCCACACTTGGAGTTTGCATCACTGGTCTGGAACCCCTATCTTGCACAAAATATTAACCTCCTAGAAACTTTACAGAGACGTGCAACCAAACGAATACCCTCCATCAGGCATCTACCATATTTTGAATGTCTCGCTGCCCTGGGAATGGATTCGCTGAAACTTCGGTGTCTGGCAACTGACCTGGTAAACGCTCATAAGGTCATTAATCATCTTAACAACAGCAACCTTGAGCACCTTTTTGATATCCATCTTTCTAACACACGTGGGCATGCCTACAAAGTCAGAAAACAGCACTGCTCACGTGACTTTCGGAAACATAGAATAAACTGCCCGCGTCTGCTGTAGGCTGCCGAAGCACTGAATCTTTCAAGGCCTCCATGCTTCCTGTAGTCTGCCGACACTATACCTGATGCACTCTCCACATACATATGCACACACATATGCATATTACTACTGTAAACTGTTCATGTTCCTGACATGAGACTTTGATGAGTTGTGGTGCACCTGAGCACTGTACACAATAAATTTCATTATTATTATCAGTTTAGAATTAAAACAGGAAATACTATAGCATCTTAAAAAGTTTTTCAATATTTGTTTTATTTATTCAGAACACTTTAAAGAAACTATTCTAATGAAGTCAATTAATGAATACTACACAGTCTAAATTTTTTTTTTTTTTTTCAGGTCTGGATTAATTCAGTCAGTCGAGGAATTGCAAGGTTCCTGGTTCGATACCAGTCCCCACCAACTCAGCATATGAGTAACACAGATTGAGTAATCTGATCTGTGGAATAAAGTGGGGAGCTGACAGTAGGTGTGAGGCTCCACTGCAGATGCAAAAACAATCTCCCCGGTCTAGCGCTAGTGAAAAGGGGATTGACTCCTTCACTGTTCAGCATATATTGACAATAGGCCACTCCATTTACTTTACTTACTAAAATTAGAAAAAATCTAATTTCTTGCAAAAAATGATAAATAGTCATGCAATGGTTAGTAAGCTAATTTTACAAACTGAAGCATTACAAGTGACTATGATTATCATCCCTCATGTCCCTGTGCCAGACTAAGCTAAACTTGATGAATTCTGATTAGAGAGATTAAAGTATCGTTTCTATCCAAATGTTGGTGATTTTATTTGGCTTCCTTTGTTTTTATGAGAATACAATAATGATATATGGAGAATTTTCAGAGAAAATATTTAGCCCCACTATCAAACTTCTTGGGGTTAAATAAATATTGCTGCTTTTAATTCTTTTAGGTCAAAACAAAACTGGAAAGATTCAATCAATTATGAACACAGAAAAAACTTAAATCATTGTAAAACATTAAAACAATAATAACGATAACAAGATTTTAATTTTTTTAAAAAATCGAAATTTTAAAAACGAAACTGACAGTTTTTAGAATTTTAAAATGAATAAACCTTAAATTGAAACAAGTTTAGTTAGCAAATTTTTGCAGTTTCAGAATTATTTTTCAAAGGAAAATATTTCGTCGATAATTATTTAAAAGAACTAAGACTTGTCAATGTCAAATGAAAGATTTTTTCCAACAAAAATAACTTATAAAATACGAAATTGTTTGAATCCTAAAAAGTCAAAATAGTAAATAATGGCTAATTTTTTTTTTTCACTGTTGTTCACTGCAGCGATTGTTTAATTTTTTTTTTAATGAAATATTAAAATACACGATTCTTCTTTCTTGTTTATAATTTTTTTTTCAAAAATATTTGTTTGGTTGGTTCATTTATTTATTCAAAACAACAGGAGGGGGGATTATGTTATTTACATTTTTAATCAATAGAAATAGTTTACACATAAAAATAAGTATCCCCTACAAAAAAAAACAAAAACAATAAAAAAAAACAAATGATATTTGTTTCTTTATCAGATTTTGATAATATTGAGTTTAATAGTTGGGTTTTTTTTTTGTTTTTTTTTTTTTGGGGGGGTATTGTTTCGTGATGCAAAGAAGAAAATATATATATTTAAATTTAAAAAAAAAACAACCTAAAAAGCCAGGAAGCCAGAAAAATATTCATTTCGAGAAGATACATTTTTTTTTTTTTTTGAAAAAAATCTCCGGGGTAAAATAGTTTGAATTCATAAAACCAGAAAAAATGTTGTTGTTTTTAATAATGCTACGATTAGTCGTAAAAAAATCTAACATTTATATTTTACTGAAAAAAAATAAAGTTTAAAAAAAGTAAAACATAAATAAAAATTAATCTCATTTTTTATTCTTCTTTCAAAAAAATAAAAATCTCAAACTTCAAGCTCAAAAGTAAATTAGATTAAACTAAAGCGTTAAATAAACAAATAGATTGAAGATTTTAAATAAAACAACTATATATATACATATATATATATATATATATATATATATATATATTATATATAATCTCACTTTTGCCTATGTTTGAGTTTTCTCTCTCTCGTTCTTCTTGTTTGACGCACGGTGTAAGAATTATTTTTTTGTTTTTTTTTCCTATGCTTAAAAAAAATGTTTTTTGAACTTACATTTGGCCAACCACCCGGTTACGGAAGGTGGCACTCCTCCAATCGTCAGACATGATGATATTTTTTTTTTTTTTTTTTTTATTAAAAAAAAATAAACCCTAAAAATGACGGAATGGTTTTTTCGCACGTCGCTTTCTTGCCTTCGTTGGTGTGTAGCTAATCTCTGTAATGGTGCCTTCTGTTGGCAACTGCCACTTCCGACCACGTGACCACCACATCCGGTAGTCACGTGATCAAAGCATGCTTGTTGTTGCCTCGTGGTTGGAGATAGAGAGAGACACACACACACACATTAGATAAAAATACAGCTTGACGAAAGCGTTGAGATTACATATGAAAATGTTAAATAAAAATAATATACACACGTGTGCATTGGTAGTCAGATAACTTATCAATCAATCGCCGTGTTTATAAGGGTAAGGAAAATATAGTGATGATTAATTTATGAATAAATTAGTAAAAATAAACATAAATGTTTATTACATGAATTTATCTATAGAAAAGAAAAGATATACAGTGTATATATATATAATGATAATAATGAAATTTATTGTGTACAGTGCTCAGGTGCACCACAACTCATCAAAGTCTTGTCTAGTACACAGAATAATGTATTAGTGTCAGGAACAGGAACAGTTTACTGTAATAATATGCATGTATGTGTGTGTGCTTATGTGTGTGGAGAGGGGCATCAGGTATGGTGTTAGCGGACTACAAGAAGCATGGAGGCCTTGAAAGATGCAGTGTTTCGGCAGCCTACAACGGACGTGGGCAGCTTATTCCATGCCTCGACAATTCTGAGTGCGAAAAAATGTTTCCGAAAGTCATGTGAGTAATGCTGTTTTCTGACTTTTTAGGCATGCCCACGTGTGTTAGAATATAATGGGTATATATGTGTATATCATACGCATACATATACCATTACTCTAATCATACTTGCCCAGTCTTCGGTTCAGTGTCCAGTGGCTTCAACAACTGGACTGGTCAGAAATTAAATAATGGTAGGTGTGGCACTTCACCTCAGATGCAAAAACAATCTCTCTGGTCTAGCACTAGTGAAATGGAGATAGACTCCCTCACTGTCCAGCTGATACCGACAATAGGCCACTCCACTACTTTTTATTCTATGAAAGACTAACTAGTCCATATATAACCTTGAGCACCTTTGTAAAGAAATCTGAGGTGGGGGTTATCGTCCTTGTCTACGAGCCTCTCTATCAAACCAACCAATCACGGGCCAGCATACTTTGGTGGCAAAGCCAAAGAGCCAAATTCTTGCTCTTTCTGATCGACCAGCACCGGAGTCAGACCTCAAAAAAGGGTCTCTCTTATATCCAGCTACAACTAGAGTAGCCATAGCAAGGGACTTCGATAATTCCCCTACCTCGGGATTTCAGCTAAGTGGTTTATTATTCTATGTATAACATTCCACAGACAAACCAAATTTTGCAACAATTTGTTATGTATGTCAGTAATACATGTCTATTCCCATTCTAAGTTTGTGTTCGTTTTATTCTTTAACTCTAACTTGTCTGTCACCATTCGTAGTCTAAAACACCATAACTTTTTGATCTCCATGTGTTAGCATGTGGGCATGCCTACAAAGTCAGAAAACAGCATTGCTCACATGACTTTTGGAAACACTTTTTCATGCTCCGAATTCCGGGGCATGGAATAAGCTGCCTGCATCCGTTGTAGGCTGCCGAAACACTGCATCTTTCAAAGCCTCCATGCTTCCTGTAGTCCACCAACACTATACCTGATACTCCTCTCCACACACATATGCACACACGCGTACACATACATGTATATTATTACTGTACACTATTCATGTTCCTGACATTAATACATTATTCTATGTACTAGACATGAGACTTTGATGAGTTGTAGTGCAGTTCTGAGCACTGTACACAATAGATTTCATTATTATCAGTATTATATACATATATAGTGTGGGCGGATGTGTATGATCCATCATTGCCACAAGGGCATCACATCATTAAGCAATTGTTAGCTAGCTAGTCTTGCAGATCCATTACTACTGAATAGCAGGTTCAATCCTTGTTAGATGCCCCATACTTGCAACCTTGTGTCACATCCTACCCGTGGTAAATGGGTTGGATAAATACTTACTTCATATCCGCAATGTTCTTGTCAGCTACAAATTAAATGTTATGTTATATTATTTCTCTAGTGGATAAAGGAGTTAGGTTAAGACAGTTCTAAGTGACAGTTATCTCTAGGCTGCAGGTTCAATCCTGGTCAGGGGCAGCAGTAACATAGAATAATAATTAGCACAGCTTAACACCTGTACCCCAGCTATGGTTAGCAGAATGAGAACAGGATATCCATGTGGACTGAATAAAGGGTTAGGTTCAAAGTTCCGTGGTGGCTCCTGATTACGACAAGAAGGTTCCCGAGTCCAACAAGAAATACCTGAAGAAGGCCGGAGGGCACATCAGCCAAAACATTGTACAGATAACAATGAAAATGAGGACAATAGTCCAAATAATACAAATCTATTAATAATGGATATTCGCTTCCGGTTTTTGTCTGTAACAAAAATTACGTCACTGCTTACGTCACATTACCCAAAATCGTCATAAATAGAATACACTCAAAATTTGAGCATGCAATGTTAGACAGTCCTCATTGTTTTTTAAAACAAGTTTTAATAAATACATACCTGGTATTATCTATCTATATATAGTTTTTTATTTATTTTAATATATATTTAAAGTTATCAGAACTAAGTTTCCATTTCAATTTTTTTATTTTTTTACTCCTTTAATAAATTTGATGATTTTACTTTACTTATGATACAAACTCTCTGATATTAAATTTTCAACTCCCATCCCCTCAGATAATATTTATTTTACGTCGCCCAGAGGGCGTTTTTTTTTATTTTGCTAGTAATACTAATTATGTTATATTAACTAGCAAATATATGCACCCTCCAGATGCAAGTATTTAAGTTTTAATCTAATAAAATATCATTAAATGAGAAAGACTAATGAAACTGAATAAGAATGCAGATAAAAAAATTTGGAACAGAGGGGATATGATTGAAAAATAGAACAACTTTGAAACTAACTCTTCCATCATTTTTCATTACTCCCGTCTTTCATTGGTAAATTTTCCTAATTTAACTATTTAGTTAAAATGGGAAGTAAGGAATAAAATTACAGTTATTTCTTCTTGTTAATGGATTTCTTTTAAGATTTATCCCCGAGATTTTTGCTTATATTCATTAAGATGAAAACAAACAATTAGAAATCAATAATACTAAGCATATATTTATTAAAATTACATTTTTAAGATCAATATGCAAATTAGCCTTCCCGTTCACACTGTAAACCGCTATTTTGTTATATATATAAATACAATTTCATGTTATAAGTATGTAGATATGATCAACAGTATTAATAATGTAAAACAATTTTATTAATAATTGAGGTTTAAATAAAAATAAAATCATGGAGAATGTGATGTAAATAACTAAGGGAATTGTGACTTGTATAGTAATATAGTTTCGGTTACAGACAAACAAACACACAATCTCCATTATAATAAGATTTACTGATTGAGGAGTGATTCATAGTTGTTTAAATATTTTCTTTGTTTTGATAACTTTTAAAGATGAGATTTTATTTGGATTCACAGCAGTAATCCCTATTTATCCCAATTACCTGTTGTTGACTTAGAAGTTCATTTTGTTCTATACTCATATATTGTTTTTGTTGGCACCTTTCGGTCCACTAAGGACGATGGTCTAGTGTCCCCCCCAAAAAATTATCTGCATCTGCGCAAGTGATTCTGCAGGCCAATTCCTGAGTAACAGTCTTTGGTGCACTGAATGCACACAAACTGTGATGCTTTCTGGGGCTGCTTTCTTTTATCCCCCTTTCTGGCTCTCTTTGCTGTTGAGGCCACTCTCCTCTCCGCCTCACCCCTCTCCGTGCCTTGCTTAACATTAAGGTGCTAGGCCGCTCTATATTTTGCATCTACCTCCCATGTGTTTCTGTTAATATGGCATATCCTCATGACTCTCCTGCAGACATCTTTAAATCATAGGCGTGGCCTACCAACCAATCGGAAGCCTTTTACTAATTCACTGTACAAAAGATCTTTTGGGATGCGGCCATTTTCAATTCTCCTGACATGTCCAAGCCAACTCATATATACCCATGTCGGGGTTATTTTCCCATTTGCCTGAGGAGTTATCTGCCCGGCTTGTTGCCGCTTGTTCCCACTAGGGGACATATGATATTTAAGCAGCTGATTCGAATTTCTCTTCCTCTTTCCTTGCTACGAGACCACATGGGTTAGACACAGTCTACCCCTTTCTCGGTGGGGCTCCGGCCCCCCTCCTTGTAAGTCATTTCTATCTACGGACGCTCCAGTCCTTTTATATATGTAGGTTTATCTACTCTTGTATTTGTATCTTATGTATCCATGTACTCTTCTATTATGTATCCTTTGTATTCATGTGCTGTTATCTATTAAATGTATTGTCCCTCAACCCTTGTCGGAGTTGTATGTTCTTCAAATATTCACTTTGAATCCTACACCCATATAACATGTGATTGTTTGTTTGTTTGTTTTTTACGGCATATCAACCTCAGTGGGTCATTTAATGCCGATAAAGTTTTGAAATAAATCAATTCTTAATGGATAATACAATTTTTTTTTTTAAATACATTTTTCTATTTAACCCATAGATGGGACCCTAACAGGTACTACCACTCCGGATCAGAGTGGACCAGGGAGCAATGGTGATGAAGGAGTGCTCCACATTCCCCAAACCTCCAGAACTGGAACCTCACCATCAGATAAAGTTTAACATCATTCCCAGGACATATAACATGTGAGGAAGTTATATTAACATTGGAAGGCTCAAAGTGACCTCCCAATGTGGGTACATATAAATACAAGTAATATTCCAACAAAGAAGTTATGAGGTGTAACAAACATAGACTTTGATAGTGAGCACATAGAAATACATTGCAACCTTGCGTCACATCCTACTCATAACAAACACATTAAAAGGTATACACAAAAGAGATACATAATGACACATAATGAGACAATGTATTAGAGGTGTATAAAGAAGATACATTAATGTGTTATAAAGAAAGTAGGACGTTGGCTTTCGTCCTAAAGAAGTGATGGAGAGTCCATGAAGTAATGTTACTTACTAAGGCTGGGGGGGGGGGCGAAGCCCCCACACATAAAGGTATAGACTCATAGATCTAACCCATGGGTCCTGCTTGTTGTCCCAGAGAAAAGAGAATTCCAACTTCCCGCTTTCCTGATTAAATAGTCAGGACCCCTAGCGGTCAAGACCTGAAAACAAGGGAAGATAACTCTTCCAGACCAAACAGTCGCAGACAATCGCTACACCCACATCATAATCAGGTATATAATAGAAAGAGAGACAGATAGAGAGAGTAGATCAGATACCGGTTCTCACCAACTCAGCGTATGAGTAGCATAGGGATCTGTGCGGTAAAGTAAGGAGATGATGGTAGGTGTGGCACTCTACCTCAGATGCTAAAACAATCTCCTTGGTCTAGCGCTATTGAAAAGGAGATAGACTCCCTCGCTGACTGGCTAATACCGACTTTAGGTCGCCTGTCGACTTTTTACTTTACTTACTTGTTATACTTCTGCTTACTGGTTCTACCTCAGCCGCCATTTTCTTCCGTCAATCTAGTGGGATTACTTCTCTTCAGGGCTTCTGCTGGGTTGTTGATTTTTTGGGGGCTGTCATCTCTTGTTTTAAATTACTTAACAAGACTTGGTTGCTTTATTGATAAAGCTTTATTTCTAAACCCAGCCAATATTCATCCGCCACAAATCAAGAAACATCAGGTCCGCCCACCCCGGATTCTCTGTCGCATCTGACTAACTAAACTAAAACTTATTCTCACATGTCTAATCCATCTACCGGAAGGCCAGTTGAGATGTCACCGTTGCCACTCATTGGCCCCAGTAACTTTCCACGGACCCCATCATTTTTAATTTAACGGTCCTTATTCAAAATATTCTAACTACATTTTTTATTTCCAAACCCAACCTATTATTCATCTGCCACAGATCAAGACCAGCTCAGAGCAAACAACCTACAGGTCCACACACTCTCAATTCTCTGACGCATCTCAAAACTAATTCCCATGCCTCTGTAATGGCACGTTTTTCAAGGGGTCAAGTAAAAAGGTTACTAACCATCAATAAACTGTCGGGTAACTTTCCATAGGACCCCGTTAATCTAAATCTAACAGACTTTATTCAAAATATTCTAACTACAGGTACATACATAAATCATAAGCTGATTATGATTATGACATCATTGTTTTTACACACCTATCATTCCAACATGTCTCATGAAAAAAGAAAAAGAAAATAGTCTGTTTGATCAACTGTCAAACTATTAAAAATGATTTCCCAGGTTGGATCATTACTACGCTTAGATGCATAAGGAACACCGGAGGAAGGACGGTGGATACAGTGGCTGAAATGGTCTATGTACACATACCACAATAAAGATGAGGACAACAGTCCGAAAAATCAAAATTATTCACATCAATCATAAGCTGATTATGATTATGTAACAATTTTAATTATTTTCTAGTTCTTATGCTCTGACATACTCCTCGGTCTTATGTGGTGTTATGATTAACAAGCTAGTCTCGCAAATCCATTACTATTGAATAGCGAGTTCAATCCTCACTGGATGCACCCTACTTGCAACCTTGTGTCACATCCTACTCATGACAAACCAGATGGGTACATACCTACTTCTCAGTCTTACTACTATAAGTTATGGTGTTGGTCTATATAAGAGTAAAGTTGTCGGGGCGGCCTAATGTTGGTATGAGCCATGCAGTGAGGGAGTCTATCCCCTTTTCACTAGCGCTAGACCAAGGAGATTGTTATTGCGTCTGAAGAGGAGCGCCACACCTACCATCAGCTCCTTACTTTACCACACAGATCCCTGTGCTACTCATACACTGAGTTGGCGAGGGTTGGTATCAAACTAGGAACCTTGTGGCTTCTAACTGAATGCTCTAGCGACTGAGCTAAGTTGCTCTCAATTGAATTTCACTCCTCCACTGAAATGGTTATCAAGGTATGGTTACAGCTGTATGGTAATACTGAGAACTAGATACCATTGACAATCAGGATTTTTCATAAAACCATCCAAATATGCTGGAAGGTGTAATACTGAGAACTAGATACCATTGACAATCAGGATTTTTCATAAAACCATCCAAATATGCTGGAAGGTGTAATACTGAGAACTAGATACCATTGACAATCAGGTTTTTTTTATATCCCCCCCCCCGAGTTTGACAAGTAATACCTGACTGAAGAAAGCTATCGACTGAAATGTTGTGTATATAACAATAATGATGAGGATAATAATTCGAAAAATCCAAATAATATAACCTTCCTAGGTTATTTAATGCCAAAGCCATTCTTGGAGAAGAACAGTAGTGGTATAATTTGATCCATAGCTGGATGAAAGAGAGGGTTCGTATTAGTTTGAAAGTAAACGTGATAGGGTGACTGGAGTTTGAACTCGCTTACGACAGTGTCGCAGTCAGGAACGTTAGTCAATACGCCACAAAGCCTCCCCTTACACAGAAGGAGCACTGAAGACAACATACACTTGAAGAAGTCCAAAGAATATAGCGGCTAGAAAATAAGGATTTTATATGTTTATTAGTCATGCTTATGTAAATTTATTCTTCATTTTTATTGGTTCACACCTTTATATTAACCCTTCTCTTTTTTGGTGTTGGCAGTTATTTTTTCAACTAATCTTGCTGTCAGTAGGCAGACACAACTACCTTTACTAGACCTACAGAATTTTTAGGTCGCAACGAGACAGTTGCAACCTTTTACTACCTTCTGAATCAGAGAAGTTGCTTTTTTCGTTATTTTTCCCCCACTATCGCAAGTCGTAGCACTTTTTGTGGGTCGGCCACTCCCCAAGTTTGACCTATTATTTTGGTGGCTTTCTTTTTTTCAGCATTATAAAACCATCCAAACATGCTAGAAGGTGCGGCTACCTCCTAAGTCAAAAGTAGCCAGTAGAATTTTCTATATGAAAATGGAGTTTGAATTACAATAAATAATTCAAGAATCAATAAGGAAAACAGGGTAATCTGAACATTAGTTACATAAATGAGAGTAACCTCCCCTTGTTTCTTTCACTTTGAGGAAGCCGTCTGTTTTGTTTTGTACAAACATGGATTTTTCCTACCTCCTAAGTCAAAAGTAGCCAGTAGAATTTTCTATATGAAAATGGAGTTTGAATTACAATAAATAATTCAAGAATCTATTGAGGAAGGGGAGATGAAGAATAATTAGTCCAATTACCGTCGAACTGGGAAGCCAAGGCAGCAAACGGTTGTAACTCCATGAATCTGGGTGATTTGGGTGATTCCATTCTTTGAGTTCTGATTGGCTGCTTGACTGCTTGATTTGAATGACATTGTGTAGTCTTATATATACTCTGTCATTTTGCAGTGGACTTTGTGGCTTTCGGGATTGTATTGAGTTACAACCATTTGCTGCCTTGTCTTCCCAGTTCGACGGTAATTGGACTTTAATTATTCTTCAGAATCAATAAGGAAAACAGGGTAACCATTAGAGCACCCACCTAGGAATCACAAAGTTCCTAGTTCAATACTGGTCCCTGCCAACCCAGTACATGAGTAGCACAGATCGGGTAATCTGATCTGTGCAGTAAAGTGGAGAGCTAACGGTAGGTATGGCGCCCCACCTCAGCAAAAACAATTCCCCTGGTCTAGCACTAGTGAAAAGGGGATAGACTCCTTTGCTGTCTTACCAATACTGACAATAGGCCACTGCCAACTTATACATAAAAAACACAGGAAGAGAACTTTTTAATTAAAAAATAAATAAAGAAAAAACAAAATAAAATCAAAATAACAGTTTTATTTCCTTTTGAAATTAATTTCAGTTTTCAATTTTCTTTTCAACTAATTTTGCAAAAAAAAAAAAGATAAAAAGTGAAGCATTACATTTATAGTGAAATTAGATAAATGAGGATGAATGGTTTTGATATATGAATATATTCATCGCACTAGTCCAGTTTGCTCTCTCTCTCTCTCTCTCTCTCTCTTGCTCTCTGTCTCTCTCTCGCACACATTGGTCCAAATGGTGTAGATAGCCATCAAAGAAATTGGGTTGGGTCTGGATTTTGGCAATCGGGCACTGAAATGACAAACATTTGTTGAGTCCCACATAAGGAATCTTCACAGAAACTGCAGGAATGCGGATCAGATGTACACAATCCAGAAACATCTAGAAAGAAAAGAAAGAAACATGTATTATATGGTGAATAATGATCATTTAGGCTTTGCTAGAAAATTATGGAAAATATTAACTTTATATGTATTTTTAAATGATTTTTTACTATGAAAATGCATTGGAAATGATTTTTTTTACTATGAAAATGCATTGGAAATGATTTTTTTACTATGAAAATGCATTGGAAATGATTTTTTTTACTATGAAAATGCATTGGAAATGATTTTTTTACTATGAAAATGCATTGGAAATGATTTTTTACTATGAAAATGCATTGGAAATGATTTTTTTTACTATGAAAATGCATTGGAAATGATTTCTATTATGAAAATGCATTGGAAATGATTTAACTAACCATTGTTCTAACCATTTCAAGGTTTTTAGAACAACACCATTGATAATGAAGCTTAGAAATGTACATTTACTTACATTGTACTTAAAAAATTAAAAATGAAAAATAAAAAAATAAAATAAAAGTCAACTTAGTAAAAAGAAAATAATCTCTAACTACAATTCTTAATAAACTGAAAATTTGAGAAAGGCATGAAACGGATTTGCCTTATATTACTTACCTCGAATCATTTGCAAGGGCATAGCAACATTGCTGCACAGGGAACATCTACGGTAGGGGATGTCTTTACAGGGTAAAAAAGATTTGCAGCATCGGCCTGAGGGGTTAAAAAAAAGAAAAAAAAAAAAAGGGTCCCACATTAAAATCAATTTCAACATTTTTCATTTTCAATGTTTTATTTTGTACAAGGGAGAGTCAAAAATTATCTGCACTTTCACCATAAAGTAAAAAGTAAAGTCATCGGGAGTGGCCTAAAGTCAGTATCAGCCAATCAGTGAGGGAGTCTATCCCCTTTTCACAATAGCATATCTTTATTACTGTTACACTGTGTTCTGCGCACGTGTGCTTATTGTTGACACTGTTGTGGTCATGTGATCAAAAGTCGAGCCTGATTGCACCATTTTGTTTGTTGTTTTACAGAGTAAACATGGCTGCTCCACTAGAAGTATTCACCAAGGAAGTGATCCAATTTCTCTGGTTGGAAGGAGTGTCAGGGGCTGAAATTCATTGGAAGCTTTAAGCTCAATACGGGGACAGTGCACTACTGCGTCAAAGTGTGTTTGAGTGGATAGAGAAGTTTAAAAGCGGACGGACAAGCATGATGAGGGATCAGAACGACTGTCAACCTTCACCACTGATGAGAAGATTCAGCAAGCTCGAGTGATGGTAATGGCGAACTGGAGAGTTATCATCAATAGGAAGGCTTGTTCTATGTATATTAGACATGGTTCTGGCTATCAAATCATCCACAATAAACTTGGCTCCCATAAAGCAAGAGTGCAAATATTTTTGAATCTCCCTTGTACTTTCTTCTAAAGAAAAAAATGGACCATATTACCTTTAGGCACCCCTTTTTGATCTCAATTAAGAAAGGACATGTTTTTCATTTACACCGTCAATATCCGGTTGTTTGTTAGGGGTTAGTTTTATAATGTAAAAAAAAAAAAAAAAAGTTCTTGGTTGCAGATCCATTTGTCTGTGTTGAATACGTGCAAATGAACAGCTTTCAAGATTAGCGATTATATAGTTAACTAGCCACGTATTCAAGCTGTGGATTGGCTGGCTTTAATCCACGTGCCCACGCGGAGTCTATAAGTTTAAGTGGTGGACTTCAGCACACCTTATATGTAAAAATATTCCAATACAGTTCAATTACTGATTACTAAAGAGGAATTCTTCTGGAAATAAATTTCAATAAAGATGAACATTTTGACAAACAAGCCAAAGTCAGTGTCAGAAAATACTTACCAAATTTATGATCGTTTGCACAGGATACCAACATGACTTCAGTATCTTCAAGAAGTAGGAATGTTAAAGAAATTCTTTGTACTTATAAACATATGTAAGTATATAAAAATGGAATCAAATCCGACAGTTTAAGGTATAGATAAAAAAACAAACAATAGTATATATTGTGTTCACAAGCACCTGTTTCAACTCTATGAAGTTTATAAAATATAATTCAAATGAAATTAATTTATAAATAAAATAAAACAATTGTAAAAGGTTTTGTATAAACATTCTTCTTCTTCAGAGCACATTTGTTTTGTTGAATTGAATATATACTTATATAAAAAGAAAAAAAAAGATATTTGTTTATTTTCTGAATAAATAAGTTGTTTATACCACTTCCAAGGTTTTTTGTTTTATGGGATATCAATTACATTTCTAATAAAAAAAATTATTTTCAAGAAAGTAGTAAATATAGTTATTTTCCTTGAATAAACTCAAAAACTTTCAGTGAGGAAAATGTATATAGAATTTCATATAATATGAGGTTTTAAAATTTCTTAAAAAGGTAGAATTTTTAAAAATTCATAGTCAATAAAATTTAATGAAATTAGTTTTAAATAAATCATGTTACTTACATTGCATAGTAGTTGATAAATACATATAACAATGAAGTTTGACTTAAGAAAGGTAACATTAACATTTTATACCTTCCAAGACATTGGGGTGTCCCATCATGGTGCAATGGTTAAGAAGCTAGTCTCGCAGATCCATTACAACTAAATAGCAAGTTCGATCCATTTAATCCTAACCAAATTAAATTAATCATCCTCACTGGATGCCCCAATATTTGTGACCTTGTGTTATATCCTACGCATGGCAAACAGGTTGGGCAAATACCAAGAGGCATCTCATCGTGGTGTAATGGTTAGCAAGCTAGTCTCGCAGATCCATTACTACTGAATAATGAGTTCAATCCTCGCTGGATGCTCATACTGACCTTGTGTCACATCCTACCCGTGGTTAACGGTTTGGGTAAATACCTACCTTCCAATAACATTGTAATGAAATACTATTGACTGATTAAAAAAAGTAAATAATAAGAGGATATGTTCTCCACAAATCGGACAATCTTCATCAAATGTTGTAATGGAATTTTCAATGGTAGACAACATTTTTTCCACAGTGGTCAATATGGAATCCCAACGTTTAAAATGGACAAGTCTGGCATTTAACCACTGACGAATTGAAGAGATGATTCGAACTTCTGAAATGGAAATAACAGAGAAAATTTTAAGAACTCATTTTATTTATCATTGTGTTAATGTTCCCGAGTACATTATATATACTAAAAGAATATGTGAAAGTATTTAAGTTTTAATGCAATGATATATATTCTAAATTAGAATGACTAACAAAATTAAACAAGAACGTATATAAAAAAAATTAGTGCTAATACCCTTGGGAAAGGTATGAATTCTACTCTCCCTCCAGCTATGGGTAAATAGTAGGGCAGACTGGGCTCTTTAACCTTGGTTAGGCAACCGGTCTAGGAGAATGAAAACTCTGAATTCAAACCTGTTAAACTCCGCTTAAGAAATTGACCTTGTGTCACATCTTGCTTGTGTGGAGGGGTTGGTAAATATATATATATAAAAAAAATTACACTTATTTCAATTGCTCTTTATATAAAATAATTCATATGATTGATTTTAATACGTTGGAGAATAAAACAATAATATTAGAGATCAATAACACCAAGTAATTATTTATTAAACCTGGTTTTGAAAAAACCAGTATGCAAAAAACTACACCATGTATTATGTAAACCTTATTTCTTAGTGATATATAAGACACATTGCAGGATTTTAAACGCACTAATAACATGGACTGTTTTGAGGCAAATCTAACTCAGATTTTCATAGAGACATCATTAATAAATAACATTTCTATGATATTGACTATAAATTAAATACTCATTGATTTTTTTTTAGTCATCGGGGCGGCCTAAAGTCGGTATCAGCCAGTCAGCGAGGGAGTCTATCCCCTTTTCAATAGCGCTAGACCAAGGAGATTGTTTTTAGCATCTGAGGTGGTGCGCCACACCTACCATCAGCTTCTTACTTTACCACACAGATCCCTGTGCTACTCATACGCTGAGTTGGCGGGGACCGGTATCGAACTAGGAACCTTGTGGTTTCTAGCCGAACGCTCTACCGACTGAGCTAACCCGGCCCTATACTCATTGATAAACTTACAAAGTTTCTGTGAGTACTGTGAAGTAAGTAGTAATGTAGTTTTGGTTATAGACAGACACTGAATCTCCATTATAATAAGAGATATAAAATAATGTTACATAATTATTAGATCCCTAATACTTATATAAGGTAGTGTAGAAACATAATGGCGATTAGTGCAGCTGATGGCCTTGAGAGTGAGTGATGGCGCTTGACCTCACTCTCACCTTGCCTTCCGGGGATAAATCGTGATAACCGGGAGGCATAGAAGACCCTGTCTTCCGGTTTAAGGATAGAAGTAACTCAGGCAGTTAGAGGTAGGAGCCAAGCTCGTATGATGTAAGGATCTGCGCAGACGTCTGGTTTGGGGATTAACAATAAAATGAGATCAAAAGTAAATCGAAGTCTTGTGTTTATTATCTAAAAACTAACAATGACACAGGGCTTCTGATAACGAGAAATCCCCATAGAAGACCAGACCCGAAGTCCCCAAGAAAGTCCAGACCTTAGAAGATTCCAGACCCAGATGCAAGATGTTAGAAGATATACCAAGTTAAGATGATAGAAGAAATACCAAAGCCGGCCAGAAGAATAGATGTCCAAGATATAGAAGCAAGTAAGAAGTAAAGAAGGGTATACAACAATAAAATCAATGAATTATTTTGACTAAACTTACCTAAGTTGTCTAATTCTGGTAGTCTAGGCAGGAGTTTGTTGACCACATATGGCTGGATGTATTTGAATAGAAGTAAAGTATGAAGATGTTTCAGTGATTCTTTATTAACTGATGACCAGGATGCCGAAGAACCAAGAGATTGGGTAGATTGTCCAATGGAGCCAAGTTGGGGATGCTAGTTAAATATTTGAAAAAGAAAAAAAAGAAAATGCACAATAATATTCAGTATTATTATTATCCTCATCTTTATTGTTATCTGTACAATGTTTCAGCCAAATAATCCCTCCCCCCGCCAAAAAAAAAAATCAACAATATTCAGTATTTACAGTGGGTCAAATTTTTATAAATCAATCATAAGTCAGAAAACAGCATAGTGTGGGGTTATTTTCGTATTTGCCTGGGGAGTTGTCTGCCTGTTTAACGTCGCTGGTTCCCGCTAGGGGCCTCGTGTATTTAAGCGGCTGTTTTGAATTTCTCTTCCTCTTTGCCTGCTGCTCAACCTACGAGACACAATGAGGTAGTCTTATGACTACCCCTTTCTTGTTGGGATTCGGCCCTTAACACTGGCCACTCACTGCTAGTAAGTCTCTTATACGATATATGACTATCCTTTAGTCATGTATCCGTAACTACATTTTTATGTACATTTAGGTATCTCTTTGATACCTAAATATCTTGTATTTTACCATTCATGAATATGTCATTATCTCTACTCTTGTATATGTATCTATGTACTTTATGTATCTCGTCATATCCATGTGCTGTATACCTATTAAATGTTTTGTCCCTCAACCTTTGTCGGAGTTTGTTTGCGAAACAACGAGTTATGACTTTGTCATAACCTTTGAATCTTACAATAGCTCACATGACTTTCAGAAACATTTTTTCACGCTCAGAGTTGCTGAAGCATGGAACAAACTACCTGCATCCGTTGCTGACTGCCAAAATACTGCATCTTTTAAAAAACCTCCATGCTTCCTGTAATTTGCTAACACTATACCTGATATCTCCCCTCCATACACATATGCGCATGCACGCACACACACACACACACACACACACATATATTATGATTGTATGCTATTCATTTTTCTGACATTGGTACATTATTTTATGTACTATACATGAGCCTTTGATGAGTTGTGGTGCACAATTATCATTATTATTATAAAGATAAAACACAGGCAGACAATTATTTTTCTGCTGGAGAATGTAGTGAGAGGAAAAAACTTAACTCGGATGCACATGTGTCTTGCGTTAAAGATATCCAGAAGAGTAAAACATGGCTACTCCCAGAGTCATAACTTGTTAAACTTTGCTTAAGAAATTGACCTTGTGTCACATCCTACTCGTGCAGAGGGGTTGAGATATATATATTATATATATATATATATATATATATATATGTGATTAAATCAATGACTGAATAGAAAGTCATTTTTTACTTACCATCATATCAAAAGAATGTTCACCCATGACGACAAGTTTTCGAGTATTTTTATCCAAAGAAAGCAAACATCTACAAAATAGGAATTAACAATATGAAATAATCAAAGAAAGAAGGAGAGTGAATGAGGGAAAGGAAGAGAAAGAGAGAGTTAAAGGAAAGGAGAGAGAGGGGATGAGAGAGTGAGGGAGAAGAGTGCGGGAAAGAGAGAAAGGAGAGAGTGCGGGAAAGAGAGAAAGGGGAGAGTGCGGGAAAGAGAGAAAGGGAGAGAGTGCGGGAAAGAGAGAAGGGAGAGAGTGCGGGAAAGAGAGAAAGGAGAGAAGAGAAAAAGGAGAGAAAAGGAGAGAAAAGGAGAGAATGCGGGAAAGAGAGAAAAGGAGAGAGTGAGGGAAAGAGAGAAAAGGAGAGAGTGAGGGAAAGAGAGAAAAGGAGAGAGTGAGGGAAAAGAGAGAAAAGGAGAGAGAGGGAAAGAGAGAAAAGGAGAGAGTGAGGGAAAGAGAGAAAAGAAGAGAGTGAGAAAGAGAGAAAAGAAGAGAGTGAGGAAAGAGAGGAAGAGAGAAAAGGAGAGAGTGCAGGAAAGAGAGAAAAGGAGAGAGAAAGAAGAGAGGGTGAGGGGGAGAGTGGGGGAGAGAGAAAGAAGGAGAGATAGTGGGGAGAGAGAGAGAAAGAAGGAGAGATAGTGGGGGAGAAAGAGAGAAGGACAGAGAGAGGGAGAGAGACAGAGGGAGGGAAAGAGAGAGACAGAGGGAGAGAGACAGAGATAGGGAAAGAGAGAGACAGAGAGATAGATGGAGATAGGGAAAGAGAGAGACAGAGAGATAGATGGAGATAGGGAAAGAGAGAGGAGAGATAGATGGAGATAGGGAAAGAGAGAGACAGAGAGATAGAGAGAGAAAGAGAGAGATAGAGACAGAGATAGGGAAGAGAGAGACAGAGATAGAGACAGAGAGAGAGACAGAGAGATAGGAAGATAGGGAAAGAGAGAACAGAGAGTAGATGGAGATAGGGAAAGAGAGAGAAGAGAGAGAGAGAGAGAGACAGAGAGATAGATGGAGATAGAGAGACAGAGAGAGGAGAGAGATAGATGGAGATAGAGAGACAGAGAGATAGAGAGATAGAGAGACAGAGAGATAGATGGAGATAGAGGAGAGGAGAGAGAGAGAAGAGAGAGAGAAGGAGAAGAGAGAGAGAGAGAAGAGAGAGAGAGAGAGAGAAGAGAGAGAGAGAGAGAGGAGAGAGAGAGAGAGAGAGAGAGAGAGAGAGAGAAGAGGAGACTCCCATAAAACCAATAGTGTTAAAAGATCATATCAGGATATTGGGGATAATATACATTAAATATGTGAAAGATTGTATGTTGGCTGTTTTTTTTGTTTTATGGCATCCCAACCCTTTTTGGGTCATTTAATGTCAAATAAAGTCATTTTGATCTTCAGTTTCTTATATGATAAAGTCAGGAGCGTGTGAGTAGCACAGCTCGAGTCTGTGTGGTAAGGTGGGGAGTGGATGGTAGGTGAGGCGTTACATCTCAGATGTAAAACCAATCTTCCTGGTCTAGGCTAGTGAAAAGGGGATATACTTCTTCACTATCAGGCTGATACTGACAATAGGCCAATATCAAATATTTCTGTGTTATGATTCAACCAAAATAGAGAACTTAAACACATAAATAAAGTTTACATACATACATATAAATATATGAGCATATATTGACATATATGGAGTAGAATATAAATAAATGAAAATCATTTTCATATATATATATATATATACACACTAGAAAAAGTACCCAGTCCATGATAAGACTTTAATTTTTTTTTAAAAGAACACCAGGAAGTGAGTGGGTAAGATAGAGAATAAGAGGAAAATAATTTATAGAATAAAAAAAATGTAATCCTTAACTTTTGGGTATTTTGAAACATAATTCTATTTTTCTAAAAACTGTTTTGTATATATGACAAAAACTTAAATTCAGTTCTTAATTGCTTGTTGCGTTAAAGTGATAAAAATATTCATTTATTTTCTTAATTACCCCTAAAAAGTAGCAATTAAAAGGCGCTAAGTATCAAACAAGTCCTTATTTATTTAGCTCTATCAGCTGAGGCTGTAGAATACGCCAACAGTACCTCTGCAGAGTAAAACCTCCTTCCAATTCGTAGGTGGTGACACGTGATGTTTTTGGACGGAATCTTAGTGGTGGAGCAGTCCATGGCATGTAATACCGTTACTTGGGCTAAACGGGCGGTCAGAGAGGCCCCTCCAGTAAATCGTTTGGTCACATCAAGCCCTAGCACCTATATGATTGTCTCTACCGTATTGCTTTTATGGTAAAACCTCCATCCCCTTTTTATCATATATGTGTTAAAAGGTGGTGGTTAATTGCAACTTCGACCGTCAATACAATTATTTACTGAATAAGTCGGAGTTATAAAGAATATAAAAGTGTTAAATACGTTAGTAGAGTAGATTTAGTAGGAAGATATAGATAACCTACTTAAGTTTCACCAAAAATGGATCATCAGGGTTAACCGTAATGAATTAATCAAAATAACCCTGATGATCCATTTTTGGTAAAACTTAAGTAGGTTATCTATATTATCTATATATATATATATCTATATATATATATATATATATATATACACACACACACACACACACGTGTATGTGTGTGTGTGTGTGAATTCAATTTTCTTGCTCACCTGATCATCCGAAGTTGAGTAAGTGACAATCCCGGCCAGGAATCCATGTCTGTCAGTAAATGCAACACAGAAGGTGCAATAAGTGGTTTGTCATTCATGAGACCCCAAAGGTAGAGCAAGAGAACGTCATGAATGTCTCGAATCACACCTGAAATATTAAGGAGGAAAATGGCGAATTTAAAGAGAATAAAAATCAATTTGCCATTTAAACGACCAGCACGCATCCATTTTAGAGTTTTGAAATTGACAAACAAAAGAAAAGATTGAAAAATAAAAAATAAAAGAATTGCACTTACGATGTTCACTAAGTTGTAAAATGTCTGGATATTCCGGCCACATGCTGACACGGGTGATGCACAACTAATTAAAAGAAAAAGAGGAGCAAAAAAGACTGTACTGATATTCAGTAAGACTAGCAGCACCTGTTGATATACTACAACATGATAATTTAATTATTACAACATTTCATATGTTTACTTAAGAGCTATTGCTAAATAGTTCAATATGTAAAAAGTATAATAATCTTGATTTAACACACTCTCGTTCTTTTTTTTTTTTTTTTCTTTCCTTCTTTTCATCTTTTCATCATGTTTGATTGAAACATGATTAACATAATGCTTCCGCACAATTACCCTCTCCCTATTTTTCCTATACTCTTTCTTATTATATTTTTTTTTGTCCAGCATGCTTTTTAGCTGAGGTGATGAGACCCATAAGAAATAAAAATTTGGCAGATAAGCAACACCAGATAATCAGGATTTACATTTTTGCATTTTATCTTTAATTATTTGGACAATCTAATTTTTAACCAGAGGTTGTACAAATAAGGAACATGAGAATTGATATATAGAATACTAAAATCAATATTTTGGGGTTCCAGTCATAGTGTTTTTTTTCAAAATTAATCTAGCAAATCATTACTCCCTAGTGAGTTTGATCCTTACTGGGTGCCCTACTATTGTGGCTTAGGGATAAACTAGATGAAGCAAATATTGTATTAAATAAATATTTGGATTTTTATATCATTTCTATTGAGCAATAAAAAAAAAGGTAAGAAGCTTTAATTACATTTAACACCAAATTATTCTAAATGGTTTCTGTTTGGTTAAATTTTATTCTTAATAATGAAGGTTCTTTGGTTTTACGGTATAAGGATTGTGGGACATTAGTTTGAAGCTAACACCCGCATTCCTATAATGCATTAGGTTATCCAAAAGAGGGTAACCCAACATAGAATATTCGGTAGGGAAAAGACAAGTCAATTTGTACAAGTTAACAACATTTAATCAAACAACATACAAAGATGAAACACAAGTGTTCCATACAATGCAAGAAATAGTGAAATATGATATATGGAAGACTCAGAGAATTACTACTATTACTACTCATATTCCTTTGTTTTAGGAGGTCTGGGAACCAAACAGGCACACATGTGCATAGTTGTTGGTGAAGTGAAGGGACACACGTCTGAATCCTTTCCAGTCGTGTCAGAGAGAAAGAGGGTGATTTTTGAGCTCCTCTAGTCATGTGACAAAACAGACATGTGACATGGGAAAGCCAGTTTTATTGCAAAATGCTACTTATATACCTTAAGTAAATGGATGGTTTTGAAAAGGTGAATAGAAAATAAAGCTAGAAAGGTTTTTACTTACCATCAGGGGTTCTTTTAATTGTTTCTGGTCGAAAGGACAAGCTGGACTGAAATGAGTGGAACAAACGGAATCAGTTTGGAAATTATTCTCAAAGAATATTTCATGTACTAAGCAATTTACAAGTTGGTAGAATTTTTGGACCATATGACCTTTAGGCACCCCTTTTTGATTTCGATTAAGAAAAGACATGTTTTTCATTTATACCATCAATATCCGGTTGTTTGTTAACAGACGATTTTTAGAGGGTTTTTTTTAAATGATAAAACTAACCCCTAACCCTAACCCCTAACCCTAACATTTGCACTGTCAATCAGTGCAAATGAAAAACATGAGCTTCTGAATCGAGATCAAAAAGGAGTGCCTAAAGGTCATATGGTCCGAATTCTTTTTTGTTAGAAGATGTAAGCAAAAATTGTCACTTCTATGTAAAGGCTTTACCAACAGTGTAATCAGCAGCAGCAGCAAGCAACTTCTGGTAGAAATTGGCCAATGGGATGGCAGGACAAAAAAGCATCTGTCTTGATATCAGTCACTGGATTATTGATTGTCAAAGAAGTTCAAGTGACTTATCTCTCGACTGGAGGCTTACTACAGACTTAGATTAACCAGGATTCTTCTTTCAACAACAACAACAACCAGAAAGTTTTATAAACAGGTTTTTATAATTCCTCTTTCTTAATGGAAAGAGATCGGTTTAGCTCAGTCAGTAGAGTACCCGCCTGGAAATCTCAAGGTCCCAGGTTCAATACTGGTTCTTGATAACTCAATGCATGAGTAGCATGGCTTGGGTAGTTTGATCTGTGCTGTAAAGCATTGGGGAGCTGATGATAGCTGTGCCACTCCACCTCAGTTAAAAACAATTTCCATGGTTTAGCGCTAATGAAAAGAGGATAAACACCCTCACTGTTCAGCTGATACCGACAATAGGCCAATCCACCGTTACCTTTTTACTAATAGAAAAGGTAGAAAAGAAAACAATCAACTAGTTCTTTTTTGTATAATCATTATCGGTAATCTGAACATTAGCAACATAAATGAGAATAAGTTTGTTTCACTTTGAGGAAGCTGTAATAACAATTAAGTTCATTTCAAATAATGCGCAAGCACAATTAAGAACACATTTTATGATATTTTCGTATTAAACATGCAGTTTATTGATTTGAACAAATTCGTATACTAAGTGTAGATTGGTGAAATGAAAATGGCTGACCAAAACAAATGGCTTCCCCAAAGTGAAACAAACAAGGAGAAGTTACTCTCATTTATGTAGCTAATGTTCAGATTACCCATTTATCTGTACATGAAAAAAGGAGAAAAAAAAGTTTTTTTAAATTCATTTTTGGTTATATCATATATTTCTAATTCTTATAATATCAGTTTTACAAAATAAAATCAGGGATAAAAAAGTTTTTAAGTTTTCTTAATTTGAACATTTAAATGAAGATATGTGCACAACTGATTTATATGATTAGAGTAATGATGTCTATTGAGAAATTTTAAACAGAGATTTATGGGAGGATTTTATTAGGAATTAACTAATTGAACATTTTTAATTTGTATATTTTAATGTATTCATGGCAGGATTGAAAATAATCAGTTTCAAACTTTAGAAAAAAAAAATCTGTCACTTCATTTTGTTTTGTTTGTTTTGTTTTGTTTTACGCATATCAACCCAGTGGGTCATTTAACGCCGATAAAGTTTTGAAATAAATCAATGGATAATACAATTTTGTTTATAAACTCATGTTTTCTATTTAACCCATAGATGGGTTCACTTCATTTTAAAGAATTGTCTTTTATTGATTGGTTGGTTGATTATTTTGTTTAAAGGCATCTCAACCCTTATGAGCTATTTAATGCAAAATCTTCTTTTTTTTTGTGATATGTCTCGGGAAGGGATATATTTAGTACAAGTAGCAGAGTGGTGGGGCCACAGTAACAAAGTGGTACAATCGAGCAGATAAGTAATAGTACTGGTGCGACGTTGTAGTCGTAGACATTGTACCTCTACATTGCTCTGTATTTATAGCCAACACCAGCCAATCATATTACTGTGAGGGGTGGACCCAGGTGTATGCATATTCATTACATCATTTTGGTATATACTTTCAAATGAATAGTTTGTAGGTAAATATTGGCTTGGGTTTGATAAACAGGTAAAAATAATTTTCATTAACTTCATGTGTACTAATAAATTGGTTGAATTAATAAACTGGTGGTTGATCCTCAGCCACCACCTTCTAGCACCTATATGATAATAAGTGTTAGGTGTTTGCCATTTGAAGAATATAATCAGGACATAATATAAGTGTTACAACTTGACATGACCAGGCAATGGATTGGATGGGGCCTCTCTGACTGCCCATCTCTCCCAAGTAAGGGGTGAAGTGGAGTGTTGTTTGTCATGGGACCACTTAATACCTGTGTCATGAACTGATCAGCTATCACAATCCTGTCCTCAGGCATTACAGGTCACCCCCCCCCACTGCCAACAGGTGGCCCCATTGGAGGGGGGGACTCTTACTCCTCTGCAGAGGTACAGTTGGTGTATTCTTCTACCCCAGCCAACGGGCAGTTGTCCTTTATTGACCTAAGCTTAGTCTGAGTAAAAGTCACAAGTATAAAATCAAACTATTAACCCTTTATCTACCACTGCCATCCGCAATAGTGTGGTCGAATTTGTTGACATGCTAGTATTGTATCGCTGATCCTTTACTACTGAATAGAAATGTATTTATTTCTCTTTTTTAAAATTCTAAACCATTTTCTAAGAGCAAACAATCTCGGGTGTTTTTGTTTTTGATTGTCAGGCAGTTTGGGGTACTCTGGTAGATAAAGTGTTAATGAAGAAATATTTAGAGAGATTAGCTTGCTAATCCACATTCCATGGTGGATGGGGAAGAGTACAGTAAGATGGGATATTTTAATTTCAATCAGTTAAAAAAGGTTTACAATTAAAATAAAAACTGTTGACTTTTCTATGATATAAGGTGAATGCTAGATGCCTACTCTTATTTATAGACTGGGCGATAGTCATGTGATCATATTCTTGTCCAATCACTGGCAGTGCTCTGCTGCTGATATTATTATTTATACTGGCTGTTCTAATCTTAGCTACTCACTACTACTTGGATCTTCATGGACGAAGGAACATAGGATTATATCACTGGACCTTTTGACACTACATAGGATTCCAAAACTTAGGACTTATTCACTTACCAAAGGATTCTATAGTTCAGGACTTATTCACTTACCAAAGGATTCTATAGTTCAGGACTTATTCACTTACCAAAGGATTCTATAGTTCAGGACTTATTCACTTACCAAAGGATTCTATAGTTCAGGACTTATTCACTTACCAAAGGATTCTATAGTTCAGGACTTATTCACTTACCAAAGGATTCTATAGTTCAGGACTTATTCACTATTCAGGAGGATTCTATAGTTCAGACTTATTCACTTACAAAGGATTCTATAGTTCAGGACTTATTCACTTACCAAAGGATTCTATAGTTCAGGACTTATTCACTTACCAAAGGATTCTATAGTTCAGGACTTATTCACTTACCAAAGGATTCTATAGTTCAGGACTTATTCAAAGGATTCTATAGTTCAGGACTTACTTACTTTAAGTCCTTTTTAACTGGCCAAGGATGGCGGTCAGAAACTTAACAAAACCTCTTGTACCATCACATGTGCATAATGTACTAATAATAGAAGAAGAACTTAACTATATAATATTTAATTACAAACCCTCCTGTATGGTGCAGAAGCCTGGATGATATACAAAGCGGATGACCATAGACTACATGTCTACTACATGCGTCACTTGCACAGTATTAAATGTCAAGTGGTGGCAACATGTTTCAGACAGGACCATCCTGAAGAGAACTGGACACCCTGGTATGCACAAAATACTTGTCCAATGCAACCTTAGATGGGCTGGTCACTTAAACAGACTTGGGGATGACAGACTACCAAAGCAGATTCTGTACTCTCATTTGAGAGAGGGATCACTTGGAATCGGTAGACCAAAGCTCAGGTACAAAACAACATCAACAGAAACCTGAAGGACTTGAAATTGGCAAGATGCAACCAGAGACCGATTAAATTGGAGGAAAATGATTCACGTGGTGTCATCATCGGATACAATGGACAGCAATGATTGATATTGATTGAATTACAAAACGAAATTAGATACATTAAGGAACAGAAATAAAGATAGACAAAAGATTATTTCTTATCCATAATACAAGCGCTTTTAAGAGTCACTTGAAACACACAGAGTGTACTGGACCAACCTATGATTGTATGTCTTTCAATCCAAGCAGTATGGTATCTCTATTTATATCAGATAGAGGTCAGTTATTTTCATTCTCTGGCAATCAGTGTTCCAACTCGGATGTTGGCAGTGACACTTTATTCATATATGACAAAATCAGAAGGAGTATTTTTGAAAACACTGTTCAGACGATAACAGAACTAAACAAACAGGTCTCGCTCTCTGTGCTTCTTTCTCTAATTTCTTTTCAATCCTTTTATATTGTGGATCAGACAAAAAAAAATCAACAATTAATAACTATAGAAAGTACTGTACAATGCTAAGTAACCCTACCAGTGGTTAGTAATAATAATAATAATAATAATAAAACTCACCAGGCTACAACTGCTAGAAGTGCAGCATTTGGAGATAAAGCAACTCCAATATATTGAAGTGAAAATACAGGCGAATCAATTGTTACAGGGAATAAATTACTGTCCATTTTCAGACCTGAAATAACAAATTACAATTGTGAAAAACAAACATAAATAGACAGGTAATCTGAACATTTTGTTATATTTTTCCTAATCTACTATTTTCTATATATATATATATATATATATATATATATATATATATTAGGCATACCCAATTTTGTCATCTGCTAGGTTTTTAAAAACAAATTAAAATTAATTAAATTTATTATTTAAGGTCAAACTTTTGTCTAAAATGATAAGAAGTAACATAATGACCATCATTAAAAAAAAGAAAAATATCATTACATATGCAGTTTATTTTTAATAGATTTAAAACGATTTGTTTTGGTCAATTTCAACGCGATCCGCCATTAACTCTCCTTTTCAAGGGTTTTAAAGTGCTTGTTTACAATTTGAATGTAACATTCACAATTGAAAAAAATTTACTAAAAATCAGGTAATTATCCGATTTTAATGAAATTTTCAGTATTGATTTATCAATTAATGAATTTTATAATACATCAGTTATTTTATCTCAAAACTTTAATTTAGTATTTTTGCTATGAAAAATTAATATATAAAATTCATTTAAAATATGAAACACCTGGTTAAATTTAAAATGTTATATTTTTAGATTCTAAAAATAAATATCTATTTAATGCAAACCTTATTAGCTTTAGTATAATAATAGATATATATAGTTGTAGAAAAAATTCAAAGGAATTGAATGCAAATCAAAATACTAACCATCATCTTTCATCGAGGCCTTTATTAATTGGACTTTCTCATCTGATGCGCACAACGCAAGGGTACCGGATTGACAGGACATTCCTTAAATAATAATAAAAAATAAAAGAAAAGAAAAAAAAAAACAAAGGTTTAATTTCTTCATTTTATTGAGCAAATTTCTTTTATCATATATTCTTTTTTATGGCATATTAACCAGTTTTTGGTTATTTAATGCTGAAATCAAGTCATTTTGAAAAATAGAAACTTTTATAAAAAATTACTTAATTCGGCATTAAATAACCAAAAAAGTTTTGATATGCCATAAAACAAAACAACCAAAAATCTTTTATTAAAGTTTCCATTTTGTAATTAAAAAATAATTATATGGAGGGGGAGTAAAAAATTATTAGCACTTTTGTCATAACATGTATTTATCATTGTTACACAGTATTCTGCACATGCATGTTTACAGTTGGCACTGTTTTGGTCACGTGATCAAAGTTTGAACCTGATCGCGCCATTTTGCTTGCTGTCTTTACAGTGTACACATGGCAGTTCCACTAGCTGTATGTATGCACCAAGGAAGTGACCTGTAAAGAGTGTCAGGGGCAAAAATTCATCGGCGGCTTTTAGCACAATACGTAGAAGAGTGGATAGAGAAGTTTAAAAGTCGCTAGACACGCATGATGCATGAAAAGGGAGCAGGATGTCCGTCAACATCCACCACTGATGAGAAAATTCAGCAAGCTCAAGAGATGGTATTGACAAACCAGCGAGTTATCATCAATGAGGGAGCTTGTTCTCTGCAGATGATTCTGCCTATCAAATCATCCACAATGAGCTCGGCTTCCATAAAACAAGAGTGTGGATAATTTTTGAATCTCCCTCGTAAAAACAAACGATTAATGATGAATAAATAAGAGAAGAAAAAGAAAAATCTAATTGATGAAATGGATTTTATTTTTCAAAAATCCAACTTAGGATTTCCAAATTTATTTTCTGTTTATATTAAAATATCACATAAATGCATCCTGCCCTAAAAAACGCTAAGCAGTGCCTGCTCATAGCCCAACCCACGCTACTATTGAACTCCCTAGCTGTTTGAAGGCGTTTTTCCCGAAAAGTTAATGCAATATGAAAGTGATATTTTACCCCTTCCCCAAGTCTCTTCTCGACAAGTAAATGTAAATATTTTAACCCCCCTCTTTAAAATAGTTTTTTTAGCGGTCTGAAGGTGTTTTTTTATTGACAAATAACTTTTTTTTAGTGGTTTGAAGGCGTTAAAAGTAAGCCACCACCCAGGTTTTTTTATTGACAAGTAAATGTAAATATTTTACCCTCTCCTTTAAAATATCTTTTATTCAGTATTTTCATTTTATTTTAATCAAAAAATACTGTCAAGAATTTTTAAATAAATATGACTGAGTAATAGCGCAGGTTGGATTTTGAGCAGGCACCAGAACGCATTTATATGATAATACCTTGGAATTGGAAGCTCAAATTTTGGGGATTGTCTAACTTTAACATAATCCACACCTGGACAAAATTTCAGAAAAATTGAAGGGGGGGGGTGACATGGCCTGGATGATTTGACATGGAATTACCCATATATTATAATAATGTCATATAAGTAAGTAAAGTCGTCGGGGTGGCCTAAAGTCGGTATCAGCCAATCAGTGAGGGAGTCTATCCCCTTTTCACTAGAACTAGACCAAGGAAATTGTTTTAGCATCTGAGGTGGAGCGCCACACCTGCCACCAGCTTTTTACTTTACCGCACAGATCCCTGTGCTACTCCTACGCTGAGTTGGCGAGGGCCGGTATCGAACTAGGAACCTTGTGGTTTCTAGCTAAATACTCTACCGACTGAGCTAAGCCAGCCCCTGTCATATACTATATATTAATCAGATAATGTCATATACAAATCTATTGTATGTAATGTCGACAGGGCAGCCTGAAGTTGGTATCAGCCAGTCAGCGAGGGAGTCTATCCCCTTTTCAATAACGCTAGACCAAGGAGACTGTTTTTGCATCTGAGGTGGAGCGCCACACCTACCATCAGCTCCTCATTTTACGGCACAGATCCCTATGCTACTCATACACTGAGTTGGCAAGGGTATCGAACTAGGAACCTTGTGGTCTCTAGTCGAACTCTTATAATTCTTTGACTCTTCCAGATTCTTGCTTTCTATGACTCACACACATAAAGTAAAAGATTAATAATGTGGTCAAAAATTCTTAAAAAGAAAAAAAAAATGCTGTGATATGAGATTAACCAAAAAAAAAAAAAACAAACAGACCAAAATATTGTTTATGACAATTCATCAATATTATTTGATACCCCCCCCCTAAGATAAAATCTTTATCAGCTGATATTTGAACATGTTATAACTGTGTCAAATGACAAAGAATTTTAAAATATCACAATTGAATGCAAACCTGTACAAGAAAGGTTGAATTGTCCTCGTACGTGCACCATATGGACACAAGTGAGTTTCGCTCGGTCGATCACAAAAGCCATAATGAAAAGATCCTTTGAAGCAAACAACAACCACTGATCCTGAAATTAAATTGAAATATTTATAATAATCAAGTGAAAATATATATATATATATATATATATATATATATTATTATTATTATTTGTATTTTTGCTTGAAGGCAATTACAATGCGTATATCGCATAAAATTTGATAATTATAGAAAATAATCACGACAAGTGAATCTGGCAAATTATCGCCCGGTGTGTAGAACATCGTACAGACTGTTTATTAAGTCTCATCAGTGATGTATACTAATGATTTCCACCGACAGAAATCGAAACCGGGCTTCAGCAGGCATAGTCAGAGACCATACTGCTTCAGCATATATATATATATATATATATGAATTGTTAAGGATTTATTAATCTTTATTATACTTTTAATTCTACAAAAAATATTTGAACTTTTTTTCTCCATTATTGTACTCTGACAATAAAAAATTCACAAGGGAAATTGTAGGTTTTGAGAAGAGGAAGATAAAAAAAAAAAAATTTAAAAAAATCTTGTCAGACAAATTTCTTTTATATGAAAACAAATCATACATGGGTCTCCTGTTGTAGCTCAATAGGGTAATCTGAACATTAGCTACATAAATGAGAGTAACCTCCCCTTGTTTATTTCACTTTGAGGAAGCCATATGTTTTGGTCAGCCATTTTCATTTCACCGTAAATCTACACTGAAAATACGAATTTGTTTGAATCTATACAACTGAATGTTTTAACACGAAAATATCATAAAATGTGTTCTTAATTGTGCTTGTGCATTATTTGAAATAAACTTAATTGTTATTAAGAGCACATTTTATAATATTTTTGTGTTAAAACATGCAGTTATATTGATTACGGTGAAATGAAAATGGCCGACCAAAACATATGGCTTCCTCAGAGTGAAATAAACAAAGGGGGGTTACTCTCATTTATGTAGCTAATGTTCAGATTACTTTCAATGGTTATCAAATTAGTCTCAAAGATTATTTTCGACTGTATAACAAATTCAATTCTCTCTGGTTGTCCAATACATAGGACCTTGTGTCACATCCTCCTGTAATGAATATGTTGGTTAAATACCTACATTGGCATCTCATTGTAGTGCAATACTTAGCAAACTAGTCCCACAGATTATTTTCTACTGTATAATGAATTCAATATGTATATTCTATATATATATATATATATATATATATTTACCAACCCCGCCACATGAGCAGGATGCGATACAATTTCAATTTCTTAAGCGGAGTTTAACAGGTTTCAATTCAGAGTTTTCCTTCTCAACGACTGGTTACCTAGCCAAGGTTAAAGAGCTCAGTCTATCCTACTATTTACCCATAGCTGGAAGGAGAATAGTTGGATTCATACCTTTCTCAAGGGTATCACTGCTATGAGAAATGCAAATAGCCTCATGTAGAATTTGAACTCTGATCTATGACTCCATTTCCTACAACTCTAAACATTACACCACACGCTTCTAAAGTGAAGCATATAAATTCATATTGTATGGATTTGCATTTCACATAGCACTAATACCCTTGGGAAAGGTAAGAATCCAACTATTCAACTCTAGGTAAATAGTAGGGCAAGACTGGACTCTTTAACATTGGCTAGGCAACCAGTCCAGGAGAAGGAAAACTGAATTCAAACCTGTTAAACTCCACTTAAAAAAAGGATTTTGTGTCTCATCCTTCTTGTGCGGAGAGGTTGGGTAAATACATATTTACTAATCTTAGCCTCGTCTGGAATTTGATATGAGGCTAAAACAGTGGATCAATCACTCATGGTTTTTAAAATGACCTTTGGTTTGGTTTGTTTTGTTTTACGGCATATCAACCTCAGTGGGTCATTTAATGCCAATAAAGTTTTGAAATGAATCAATTCTTAATGGATAATACAATTATTTTATAAATACATTTTTCTATTTAACCCATAGATGGGACCCTAACAGGTACTACCACTCTGGGTCAGAGTGGACCAGTGAGCAATGGTGATGAAGGGGTGCTCCACATTCCCCAACCTCCAAAACTGGAACCTCACCATTCAGATAGAGTTTAACGTCATTCCCAAGGACATGTAGACCCGCAGCCACGCCTTCTAGCAACCATATGATAAAAAGGGGTTGGGGCTTGCCATAAGGGCAATAGGGTTGGGAAAATCATATAGGTGCTAGGGCTTGACGTGACCAGCCGATTGATCAGAGGGGCCTCTCCGACCGCCCGTCTAGCCCAAGATAGGGCCAAAGTGGAGTATTGCTTGTCATGAACTGCTCATCCACCTGGGCTCTATCCTTAAGCATCATGGGTCGCCACCCACGGCCAACAGGTGGCCCCATTGGGGGAGTCTTACCCCTCTGCAGAGGTACAGTCGGTGCATTCTAACGCCCCACCGACAGGGCGGTAAAATGACCTTGTTAACCCTTTCACTATGCATATATTTACTAAGTTTAGCTTAGTCTGCATCAGAAGATTATGTTGCACCACTCTCCCTCCAGCTTTGGGTAAATAGTGGGGCTGACTGAGTTCTTTAAATTTGGTTAGGCAACCAGTCTAGAAGAAATAAAACACTGAATTCAAACCTGTTAAAATCCACTTAAGAAATTTATCACGTGTCACTTCCTACTCGTGTGGAGGGGTTGGTAAATATGTATATTATTATAGATTGAAGTGAGTGACAAAATCTTCCCAATTCACTGTCAGAGTAAGAAGAACCATAAAATATTTTTTTTTTAGGTATCATAAATTTTGTATGTATTTACTAAGTTTAGATTAGTCTATATCAGAATTAATATTGCAGGATAAGGAGAGTTAGAAGATTATGTTGTATCACTCTCCAGGGTGAAGAATAATTGCCTCCCTTGATTATTAAAGGGGAGGAGTATGTTACTACCCGTAGCCAGCTAGATGTATATATTATACAGGGTGTATTGTTTTATTTGATGATCAGTTATTCTCAACAGTGTATTCACCAATCTACAGGGTATCCACAAAGTCTTAAAACAGTTTTAAAATTGAACATTTAATAACTTACATTGTACAAATGATAAAATCTTTTCGTAAAAAATCATATAAAAATTCAACTCTTAAAGATTTAATATTGATGTATTTTTTTTATTATTGCACTTCAACATGACTGCCATCTTTGTTGATACATTTGCAACCTGCAGCAGGACTTTAAGGATACCCTGTATATTGTGTGTGTGGCTTTGGTTTCTTCTTTTAATGGCATATCAACCATAGTGAGTTATTTAAGGCTTGGAGAATAATAGTAATGGTACTATTTAATCCTTAGCTGGAGGGATGAGGGGGTGTTGACTTTTCTGGATATAAGTTGTGTGCTAGACGCCCACTCTTATTTATAGACTGGGCGATAGTCATGTGACCATATTCTTGTCCAATCACTGGCAGTGCTCTGCTGCTGATATTATTATTTATACTGACTGATTCTAATCTTAGGTACTCACAACCACTTGGATCTTCATGGATGACGGATCATATATTGCTGGACCTTTTTGACACTACGTAGGATTCCAAAACTTAGGACTTATTCACTTACCAAAGGATTCTATAGTAAAGGACTTATTCACTTACCAAAATATTCTATAGTAAAGGACTTACTTATTTACTTTAAGTTCTTTACAACTGGCCAAGGATGGCGGCCAGATACTTAACTGGGGGTTCATACCTTTCCCAAGGGTATTAGTCTGAAAGTGAACATAATATCACGATTGGAGTTCAAACTTGCTTACTACAATGCCACAGTCCAGCAAATTAGCCACTACACCATTATGACTCCTCCACCCTTGTAGAGGAACAGTAGTGGTACTATTTAACCCATAGCTGTGGTAGATAAGTGGGTTCATACCTTTCCCAAGGGTATTAGTCTGAAAGTGAATGTAATAGCACAACTGGAGTTTGAACTTGGTTACTACAATGTTGCAGTCCAGCACGTTAGCCCCCCCTCCCCCTCCATCACGGAGACCCCGTTGTGTGTTGGTGTGTTTGTGTACATGAAAGTAATAAGATTAAGGATAAAGAAATTTCTGGCTAAATATGTTGACAACTGAAAAGGAAAATTAGTATTATTTGGACTATTGTCCTCATCTTTTTGGTTATCTGTACGTTTCAGCCGATATGCCCTCCTGCCTTCTTCAGGTATTTCTTGTCGGACTTGGGAACTTACTTTTTGTAATTGGGAGCCATCACGGAACTTTGAACCTAACTCTTTATTCAGTCTATGAGGGTATCCTGTTCTCATTCTGCTAACCATAGCTGGGGTACAGGTGTTAACTATGTTACTGCTGTCCCTGACCAGGATTGAACCTGCAGTCTAGAGATTACTCTCACTTAGAACTGTCTTAACCTAACTTATTTTACCTAGAATATAAACCTTTTACTTATGTATGATTTTTTACCTTGACTCATATTGCGTTTTTTTTTTAAAATCTAATCTAGCCTTTTTAATTATATTTTCTCATATAGTATTCATCTCTACACTTGGTCTATTTAAGAGGTTACCATAGCCTATCATATGAGCTGATTATTTGAGGCGTCTTCTCTTCCAATGTTCTCCCCTATCTATTATCTTAACTTCAACCCATAAGGGCAGATGGTTTCCCCTTTTCAATCGAAAATTCAGAGAAAAGGAAAATAAAGCAGCAAAATGAAGTGTTAGGTTTAGATTTTACCTGGTGGATATCGAGGCATTGCCAAGTGAGTGCATTCACGGATATTGAGTCTGGATCGGACCAGACATCTTCACTGTCGGATACAATACCGCAGGTCAAATTAAATCGAATAACTTTGATCATCCCATCACTATAGCCAACAGCTAATATCATATCTGAAAGAAAAAGCAGAATTCAACTTTTTAAGAAATTCAACAGAATCTTAGAATATTTTCATATTGTTAGCATTAAGTTTTTTTTTGGTTTTTTTCCCCGTACTCTTGAACTTTTACAATCATTTTGTTTTGTAGGAGTAAATTGTGACACCTTTATAAAATAAGACCAATAAGTGATAGATAGGTTTGAAAAATGAATAGGCAAGAAACTGTCGGTTTTCAAGTGTCATTGACTTCATGTCCACACTACACTAACTTAGATATACATGCTCTATAAATATATTAATGATATTGAGCACTATTTATTTATAATTATAGTATCAGCCGGGTTAGTTCAGTCAGTAGAGTGTTCGGCTAGAAACCACAAGGTTCCTAGTTCGATAACTGCCCTCGCCAACTCAGCGTATAAGTAGCACAGGGATCTGTGCGGTAAAGTAAGGAGCTGATGGTAGGTGTGGCGCACCACCTCAGACGCTAAAATAATCTCCTTGGTCTAGCGCTATTGAAAAGGGGATAGACTCCCTCACTGACTGGCTGATACCGACTTTAGGCCGCCCCGACGACTTTACCTTTTTATATCATATTATAAATATTAATGTATAATATATATATATATATATATATATATATATATTTTAGTCATCCACAGACACGTGTTTTGACTTATCAAGTCTCTTCAGTGTGGTTAGACATTTTGTGAGCTATCTACATCAGCATCAATTGGACAGCTTAACCGCTCTGCTATTGTCACCCACAGAATGTGAAGGGGGATTTTAACTGTTTTAATACACACATCTGTATGTATGATAAGGCCGCCATAGAGTGCTCAATCCCTTTTATGGGAGAGCGTTGTGTTTACACTTTAGTATATATATATATATATATATATATATATATATATATATATATGTGTGTGTGTGTGTGTGAAGAAAAAGTGGAAGTAAATCCGACAGTATGTAATATTTTGAAAAATTGAAAAAAAAAAAAGTTTATAAATGAGTAATGTTTATTTCACCTACGCTGCAGTGTATTGATCTGTTTCGATAGATCTTCACCAGGGCTTTCGTTAGTTTGGGGAAAAATAAATTATTACAGAAAATAAGAAGTCTGCGAGCCTCTGTTGCTTTATAGTCAATCTTGAAATGTGTGAGAGAAAAAATCTATTTAAAATTGTTGACGAATGCGGAGTTCATAGATTTAAAAAATTAAAAACAAACGCTGTAAATGGCTCATTCAATTACATTAGGTGAAATGTGTGTGTGTGTGTTTGTGTTTGTGTGTGTGTGTGTGTGCAAGCATGAGTGTGAATTATATTAAATTATAATTACTAGAAAAAGTCTATTTAATTGAAATAACGATATCCCCCATTATTTTAAACTACATTGATAAACGTGTGTGTGAGTGAATTTTATTTAGTGTTTACTTAATTTTAATTAAAATTTTTACATTATTATTTTGTTACAATATTATTAGTACGTAATGAAAATTTTTATTTTTACAATATTTTTAACTACGTGATGAGTGTATGTGTGTGTGTGTGTGAGTGAGTGAAATTCATTAGTAATTATTACATTATTATTATTAAATTTATTTTGTATTCCTAGATTTACGCAACGAAAGCCCTGATGAAGATCTTTCGAAACAGGTTGAAACACTGCAGCATAGGCGAAATAAACATTACTTGTTTATAAACTTATGTATTTTCAATTTTTCAAAATATATATATATATATATATATATATATATATATATATATATATATATATATATGTGTGTGTGTGTGTGTGTGTGTGTGTGTGTTATGTATAAACTTTGTTCTTGTGAACGTTATTTTTTTTTTGTCTTTTGAAGCCTTGGAAAAAACAAGAAAAACAGAACAAAAATCAGAATTTTAATATTCAAATGTTGTTCTGTTCCTGGTTTGATCAATTCCGATATTTCGGGTCAACCATAACCCTTTTTCAAGGTATATGATATGAGACGGTCTGGAAAAAAAAATGAAATGCTGTATATGAGAGCAAAAAAATAGATAAATGAAGTGAACAGATTTGGCGTTTTTTAGCTGTTATTTTTCTTTCGAAATTGTGAGACATAACTCATCTGAAATACGATCATGGTAATCGTTCGAAATTCGGCATGACTTTGATTGTAAAAGTCATGCGCAACTTTAAAAAAATTAAAGAATAGAATGGAATGAAAAAAAGATGGAAAAAATAAAAGATATATATATATATATATATATATATATATATATATATATATATATATACAAACACACATCATAGGAATGTATAGGGTAGAGAAGTTCTTGTTTACCTTCTTGCGTTGGACACCAAGCAATTGAAGTTGGAATATTATCATGGATAGAAGCTGTTGTCAAGTAGATACAATCATGGCTGAAATGAAAATTTAAATACAAATAATAATAATACCATAAAACGGCATATGTATAAACCAGAATCTGTTTGTTGCATAATTGATAGGTACCCTGTTAATTATGCACGGTTAGTGTAGAGAAACTATTTAAATTCAAAATAACAGTTACAGAGATTTTGATTGACATCTCTTAACCTTTTTGTGTGACCTCTCTTCCTGTTTGCCATGCCAGCGTGGGAGAGAGTTTAGTTTGATAATCAGTCTCTAGTTAGCTATTGAAAAATGAAGACGCAATAGCGGTTGGCTAGATTCTCACACTTGAGCTGTTGAGGGATCCAGATCCAAGACTCAAATAAAAGAAATGTCTTGTGTTGTTAACTAAGAACTAACAACACATAACATCTCAACCAGAATCTTAAGAAGAAGACACTAAGAAACAGTTAAGAAGATAAACAGATCCTGATTGAGAAGATAGATACTCAACCCATGTAAGAAAACCTGCTACACAAAACAAGATACGAGTGTGACACTATGGTTGAGTGGAAACATAGTCAGAAAAATAAATTAAAAAAAAAATAGAATGTGTGGGCTCGGACGTTTGTGTGCGTGGGTGGAGGTATCCTTTATGGACACAAAATATTGGGCAGTAAAGTTTAAGAGAATTGTTTTTATGAGAAAATCTCTTTTGAGGAAATTAATGGTCGGAATATTGAGGACACTAAGTCTGAAGAAAAAAGTAATTGTTTTAATTTTAAGGGAAATCATAGACAAAAAGTATGGGATAAAATTAAGTGCAGAGCATCTGGGTGGTCGGGTCCATGGGGATGTGTGTGGTGGAATTTTACATATATTCAGCCAAGCTCCAGCCTTTAGTCAGTTTGAGCCCGGCAGTTGGGGTGATAGTATCGTCTAGGTAGCAGCAGAGATAGAAAA
Organism: Doryteuthis pealeii; assembly: GCA_023376005.1. Taxonomy (NCBI): domain Eukaryota; kingdom Metazoa; phylum Mollusca; class Cephalopoda; order Myopsida; family Loliginidae; genus Doryteuthis; species Doryteuthis pealeii. The sequence continues at coordinate 34,404,255 of CM042156.1, forward strand.
TAGCCAGGGACCTACATCAGTGAAGCCAGTAATCAACTTAGACCCAAGTGTACACTACTCCACCACAAACTGCACAAGTGTCACAACTTGCTCTTCGATGAGCATCCTGTTATCAGACTTTGTGTTTTGCTTTGTTTTCTTTTAATTCTTGTGAACCTGTCTCCGACTCATGCCCTTTCGAATCGGCCAGCACAGAATATCACAACGTTGGGGTGATAGACATTATGTAACAAAGGGCAGTGAGTGCAGATCGGGTATTTTCACAGGAGGTAAGAAAAAAATACTCAGACTGACAAAGCTAAAAGAAGCTACAGAAAGATAAGTACACTACAAGATTAAGAATGGTATACATAGGTATACTAATATGTCAAATACAAGAAAGTGAGTATATAACATGTTCTTGAGAATGAAATGCACAAAATCCTCTGGACTTTGAGATAAAGACGGATCACCTCATCCCAGACAGAAAACCAGACCTAGTATTGATTAACAAGAAAAAGAGAACTTGTGAACTGATAGATTTTGCAGTCCCTGCAGATCACAGGGTGAAGATGAAAAAACAAAACAAAAAAAAAAGATACACAAATACCTAGACCTTACCAAAGAATTGAAAAAACTGGAGGGTGAAAGTGATACCAATTGTAGTTGGTGCACTTGGAACAGTCTCGAAATGTTTAGAAAACAGACTAGAGGAATTGGAAATTAGAGGAATAATTGAGACCATCAAGACAACAGCATTGTTGAAATTGGCTAGAATACTCAGAAGAGTCCTGGAGACCCGAGGAGATCTGTCACTCAGCTTCCAGTGAAAAACCATCAGCTTATGCTGGTGTAAAAAACTCGCAAGAAGTGAAATAATCACATAGCATTCAGCCTTTTTATGTAGAAAAAAACAAAAACGATTAATAGAATCTGTAAAAATATTTGTAATTTTAGCAGTAATAGATCTATTTCTACCCATAGGTATCTGTATATACCTATGAGATTCAAACCATAAACTTTATTCTTTACCATATATATATATATATATATATATATATATATATATTAGTTTTAGTAGGTGCTAATATAAGGATTTAAAAATCCTTGTATTTGCACCTACAAACATGCAATATAATTATACAGTGAGATTTTGAAGATCCCATGTAGAATCATCCCTTACTACCAGTTTTGGATACCTTATATATATATATATATATATATATATATATATATTGAAATATGAGATATCTACAATGTGTATCAAGAAAATCAGTAAATTTGTTTTTACCTTGTAAGCAAAGGAAAATAAACCTTCCAGAATACAACATCTCCATTTTTCATTGCTGAAGCAAATATGGAAAATTTGTTCTTCTCTGTTGAACTTTGCATCATAAGTCCATGATCAGCTGGATGAATAATAGCGGGAAATGCTTCATATGTGGCCGACCAAGCCATCGCTGAAACAGAAAACAATTCAACAGTTTTAATCATAACAAAAAATAAAGAAAGGAAAAAAAAAGGGTTATTTCCTATAAGTCTAACATAAACAAAGGGGAACCACTCATGACTTATAAATTATCTATTTATTGATCTACTAGGAAAAAAGAAGACAGGGTTAGGGTTTAAAGTTAGGGGTTAGGGTTAGTTTAATGGAAAAATAAATAAATAATTTATCAGTCAAGAGTGGTTCCCCTTTGTTTATGTTAGATTTATAGGAAATAACCAAAAGAAGTATAACGTTGGAAAGGTGATTTAAAAGATAATTTGTATTATTTGTATTATTCGGACTATTGTCCTCATCTTCATTATGACGAGAAGGTTCCCGAGTCCGACAAGAAATACCTGAGGGCACATCGGCTGAAACGTTGTATAGATAACAATGAAGATGAGGACAATATTCCGAAAAATACAAATAATACTAATTATCAATCCTCATCTCAAAAATTCAGAGAAATCAAAGATAATTTGTTTCTCAATAATTTGATTTTTCGGACTGTTGTTGTCATCTTTATTGTGGTAGTTATTAACACAACGTTTTGGCCACTGTATCCTCCGTGTCAGCCATTGACTTATAGAGGTGTATGTCCAGATTCCCTCGTGGAATCTTAACCCATAGATGGGACCCCAACAGGTACTACCACTCCAGGTCAGAGTGGACCAGGGAGCAATGGTGATGAAGGGGTGCTCCACATTCCACAAACCTCCAAAACTGGAACCTCACCATCAGATAGAGTTTAACGTCATTCCCAGGACAAGTAGATCTGCAGCCATCGCCTTCTAGCACCCATATGATAAAAAGGGTTGGGGCAATCATATAGGTGCTAGGACTTGACGTGACCAGCCGACTGATCGGAGGGGGCCTCTCCGACTGCTTATATAACTGTGTATAATAAACAACTTAAGAAACAACCACAAAAAATGTAAATATAAACATACAATGAGCGTGATTCCTTAATTAGGCATAAAATAACCGTGGATGGGTTGATATGCCATTAAAATCAATCACTCACTCTCAGATTGTAGATTTGAGAAAGGCTGAGGAACCAGTGGGCTAAAATATTGGGGGTAACGACAAAAGCAATAAAATGAGATCAATAATTTGAATAAATAAAATTTTTGAAAAATAAAAAATTGTCTAAACAAATCTTATTTGAAAGTTTCATAAATATTTCAATATTAAAAGAATTCGGACCATATGACCTTTAGGCACTCCTTTTTGATCTCGATTAAGAAAGGGCATGTTTTTCATTTACACCGTCAATATCCGGTTGTTTTAACAGACAATTTTTAGATTTTTTTTTTAAATTATAAAAACTAACCCATAATCCTAACCCCTAATAAACAACCGGATATTGATGGTGTAAATGAAAAACATGTCCTTTCTTAATTGAGATCAAAAAGGGGTGCCTAAAGGTAATATGGTCTAAGAATTCATAAAAAAATTCCAGATTATTTATGCTCAGAACTAGAATTAGTGTTTACCAAATGCCATTGATTTTTATGTCTACACTATCCAAACTTATATGTATATATATATATATATATATATATATAAATTGTCCTTTATCAACACCAGCTGGGTCACCTGAGATAGATCACCCATGATCAACAGGTGGCTCCATTGTGGGGTGTTCTTACCCCTCTGCAAAAGTGCAGTTGGCATTTTCTACAGCCTCAGCCAACAGGCTGTACATAAAGGGAATACAAGACTAGGTAGGGCTGGGTGGAAAAGGTGATCCATTTGGAATTGTTCAAGAAATTAAACTTAAATGGTATTAGTATTATCTGCGTTATTTGGACTATTGTCCCCATCTTCATTGTTATTTGTACAACGTTTCGGCTGATATGCCTCCGGCCTTCTTCAGGTATTTCTTGTCGGACTTGGGAACCTTCTTGGAGTCAGGAACCTTCTTTTTGAACTTGGGAACTTTCTTGTCACGGAACTTTGAACCTAACCCTAAACCTAATCCCAAGTCTGAGAAGGTTCTTGAGTCCAACAAGGTTCCTGAGTCCAACAAGAAATACCTGAAGAAGGCCGGAGGTCATATCGGCCGAAACGTTGTACAAATAATGGGGACAATAGTCCGAATAACACAGATAATACTAATCTTCAAGCCTCATCTCAAACATTCAGAGAAATTAAATGGTATTGTAATGGTCAGCTGGGTCACCTAGGTGAAGGTATATGATGTAAGACTTGAAACACCATATGATCCTTGGATCACATCACTAAGGATATGGTCAGGTGCAACTTCCAGATGGATTTCTTATATATATATATATATATATATATATTTGTGTGTGAGTGGGTGGGTGTAAATAAATATACTTATTGGCAAAAACTGCATGCCAAATTTTCCTTAGAAAAAGAAAAAAAAAAAAAATTTTTTTCAAGATTATTATTTTGTTTTTTGGAAAAATGTTAAACTTCAATTCAGATTTAGAAAGAAATTAAAAAAAAAAAACAACTTCTGCCATGAACTTCAACTGCAAATTCAAATATAAATGATCATAATGATCGGGGGGGGGGGGGAATATATTGAAATTTCTCATTAACGCTTTGATTGTAATTAAGTGAAAAACATACATTTTAACTTTGAATGAACATAAATGAATAATGAAAATATAATGAATAAATAATATTGTTGTTTTATTAAAATGAATTGCCTCAGTAGTTTCATTTTCCTAATCATCCATTATCATGGTTGTTTGTCAATATGCTCATACATTTATTTCTGACAACATTCTACCAACATTAGAACTGTGTGATCTCCAAATGTTTTTTACTTAATTACTTTTGGACAATATCTTTGGTAACATCCTGTATTAGGTGATTCAAGGCAATATCTTATATATATATATATATATATATATATATATATGAAATGATATATGATAAGGCTTACCAACTGCAGCAACTGCATGAGAAATAGTTCTCAAATATTCCAGAGTGATTGGCCCAGTTTTCAAATAATTGTTGTTTTTTTTCCAGATTCCTTCATAAACTTTGGAACAGTCAATAATCTGAAAAAAAAAAAGATTTAACTTATTCAGACTAATGCCATCATCATTTAAACTCTTAACATCCTGTTGAGATTTTTCTAAGTCCAGAGGATTCCTATAAGGATATATTAAAAAAATGGCTAAAAATTACCTTTGCATCTAAAGTTACCAATTATTTCCTTTAAATCAAATATTTCTACATACGTTTAATATTAAATTTAAACAAAGGCTATTGTTTGGGGATGATTAGTTAAAATGAATGTGACTTCCAGCCGGGTGGAATGAGATGGTATAGGACTTTAAGAGTTTAAATAAAGGTTATCATATTTACATTGTTTCATTTCTACCTGCCAGCCTTCTTCAGGTGCCAATCTTATTCCATAACCTTCTGTGATTTTGGTTTTAATTTTTGACACGAAAAATCATCATTATTATATGGGGATCTGTTCAGATTAGTGTCTTCTTTACTCCCCAAAGACCAATATTAGCATTAATATATCCGTGATATACTAACACTGAACACAACAGAAAAAAGACAAGATAAACTCATTTGTGTATTTATTATATACACAATACACCGACAAGTGATATTAACAAGAAAAAATACATAACCATGTCCCAACAATAGAACTATATACCTATTGTTCTATTAACAAGCAGTATGTGGAAGGGGTACATAACAGAAAAAGGGTTACTTGATCAGAGAAGATAAAAGATAGCCATGTAGCTTTACTTTTCACTGCCTGAGCCGATAATATATTAATATTTGATAAGAATACTCAAAACTATAGAAGTATATGCAAATTATTTGTATTAAGAATAGTTACTTGAAGTTATAATTGTTTACAACTGATGATTGCAAAAAAAAAAAAAAAAAAGAAGAAAAAAAGACAAATTTCAGCATTAAATAAAAAAGAAAAAAAATTATCAGCAAAATGTAAGAGAAAAATTAACAGTTTCATTTGAGGAAAGTTTTGTGTTTGTTTTTAAATAGAGAAATTTCCATGTGAGTTGAAAAATGAGTGTAAATTCTTCAACAAAATAAAGTTGTCTAAAGTCGGTATCAGCCATACAGCAAGAGAATCTATCCCCTTTTCACTAGCGTTAGACCCAGGAGATTGTTTTGGCCTCTGAGACGGAGCGCCACACCTACCATCAGCTCCACACTTTACCGCACAGATCCCTGTGCTACTCATATGCTGAGTTGGCAAGGGCCAGTATTGAACACAGGACCTTGTGGTTCCTAGTCAAACTCTCTACCGACTAAGCTAAGCCGACCCTTCAACAAAATAATCAAATATAATTAACACTACACTTTTTTTTAAAAATTGAACAAATGTTGTGAACAGTTTGTGAATTCAAATGATTTATGCAACAAAATGGAAATCATTTTGAGAAAGATTTTGTAAGCGTTATTTTTGTATTCGCCTGGAGACTTGTCTGCCCATTTAGTTCGCTGGTTCCCACTAGGGGCCTTTGATATTTAAGCGGCTGATTTGAACATCTCTTTCTCTTTTCCTGTTGCTCGACCCACCACTATGGGTTAGACTCTGGTCTACCCCCTCTTGTTATGGCTTTGGCCCCCCTTACATTACTGTAAGTGATTCACACAGCATGGACTATTCCTAGTCTCATGTCTGTGGCTTTTATGTTTATCTTTTTACCATTCATGAATGTGTTATTATCTCTACTCTTGTATATGTATTTATATTACTTATGTATGTATGTTTATGTACACCTCTATGTATTATGTACCCTGTTTATCCATGTGCTGTACCATATTAAATGTTTTGTCTATCAACCTTTGTCGGAGTTTTATCTGCAAGTATTATCACTTTGAATCATACAACTGGTGATACCCCGACGTGATGGAAACATTTTGTGAAGGCTTTGTGTTGTATTTGGAACTTTAATCCTTACAATTTCTTGTAAAATCTGAAAATAAATCAGATTTATGAATTTTATATGAATAATTTCAAGATATCAAAGTGAATATTTTATCCATACCTTGACCCAGGTGCTTCTGTATCTATCTTCTCGACATAGAGTCAGACGATGGTCAATAGCCAAACAAGCAATTACACACCTGGAAAAGAGGAACCAATTTAGTGAACACATTGGTAGAAAGGATTATGGTTTTTTTTTAGTATTTTTTTTTTTTTTTACCTTACTTCACATTATGAAAATGCCTTACTAAAAATCTGAGAAAACAATTTGGGTATGATATTGCATCACTTAAAAAAATGGCTTAAATTTAAATTAATTTAAAATAAATCATTTTTAATACATCTTTTTAGATAAAAAATTTCATAGTATAAATAGGTTCTTTATTTAGAGTGGAAACAAAAGATTTATTTAAATTCAATTTTTAAGTTCAATGTGATTTTATTTATTCAAATTAATACTATATATGTGTTTACATGCAGTATTAAAATGAAAATGTTGAATAATCTTATGCTAAACTTAAAAACAAACTGCTATCCATACCTATTATTCTCTAAATAATGGGTTACAGCATAAAGATACAGACAATTTGAAAGAACATACAATTTTACACAAGAATTGCAAGTTTTATCAAAATTGCTCCAAAAATAAAGAAATGGTGAAGAAATTACTGAATTTCTTGTTTTGAATTGGTCTGTCATTTGACATATTTTTTGAGCAAAATCATGCCCACTTTTGAACCACTGGGGATATTTGCATAATTCAAACAGTTTTGAACTCTTTACAGAGCTCTATATAACTAATATGATTAAATAACAATAACCTCAAATAAAAAAAATCAACTGGGAATGCTACTATGAACAATCTATGTAATTTTGATTAATTTTTAAATATACTTCAATGCCAAACTTCTTCATGGTGTATATCAATGAACTTGCATTGTCTTGGGTCATGATATACTAGAGACTTATCTGCATTTGATATACTAACCTGCCTACATCATCTGCACCTTTTGGAGACCAGCTTGCTGATTTGTATCCTTGGGGTGGAATGGAATATTGTACATTGGGGCAGATGGTTCGGTCCAGAAGGATGGAATTAAAATCCTCTGAAGGAAAAAGTGGGCAAAGAAACAGATTTTAAATTAAAATTCATTTCATTAAATAAAAGGTGAAAAAAAAAAAATAATAATTAAAAAAATGAATGAATAAATGAACAAAAAATGCTGCAGGTTTTTAAAAAGACATCCTTAAAAATTATAAAAGCAAAATTCTTGCAACTAATATTTCAAGATTTCTTTTAGTGTGAATGAAATCCCAAGAGAGTAATTCAAATTCCTGTAAAAAAAAAAAATGCCAAATTCCTATTCCAGGTTAAGGAATGATGCCACTAAGGGTTTCCAACATTTCTCAGATTTTTTAATTATTTGGACCAAGTAACCAATAAGCACCCCAAATCATCAACTTAATGAAAGGTTTATATTTTAACTCATCACCGGTAACTTCCGCTTCCAAATTTTTGTAAACAAATGATTTTAATCAGAAGTTTATGGAGATGTTGAACTTACGATAAATTAAATAAATAGATGGTTGGTACACGTAATCAAATTAAAATTCAATAGCAAAATCTTTTTTTAAATAAACAATTTTTAAATCAGAAATTTATGAATATTTTTCAACACTTACGATGATTTAAAAAGAGACAAAAGACGTTTTTATACTAAAATAGTTTTCACTTAATCAGAAGAGATTATGTTTATTTAAATAAAAATACAGTTTTTACTTACAAAATATTTTTATGCTTATTTAAATAAAAGGATGTCGTTCAGAAATAGTATCATACAATTGTAAAATTTGTTTTTGTCAGATACAATATAATTGCAAAAACCGTCTGTTTGTTTATTTTCAAATATTTGAAAGCGAAACTCACCAGTGATGAGTTAAAATATGAACCTTTCATTAAGTTGATTTTTACCCCTTGGTAATTGGTTTTCTAATTCATCTATACTGAAGATTTCTATTTGATAAAATAAGTTGCAATTTTTTTACCTCTTGGTAATTGGTTTTCTAATTCATCTAAACTGAAGATTTCTATTTGATAAAATAAGTTGCAATTTTTTTACCTCTTGGTAATTGGTTTTCTAATTCATCTATACTGAAGATTTCTGTGCTGCAGAAAATATCAGGATGTGGATGAATCATTGTTCTTCTTGCAATCAGAGTTCCACGCATTAAATGGAAATTTGTTGTAAGTTCCTGTCATGAAAGAAAAAAAAAATGTGGTTTAAAAATCATGAAAAAATACAAATTCAAATAGTTGGTTGGTTGCATTTTACAGCATGTCAACCTTTGTTGGGTTATTTTATGCCAAAGATGTTTTGTTTTTGTTCATTCTTGATTGGTATTCAAATTTTTTCTTAAAACATTTTTTACTATCTAACCCATAGATGGGACCCTAATAGGTACTACCACTCCGAGTCAGAGTGAACTTAGGAGTAGTGGTGATGAAGGAGTATTCCACACTCCTCAGAGTTCCAGAACTGGAAATTCACTATTAGATGCAGTTCAACATTATACACAGGACACTAAGACCCTCAGCCACAACCTTCTAGCACATATGATAAAAAGGTTTAGGGGTTTGCTATAATGGCAATAGGATTGAGACAATCATAGGTAATCTGAACATAAATGAGAGTAACCTCCCACAGATTTTTCGACAAATTGGGTATACCTATACTTTTCTAATATACAGGTTATCTCATAGAAATATTAACCTTTTTTTTTTTTTAAATTGATTTAAAAATGTTAACACCCTTATAGGAATACCTTTCATATATTTTCAAATAAGACTCCACATGTTCACCATCCCTGTCAACATATGCTTAGAATCTCCCACAGGTGATTAAAAAAAAAAAAAAAAAAGATGTTAATATTTCTATGAGAGTACCTGTATATTAGAAAAGTATAGGTATACCCAATTTGTCGAAAAAATCCGTGTTTGTACAAAACAAAACAGACGGATTTCCTCAAAGTGAAAGAAACAAGGGGAGGTTACTCTCATTTATGTAGCTAATGTTCAGATTACCCAATCATATAGGTGTTAGGGCTTGACCTGACTTCCAAAATCCAAATAGTAAATAGATGATTTTAATAAATGATAATCTTAACACATGATGTTCTTCACTACATTTGCAGACATTTTACTGAATCATAACATTTAAATAAATTATAAAAGAGGGGGTGAGGGGTCAATAGGTACAGTATTTTGGTAATGTGAGGTACAATTTATGTATTTACCAACCCCCCACACAAGCAGGATGTGACCACAAGGTCAATTTATTTAGCAGAGTTTAACAGGTTTGAATTCAGAGTTTTCCTTCTCCTAGACTGTTTGCCATACCAAGGTTAAAGAGCCCAGTCTGCCCTACAATCTTATCCACAGCTGGAGGGAGAATATATGGATTCATACCTTTCCCAAGGGTATTAGTGCTATGTGAAATGCAAACAGCCTTGTCTAGGATTTGAAATCTGGTTGACCAATCCATTTTCCATGACTCTAACCATTATGCCGCACTTCCATATGTGAGGTACAATTTAGCAGTTCTCAATGTTTTTGGTGAGGTTGTGAAGGTGACAAACCATACTGGACTGCTGAGCTCTCCTGATTACTCGCCAAGTGCTACTCGCTGGATTTGCCTCTATAACTTGGTTTGGTTTGTTTTGTTTTACAGCATATCAACCTCAGTGGGTCATTTAATGCTGGCAAAGTTTTGAAATAAATTCATTCTTAATGGATAATCAATTTTGTTTATAAACTCAGGTTTTTCTATTTAACCTATAGATGGGACCCTAACAAGTACTACCACTCCAGGTCAGAGTGGACCAGGGAACAATGGTGATGAAGGGTTGCTCCACATTCCCCAAACCTCCAAAACTGGAACCTCACAGATAGAGTTTAATGTCATACCCAGGACATAAAAAAACCCAGACACCGTCTTCTAGTACCCATATGATAAAAAGGGTTGGGGCTTGCCATAAGGGCAATAAAATCGGGAGAATCAAATAGGTGCTAGGGTTTGACGTGACCAACCAATTGATCGGAGGGGGCCTCTCCGACCACCAGTCTAGCCCAAGTAAGGATCAAAGTGGAGTGTTGCATATCATGGAATGCTCAGCCACCTGGGTTCCATCCTTAAACATCACAGGTCACCACCCACGGCCAACAGGTGGCCCCATTGGGGGAGTCTTACCCCTCTGCAGAAGTGTATTCTAATGCCGCAGTCAACAGGGCGGGTCTATGACTTGGAGCATGGTCTCAGAATCGTCAGTTTTAATAGATATCTCAAACTGGCTCGTTAACGGTGTGGAAAGAGATTAAAACAGTGAAATTTCCTAAAGTTTCAACTTATGATATCACTAGCAGCGGCTACCTGGCATCGCCTGGGTAGAGGGGGATTTTTTTCAAGTTAGTCCCGCATATCCATTATTACTTAATCGTGAGTTGAATCCTTGTGGGATGCCCCATTTAAATCCCTATGTCAAAAAAATTGACCATGCATTGATCCAGCTACTCTGAAAAGAAATGTTAATGTCTACTATCTAAAATATTAAATGATAAAAAAATCCATGCTGTTATCATTTGAATTTTATTTTTTAATTATCTTCACGAATATAAATCAAATCTCTATTATTTTTGCTCAAAAACCAAGCCCTGGTGATATTTAATGTGTATATATATTTACTTTGTCGTTAATTTATTTTCAAAGTTTCCTCTGGACATACATATACACACAACTGCCCTTTATATATGTAGAGATAGATTATTAGTGTTAGTGGTGTTATGGTTATTGTTGTAGGAAATGGACATGGCAAACAGAATCCGAATCCTGGATGTGGTTATCTGCATTTCACTTTGTGCCAATACACTTGAGAAAGGTATGAATCCAATTATTATCCCTCCAGCTATGGGTAAATAGTAGAACAGACTGGACTCTTTAATCTTGGTATAGTAACTGGTCTAGGAGCAGGAAAGCTGAATTCAAACCCATTAAACATTGCTTAAAAATTAACCTTGTATCACATCCTGCTCATGCAGAGGGGTTGGGTAAATACACATGTAAAAAAAATTATTGGGTAATTTAATTCTTTTTTTCTCTTTGAGTCAATGGTCAATATTTATATATGATACAATGATATTTGGTGTCATTAGTCACGCAGATCTACTGAATAGCAAGTTCTATCATCACTGGAGTGGATGCCCTATATTTGTAACCTTGTGTCACATCTTATCCATAATGAACAGGTTGAGTAAATATCTACTTATTCATCTTATTTCTGTTGCTTTTTATGAATACTCCCTGTATCTGTGACAGCATTCACACTGGGTCATTTGAGCCGGCTCCACCCAATGAATTCACCGAATCTCAAATGAAGGCAGACCATGCGCTGAGATCCAATGCAATTGTTGACATGAGCAGTTCTATTGACAAACTCAGCCTAGGATCAGCTTGGCATCATGCTTGACTGTTTTGAAGCAGGTTTTCAGTTGACCCCTGAGGTGGTACTGGGTTGATAGATTCGCAGATGATATTACTGGGTTGTTCATGAAGAGCATGACCAAACAATAGTTCCAGACTAAAAATTTTTTTTAAAAGCATGACAAAGACAGCATTTAAGCAACTTAAGTGTCAAGATAAAGTTGCTTAAATGCCATCTTTGGCGGCTTCTGCTTGATGTTAAATCACATCCTATTACAGAATTTATTCATAATTAGTAGAACATGTGGATATACCACAGTATGATAATTTAATTATTACATTTGATATGTTTACTTAACATCCTATATCACCTCATTCCACCTGGCCGGAAGTCACATTCAACCCCAAATGATAACCTTTGTTTAAATGTAATATTAAACATATCTAGCAGTCTTTGATTTACAGGAAATAACAGGTAACTTTAAATGAAAAGGCCATTTTTTAGCCATTTATTGAGAAATCCTTATAGGAATGGGGCTCTAGACTAAGAAAATTCTCAACAGGATATTAAGAGCTAAGAGCTACTTTTAAATAATTCAATATGTAAAATGTATAATAATCTTGATTTAACTCTTTCACTTTTTTTTTCTTTCTTTCATCATCAATTAAAACAGATTAGCGTTATCGTATTCGCGTTCTCACCCCCTCTCTAACTTTCTCCTCTCTTTCTTTCTTATATTTTTTCTGTGTAGTATGTCATTTCTTTCTTTATAATAAAAATGGAATGGTCCATTATCTAGTTGAGGTGACGACTCTCATAAGAATTCGGTGGACAAGTGACACCAGATAATCAGGATTTACATTTTTACATTTCATCTTAGACGGTTTGGATGGGCTCATTTTTAACCAGAGGGTATTGCAAGATGATAATGGACAGAAGATTGAGGAACACCAGTATTAATAAATAGATTATTTGCAAATGCTAATTATTATTATTATTATTATTATTAAAGAATTGAAGAGGATGCAGACAAGTTAAGAATTCTTCTCTGCTTATTCCTCTTAATTTTTTAAACAACAGGGGAAACAACTCTGTAATTAGTAGTTAATACAGTTAGAGTTATCTCTTTTGAACAGACTTTTATTTGTCAATTTATGAGCGTGGTGGTATATATATTCCCCACAGCTCTATCCTATGTATAATTTTATATTGAAATTGTAATAAACAGGGTTAGTATGAAGCGTATGGTGATGAGGAAAAAAACAAACACAGATTTTAAGTTTCAAAATTGTATTGGAAAAAGGAACATGAAAAGCGACGAGAAGCTGAAAGTTAATTTAAGAGAGAAAGTCTGATTTTGGTGATTGTCGTAAAGTGAATAATAAAGTCAGTAAAATGTCAGGATGGCCGAGTCAGTTGTAGTGGGGTGGCGATGTAGGCAGAATTTTGTGTTTTAGTATTCTGAAGTCGATAGCTGGTTGTATCAGTATCAGTTGGCGTAGTCTTGTTGTAGGAAGTTTGCCCCTTTAACTTGCCTGTCTGTCAGAGTAGGGGTTTGTCGGATAGGTATAGGAAATGGACAGGACAGGAGTTCAAATCCTGGACGAGGCTGTTTGCATTCCACATAGCGCTAATACCCTTGGGAAAGGTACACAACCAACTATTCTCCCTCCAGCTAAGGGTAAATATTAGGGCTGGTTGGGCTCTTTAACCTTGGTTAGGTAACTAGTTTAGGAGAAGGAAAACTCTGAATTCAAACCTGTTAAACTCCACTTAAGAAATTGATCTTGCGTTGCATCCTGCTAGTGCTGGGGTGTTTGGTAATATATATATATATATATATATATACTTAACTAAAAATCATTTAGAAATTGGTGACTTGACTGAACTGGAAATTTCTTTATTCTCAAGATTGAAAATTTAATTTAATGGTACTGCTCTAACAGAAGTTGTGATATAATGTTTTGTTGTTTTACAATAAAAGATACACCAACATACAGAAATGGATCATTATAATATAAATTGCATTTCCTTAAATAAAATAAACATATCAGATAAAAACATCTTTCAATTTCATATGCTATAATAATCATCATGAAATTATATATATCAGCTGTATCTGTTTAATTTTAGGGCTTAAAAATTGATGCAATTTAAATCCCATCAATTCTCTAGAGAATAAATGAATTAGTTTTGATTAAAAAAATAAAAAATAAAAATTTAAAAAAATTATAAAATCATTTTCCATGTAAGTAACTGATCAAAATTCGAGCATTGTGTATAAATATAGTTTATTTTATTAAGTAAAAAAAAAAAAAATTAATGATGCTCGTTCAATCATCACTAATAAAATAATCACAACAGGCTGAACTTGCACAAAGATGTCAAAATTAGAGTGACCCAGAAAAAACAGAACCCAAATTATTTATTTATTTCCCATTAAACTAACCTTAAACCCCAACACCAACCCTAGACCCCCATAGTTAAAATTGACAGTTTTATTACAAAATTTGTGGGTTCTGTTTTTTCTGGGTCAGCTTAATTTTGACACCTTTGTGCAAGTTCAGCCTCACAACGTTAATAAAATTTTTAAAAAAAATGTTTTCTGACTCTTGCCTTTTATCTTTGTTTAACAGAATGGTCAGACCGGAGATCAATATTCGGCTAAACTAGCAAATCGGTCGGAAAATTAGGGTGGCCCAGAAAAAACAGAACCCACAAATTTTGTAATAAAACTTAATTTTAACTAGGGCGGGGTTAGGGTTAGGGGTTAGGATTAGTTTAATGGGAAAATAAATAAATAATTTGGGTTCTGTTTTTTCTGGGTCACCCTGTAATGTTTTAATTTTCCGACCGATTTGCAAGTATAGCCCAATATTCTTCTATCTTCCTTAAGTTTGTGTATGCAACAATAATATAGAAAGCTGAAGAATGTATCATCCGAAACGTTGTTTTTAATTTTTTTTTAAATGAAATAAAACATGGATTAGAATATAATATGAAAAAAAAATGTAGTTACAGTTTAATTAACTTTTTCAACACTAAAAAAAAAAACAACAACAACAACAACAAACAAAATTAAGAAAACAAAACACACACATAAGGCATAATTATTTTTTTTTAAACTTGCACTTGATATTTAAAGTTTTATTCTTCTGTCGGTCAAGACAATTTTATTTTTATCAAGATATTAATAATCTCAAGACTTTAAGAATAAGTATTACTGGTTTTACAAGAAGAGCAGATATTTTTCGACAGATCCGAAGTCAAAATCTTTTAATTCCGGACCGGGTATTTTCTCCCTTTTGTGAATTATCGGATGGAATTAGCCGAGAAACGGACACTGAATAATAATAATGTGTTAAAAGTAGTTGATTAATTGGCAAAAAGTGAAATTAATTATTTTGAATTGAAAACCAGTTTTCTTTTCAGGTGAATCTATGAGGACAAACTTAAACAGGTCAGTAACTGGGATAGAACCCAAGACCACTCGGCCATTTTTCAATTGTATGCTTCAATGAATGAGCTAACCCCAAATGGATTCACCAAGTGAAGCAACAAAAATACCTTACCACAATAAAAACCCCATCATCGGCACACATAGCTATTCGGTTATCATCAGACCAAGATAATCCATTTTTGCAGGTAACATTTGTCTTAAAAGCCCATACAATAGACGAGCCGTCACTTTGCTTCGCCATCTTGTCGGCTTTTACAGACAATTATACAACGAGGTTTCTTATTTGCTGACATTTACGTCTGGGCCAATCAAAATCGTCGTACAAATTTACATCGGGTCTGTCTCTCCACGTGTTTACATGTTTTGATTTTGTTAAGCGATTCACGTTTTTATTTATCAATGTCATTTCGATTCAATTTCCCAAACCCCAATGAAGAAGATGAAGATGACACAAGATCTAAGAATGTTGACATTGATTCAGCTTCTGAGAAAGGTATACAATACATTTGCAGTATTTAATTGATATAATATTTAATCGAAAATACTAAATTTCTCAATACTTACCTTACCTTTATTTTTATGTCTTAAATTTTTTTTCAAAAGTTTTTAAAAATTACTATGAGAAACTAATTCTATTTCATATAATGGATGATCAGACATCATCTTATCCTTCATTCATTCATTCATTCATTGGATGTATGATTATAAAATGATTTGATTTGTTTAATGCACTAAACGATATTATATACTTGTCCGTTCTTAAAATGAAGTTAGGAAATTTTCAATGAGAATTATTTTTAGAAAAGAAATGAAAGAGGAATTAAAAAAAATACTTTCCCTCTTTTAATTCTTCCTTACTCTTCTTATCTGAGAGGTGAATGTATGTATGTATAACATTTTTGTACATTACTGTTGGCATTTCTTCATCGGGATATTCTTGACAATTAACTGCAATTTGTGTTTTACTGTTTGTAAGAAAAAGTTACACTCTACTAAACAATACAATGCCATGTAAATAAATAACTGAGAAGGTAGATTGTGTTGTGTTAATCTTAAAAATAGAGGGCATGCCAGCCTAGAAAATCGGTATGTCTAGAAAATCACCTGGACTTGAACACAGATCTCTGGCTTTAAATTTTAAGCTACAAGAATCCGTTATTCTGCTTTATAATTAATATTTACGTCAATACAACGAACGATCAGAGAAAATTAATGTAATATTTATTTAATGTCCGATCAATCAATTACTTGATAAAAAAAAAAAAAAGAAAACAAATAAAAATACGCTTTTAATGCACATTCTTCCCACTTGAAAAATAAAAGGCACGATTGAAGGAAGAAAAACTTTAAAAAAGTATTAATGAAATTATGCAAAATTATTTTGTAGATAAAAAAAAAACTTCTCAATTTACTTTTAAAAAATTGAATAATTTTGTTCTTTAGTTGTCCCGGCCTCCTGCTGGCGTCAAACGAATTTCTGGCCCAACTTAGATATTTTCCGAGTCGTGTTTTTGTCAGCAAATTAATGTAGATATTTTAACCCCCCCCCCGTTTTTTTAAATGTTTTTTTTTTCGATTGAATTTGTAGAAATTTCAATTGAAATTTTACAAAACTCAAAGTTCAAAACAATTTTCGGACCATATTACCTTTAGGCACCCCTTTTTGATCTCGATTAAGAAAGGACATGTTTTTCATTTACACCGTCTATATCTGGTTGTTTGTTAGGGGTTAGTTTTATAATTTTTTTAAAATCTAAAAAAAACGTCTGTTAAAACAACCGGATATTGACGGTGTAAATGAAAAACATGTCCTTTCTTAATCGAGATCAAAAAGGGGTACCTAAAGGTTATATGGTCCCAATTTTCAATACCATGCGCTCTGTCTTGATTTTACAATGCCCCCCCCCCCTAAAATACAAATGTGTTCAACGGCACTCATAGTGTAATGGTTTATTGTTGTTGGAAATAGACACAGTGACTGGAGTTCAAATCCTGAATGAGGCAGTTTGCATTTCACATAGCGTTAGTACTCTTTAGAAAGGTATACATCCAACTATTCTCCCTCCAGCTATGGCTAAATAGTAATGCAGACTGGGCTCTTTAACTATGCTGTTGTTTGTTAACTTTTAATTTATTCTTAATATTTCGAGATAAAATCTCTTCGACAGAAGATTTCTGGAACTGAAGGTTAACATACAACACCATAGTTACCTTATGTTTATTTTTATTTACACTTGAATTCTGTTGTATAAGCAAAAGTCGAAATCTCCCCGATTCACTAATTAAAAGGTACATACACTCGCCAACGGGACAGACAAAGTCGGAAGTGTCCTCTATCGTTACCTAAAACGGAATGACCATTTTAACATATATCTGCGCATGGGCTCCGATCGGGAGTCCCGCTTTGATAGTCAATTCCTGACATTAAATAAAAATAAAAAATTGGTAAATAAAATTCGCATTATCATCCAATGAAAGCGATTCCCGGGTAAAATGAAAATATCTTCATTTGATCCAACTTCGGCTACCAATCTCTATAAAACGAACAGCCTTGAAAGGCACCGGCAGTGAGAGCTTCAGACACCATCACGAACGCAGGCCCGACGAGCGCTAGCAAAATGAAGGACACATCAAAGGCGGCGGATCACACCCCCAACTTACCCAAACCTGACCTCACCAGTCAGTCAAATCAACAAGTCAACTACCGAACATTTCTATATCACTCGACGATACAAAAAATTCTACTACTAAAACACAATATTCGGTCTACATCACCACCCCACTACCACAGTCACGCTGGACGTTTTACGGACTTAATATCCACCCATAACTATAACCAAATTTATCCTGTAATTCTCATTTCTATCCTTTCACCGTTCTCATGTTGTTTTTCTTAATACAATTTTAAACTTAAATCTGTGTTTTGTTCATTTCCTCATCACCATACGCTTGCATGCTAATACGGTTTATAACAATTCTGATAGCCTTCAAAACCACCACCAAATTAATATAAACACAATGCTTCAAGCAAATTATAAAACACTTATATGTGTGAGGAAAAAGTGGAAGTGAATCACATTTCACATTTTAAAAAGGCGTTTTCATCAACAATTTCAAATAGACCAACCAACCACCAAACAAAAGGGTCTCGAAGATTTCTTATTTTTCTGTGATATTTTAATATTTTTCCCTCAAACTAATGAAAGCTCTAATGAAGATCTATTGAAACAGATCAAAACACTGCAGCATAGGCAAAATAAACATTACACGTTTATGAACTTGTGTTACATAATTATTAGTACCCTAACACTTATGTACAGTTAGTGTAGAAACCAAAATGGCTGAATGGTTACAGCCAGCGGCCTTGAATGATTGAGTGACACAGGTTGACCTCACCTTCAACTCTTTTCCGGTGGATACCGTGAGAATCGGTGGAAAATGAGAAAGAAGGTCTCTTCCAGTTTAGAGTAGAAAGAGTTTTAGTTAGATTGGCCAAAACCACGGAGCGAGTAAGTCGCGTTAAGCGTGCTGCTGACTCAATCTATGCAGTAAGTCTGGTGGGGATTTTGGAATAAAATATGATCTAAAGAAAATCGATGTCTTGGGTTATTTATCCAAAAACTACCAATGACCCAGGGCTTATGATAAACGATAAATCCCCAATAGAAGACCAGACATGAAGTCCCCAAGACAAAGTCCAGACGCTAGTAGAAGAACATAGGAATAAAGACGATCAGAAGAAGAATAAAGAGAGTATACAACACTTGTGTTTTTCATTTTTTCATAATATTATATATATATGGGGCCGGTTTAGCTCAGTCGGTAGAGCGTTCGGCTAGAAACCACAAGGTTCCTAGTTCGATACCGGTCCTCGCCAACTCAGCGTATGAGTAGCACAGGGGTCTGTGCGGTAAAGTAAGGAGCTGATGGTAGGTGTGGCGCTCCACTGCTAAAACAATCTTCTTGGTCTAGCGCTATTGAAAAGGGGATAGACTCCCTCGCTGACTGGCTGATACCGACTTTAGGCCGCCCCGACGACTTTACTTTTTACTTTACATATATATATATATATATATGTGTATATATATATATATATATAATGGAATTTGATAATTTGCTTTTGAAGCATTGTTAAGTAAAGTATATTATTATTTATATTACAATGCGTATATCGTATATAAAATTCGATAATTACTGAAAATAATCATTGTAATTGCCTTCAAAAAATATAAATAATAATAATAATAATAATAATATTGCTGATGAGACTGAAGTTGAAACAGACTGTACGATATTCTAGCATCGCATAATCGTTTGCCAAATTCACTTGTCATAGTTATTTTCTATAATTATCGAATTTTATACGATATACGCATTGTAATTGCTTTCAAGCAAAAATATAAATAATAATAATAATATAATATATATATATATATATATATATATATATATGTATATATACATGTGTTATTCAATAACACATGCCTGAAATATACATAAACACATCTATCCCCTTGATGAGAGTTACTCCCTATAAACCTTTAAGATATTTATTTTTTCAACAGCAAGAATTCTGAAAAACTCAAAATCTTTTTTTTTTTTTCTGGATTTCCGGATAATTGGACACCAAATTAAACATAGTAATTTTTGTAACTCAAATGCACCCCCCCACCATCATCACGACCACATTAATGACCATTGCTCTAAATATTATTCTCATTTGTTTGATTGTTATACTCATCTTGCGTCGCATCTTATGCACAGTGCAGCTCTGTCTGCGAGGGCTTTAGAATATACCGACTACACCTCTGCAGAGGGGTAATACCCCCCCCCCATCCCAATAAAGCCACCTGTTGGCTGTGGGTGGCAACCTGTGATGCTTAAGGATGGAACCCTGGTGGCTGATCAATCCATGACATGCAACACTCCACTCAGGCCCTTACTTAGGCTAGACAGGTGGTTGGAGATGCCCCTCCGATCAATTGTCTGGTCATGTCAAGCCCTAGCACCTACATGGTTGTCCCGACGCTATTGCCCTTATGGCAAGCCCCAACCTTTTTATCATATATGTGCTGGAAGGCGGTGGCTGAGGGTCTTCAAGTCCTGGGTGATGTTAAACTCTATCTGATGGTGAGGTTCCAATTCTGGAGGTCTGGGGAATGTGAAGCACCCCTTTATCACTATTGCTTCCAGGTCCACTCTGACCTGGAGTGGTAGTACCTGTTAGGGTCCCATCTATTGGTTGAATAGAAAAAATGTGTTTAAAACAAATTGATTACCTATCAAGAATGAATAAAACGTAACGTCTTCATAAATTGACCCAATTGGTTGACATGCTGTAAAACCCTAACAACCAACCAAACATACACACAGTGCAGGGTTAAATCCTACTTAACAGACCTAAATTCCACCATCATATGTCACCCCGCCGAAAGAAAAAAAAATACCAAAAATCAGGGAATTAACCAAATTTAATGAAATTTTCAATCTTGATATATTAATGAATAAAAGATATAATGCACCAGTTATTTTATTTAAAAACTTTTACATTTTTCATGTCAGTTAACTTTGAACCATGTATCTTTGAGGCGTAACATAGATTCTTAAAGATATACATGGTTCAAATTTAACTGACATGAAAAAATTTTTTTAAATTTTAAATAAAATAACTTGTGCATTATATCTTTTATTCATTAATATATCAACACTGAAAATTTCATTAAATTTGGTTACTTCTCTGATTTTTTCTTTTTTTTTTTTCTTTTGGTGGGTGACATACGATGGTGGAATTTAGGTCTGTTAATTTCGATTTAACCCAGGGCAGTATAGTTGAGTACACCTGCATACCTGTGATTGTATATAGGCACACTCATCTTGTTCACTTAGATACTTAGCTTTTGTTTCTTATATCTTGCTATCTTCCAACTTAGCTTGGGCTGGATCCCTCTGTCTTTGGAACTGATAGATGTTTCGGTAATCTGAACATTAGCTACATAAATCAGAGTAACCTCCCCTTGTTTATTTCACTTTGAGGAAGCCATATATTTTGGTCAGCCATTTTCATTTCACCATAATCAATACAACTGCATGTTTTAACACGAAAATATCATAAAATGTGTTCTTAATAACAATTAAGTTCATTTCAAATAATGCGCAAGCACAATTAAGAACACATTTTATGATATTTTTGTGTTAAAACATTCAGTTGTATTGATTCGAACAAATTTGTATTTCCAGTGTAGATTTACAGTGAAATGAAAATGGCCGACCAAAACAGACAGCTTCCTCAAAATGAAATAAACAAGGGGAGGTTACTCTCATTTATGTAGCTAATGTTTTAAGCACAACTTTACCCAACATTGCTGAATGTGAAAGATATAAACTAGGGACTGGCAGAAAAAATCGGATACTACGAGTTTTAAAAGTGAATTAAGAATAATTAAATATATTATTTAAGGTTAAACTTTGTCTAAATCGATAAGTAGTAGCATAATAACCATCATTAAAAAAGAAAAATATAATTACATATGCAGTTTATTTTTAAAAGATTTAAAACTATTTGTTTTGGTCAATTTCGACGCGATCCGCCATTTTGGCTGTTTTTCAATGGTTTTAGGCGCTTGTTTACAATTTTAATGTAACATTTGGGATGGAAAAAAAATTTACCAAAAATCAGGTAATTATCCGATTTTAATGAAATTTTCAGTATTGATTTAACAATTAATGAATTTTATAAAGCATCAGTTATTTCATTTCAAAACTTTAATTTAGTATTTTTGCTATGAAAAATTAATATATAAAATTCATTTAAAATATGAAAATCCTGATGTTAAGTTTAAGATGTTATATTTTTAGATTCTAAAAATAAATATCTACTTAATGCAAACCTTATTTTAGGTTCCAAAAGTAATAAGTTTTGAAGAAAAACTCGATTGAAAATGAACCCCCTCCCCTTTTTAAGCAGAAAAAAACATCGATGTATAATTTTTTCTTTTATAAAATAATAGCCAATTAAATAATTATCGAAATGAGTAAAAAAGAATCTCCTAAAAAATTAATTATTTATTATTTTTTTATATTTTATTTTTGATTTTCGGTACTTATTTTCTCTTAGAAGCGCAACCGTAAAAAAAATTTTTTTGTTTCTATTCATGACTTCGGTCTTTTATCTCATTATTTATACTGTAATTAGTATAACATATGACCAACTCAAAACAATTTTACGCCCCCAGCATAAGGGGGGTCAGAATTAAGTGACCTGAAAAAAATTACAAAGTTTTGAAATAAAATAAATAATGCATTATAAAGATCATTCATTGATACATAAACACTGAAAATTTCATTAAAATCCGATAATTTCCTGATTTTTGGTAAATTATTTTCAGTAGGGGGGCTAAAGTCATTTTGTCAAAAACGCATTTTAGGCTCCGTTTGCCAGTCCCTAATATAAACCAACCATACATTCTACCCTTGATTTGTTTCTATTGTACAGAGGTACAAAGAATTGTGTAAATTTAATTGCCTACTCAACACAGGAAACCAGAGATCCTACTGAAGAAATTAAGAGGTGACTTCTCAGCCAGTACCAGTGTTAAGTATGTGGTCAAATCCTAATTGGGCACTGAATGTAAGAGGAGGCTGAGGGAAGAAATGCTAGACATTTTGATTGTAACTAATTCTTCCCAACATTATATATCAATAATATATTTGGCTATATTTATAAGTAAAGAGTGCTTAATGTCATTGGTAGAGCATGTATATCTACGTTAGGATAGTGAAGACACGAAATCAAGGTGCTTGGTAACTGACAGTTTCTCATCCATGTGATTTTCAAACCAAGTTCCTGCTAGATCACCAACTTTAAGTAGCGATGAGCCTGTTCAATGCTTAATTTGGTGACTACTTAAGCAACAGTAGGTACTGTAAGCAAGTTAAGTCCTTTGTTAATCAAAATGACTTGATTCAACATATTGATTAGGGCAGACTGGGCTCTTTGACCTTGGTTAGGTAACTTGTCTAGAAGGAAAACTCTGAATTCAAACCTGTTAAACTCCACTTGAAAATAGAGGTATTTGCCTCTCATCCCACTTATGAGGATGTGACACAAGGACATTTTTATGTGGGCTCAAAAAATGCGTTGATCCCATCGGCATTCCTCCTCAGGCACTGGGCAATAAACCCAGCCCTGCTCCTTTAAATCAAGGGAGCAGGTATTGCCTGGGGGTATGGCCCCCTGGGATCAACAATGCTTAAAAATAGACCTTGTATCACATCCTGCTTATGGCAGAGAGGTTGGGTAACTATATACATGATACTGAAATGAAGAAGAGTATGATAATGAAAAAGGTCATTACTGAGTGAGTTAGTTCTTACTAAGTTTTCTGTGTAATTAGTCAGTTGAAAGTTTCAGTTTGAAGTGGTGCATATTTGGGACCATATGACCTTTAGGCACCTCTTTTTGATCTCGATTAAGAAAGGACATGTTTTTCATTTACACTGTCAATATCCAGTTGTTTTAACAGACGATTTTTAGATTTAAAAAAAAATTATAAAACTAACCCCTAACCCAACCCCTAACAAACAACCAGATATTAACGGTGTAAATGAAAAACATGTCCTTTCTTAATCGAGATCAAAAAGGGGTGCCTAAATGTAATATGGTCCCATATTTGTAACAGTTGGCTATTTGGGGCCTATTCTGCTCAGTTGGTAGAGCACCTCCTAGGAATTACAAGGTTCCGGGTTCAATACCGGTCCCCGTCCAAATCAGCACAGGAGTAGCACAGATTGGGTAATATGATCTGCACAGTAAAGTGGGGAGCTGACAGTAGGTATGGCACGCTACTTAATCAAAAAACAATCTCCCTGTTCTAGTGAAAAGGGGATAGATTCCCTTGCTGTCTGGTTGATACTGGTGTAGCAATTGTCTGCCCCTGTTTGGTCTCGAAGAGTTATCTTCTCTTGTTTAAGGTTTTCTACTGTTAGGAGTCCTTAATATTTAATCAGGGAAGCGTGAAGTTTAACTCTCTTTTCTCTGGGACAGCAAACAGGACACATGGGTTAGACATTTGCGTCTATACCTTTTATGGTGGGGGGCTTCACCCCCCAGCCTATGCAAGTGACACTCCTTCATGTACTCTGTATCACTTCTACAGGACAAAGTCCTACTTTCTTTATACACCTCTAGTGCCTTGTCTTGTATATGTATTCCTGTTTGAATGTATTTCTATGTGCTTACTATTAAAGTCTATGTTTGTTATATCTTATAACTTCTTTGTCGGAATATTACTTGTACATATATGTACCCACATTGGAAGGTCACCTAAGCCTTCCAACTAAAAATAATACCTTTAAAACCAACACTGGCTTGGCCAACTTTACTTACTTTTATAACTAAGTAAGTAATTGGTGAATAGTATTTGTGTTTTGCATGTAGGTAGTGAGTATGTATTTGATATGTGGAAATCTCTTCACCTCAAGGACTGTTGTTATTACTGTGTTGAAAAGTTTATGTGAGAAAAAGAGGCTTCCATGGTCACAACCAAATATCTGTATTTACAGCAGATTTTAGAAGGCATAAGAAATGAAGGTACATGGTGTAATGATTATGGTCAAAGGAAATGGAATTGGAAACCCGAGTTCAAATCCTGAATATTTTACACAGTGCTAATACTCTTGGGAAAGGTATGCATCTATAGGGAATATTGAATGAATTGATGAAGAGAAATAACAAGACACAACTGTTTTGAAGTATAGATCGAGACTTTATTCCTTAGACCGTTAAGTCTGAACGCTAGCGTCCAGACGCTCAATTTTGATTTAATTTAGATCCCCACACATCCAACTATTCTCCTTCCAGGTAAGCAGTAAATTTTAGGACAGACTGTGCTCTTTCAAACTTGGTTAGGCAACCAGTCTAGGAGAAGGGAAACTCTGAATTCAAACCTGTTGAACTCCGCATAAGAAATTGACCTTGTGTTGCATTCTGCTCGTTTCGGTGTTGGTTAATATATATAAGAAATTGTTTTTGTTAATCCTGTATTATAATGGTCTAGGGAGAAAAAGATAATTGTCTCCCCTTGGATTGTCCACTGGTCATGTGATAATTCAGTCCTCTTCAAATTCTTTCCTTCTGTCCCCTTCTTAGCTCAGTCGGTAGAGCGTTCGACTAGGAATCACAAGGTTCCTGGTTCGATACCGGCCCTCGCCAACTCAGGGTATGAGTAGCACAGGGATCTGTGCGGTAAAGTGAGGAGCTGATGGGATCCACCTGAGATGCTAAAATAATCTCCTTGGTCTAGCACTAGTGAAGAGGGGGACAGACTCCCTCGCTGCCTGGCTGATACCGACATTAGGCCGCCCTGACGACAACTACTTATAATTGTAAGTATTCAGGACGGATTATATGAAGAGTCCAACAATTCTGCAATAAATAAAGAAAGTAATTTAATTTGTAATTTTTCTTTAAGTCTTCATTTTTACACAAACATTTTCTTTATTTTTCAAGTTAAAACATTTTTTTTTTTTTTGTTTGGTGGTTGGTTTTGAAGGCTATCACAATGCAAGTGTAAAGAAAAATAAGGTAACTATGGTGTTGTTTGTTAACCTGTAATTTATTCTTAATATTTCAAGATAAATCTCTTCTACAGAAGATTTCCGAAACTGAAGCTGTTGCTAGCGACTGTCCATTTTGCTTTGTCATATATCTTCAAAATTCTGTGTGTGTAGGGGGGGGGGGTATGTGTGTGTGTTTGTCTGTTCAACATTTCAGGTTTGGCTTACCCTCTAAGCATTAGCCTGTTTGTTTATTTCCAGGCCCATCTGATTCTCTTTTTTTTTTTTCTTTTTTTTCTTTTTTTTCTTTTTTTTTTTTTTGGTTTATGTGTGTGTGTCAGATTATCATTCCAGGTTTGTTTGTTTTTTCTATTTTGCAGATTGTTCTCAAACAACCAGAGAAGGAAAAACACTTCAAGTGAAATAAAGATTGGAAGTAATCACCAGGTGGGAATATTTGATCAATTTGGATTTTTGTTTTTTGAAGAATTTAACATCAAAACAAATAAACTTTGAAGTGAATGCAACATTTTCTTTCCATCTGAAATTTGATGAACTGAAATATTTGATGATTCCGTTCTATTTGCTGTTAACAATTTTACAGTTTATTCTGGATAATTTTTCTCTTTTCTGATATTCAAGAAATGTTCCCTTCATCCCCCCCCCCCAAAATAAATCTTATTCTAATGGAGATTATGTCACTGCCCGTCTGTAACTGAAACTATGTCACAACTGAAACACTATTTCCTAAGTTATTTAAGTTATATTCATTAATTATTTAATCTTAATTAGCATCCTATCTATTAATGATGTCTCTATTAAAAACTAGCTGGGTTAGATTTGCTACAAAACTACCCATATTATTAATGCATTTAAAATACTGAAATATGTGTTATATATCTCTAAGAAATAAATATCAACGTAGTATATAGTGGGAATAATTTGCATAATGATTTTAACAAAATTGGGTTTAATAAATTATTATTTGCTGTTACTGGTTTCTAATACTATCATGTTATTCTCACATGTATTAAAAGAAATCCTATATTTAATGTTATATAGAAATCAATTAGTGTTATGGTAAATTACCACACACGCATTAACTCTTCCAACTATAAATAGCAGCAGGTTCTGCACTTAAGCGAGAGTTAATATTTCAGCGTATAGCTGATAAGACTCATTGGTATATATTTGTACTACTGTTCTTTGTTAATATATTTGTTTAACTAATTTCCTCTCTTGTGTCTTTACTCTGGCCACTAACCAGGCCACAATAATTAGAATGACATTAAAATAAGTGTAATTATTTTTATATTCATTCTTATTTTATTTTGTTAGTCTTTCTTATTTAATATAATATTTTATTACATTAAAACTTAAATATTTGCACAGGGGGGGGGGTAGTATACTTTTGCTACTAATAGTAATAAATCTTTAAAATTTGACCCTTTTTTTTCTTTTCCATAATGAAATGCATTTTCAGTCTGAAATTTTTTATTATATATATATATATATATATATATATGAAAAATGAATGGAAATGAATCCGACTGTGTGAAATAAATATTTAGAAAAAACAAACACATGATGTTAAAATTCGCTGACAGAAATCTGTTTCAACCCTTTATTGAAGTGGTCTTCATCAAGAGCGAGTTGTGTATGATCATACATCATCATACACAACTCGCTCTTGATGAAGACCACTTCATTAAAGGGTCGAAACAGATTTCTGTCAGCGAATTTCAACATCATGTGTTTGTTTTTTCTAAATATATATATATATATATATATATTTTTTTTTCCTTTTTATTTTCTAGTTGAGTTACGAGATTGCAACTGTCTCTTACGATATTGGAAAGGATCTAAAAATTCTAAGTCTTGATACAAAACTGGTTGAAAAGAAATTAAAAAATGAGGTTGAAAGTGCAAAAACTAATTCAGCCTTCCATGAAGCTCTTCTCTCTGAAAACGATCTTATCCCAGATAAATACGAAGGTAAAAAAAACTTTTTGTTTCTTTAACACATCAGCTGCTTGTTGTTTTTTTTTTTTGTTTTTTTTTATTCCATTGCATTAGAAGTCTAAAGAAATTGAGTTGTTTTAAGTTTCATGGATGTTTTGAGTCTAAAAATAAAAGCCATTGAAATTGTTATTGTTTTAGAATGATTAGCATTACCAGCAGTTTCAGTAAAATAGGTGGACATTGACAAATTTGCACCTTAATCAGTTCATCTCAAAATTTCTTGTGTATTTCTGGTCCAACCGTAAAAATATTTATATGGTTGGAAAGAAAATAAAATAATCTTTCTAAATATGTAATTTGTATGTGTTTTTAATTCAGTATTCAATATATATATATATATATATAACCTAAATTTCTGGTCCAACCGTAAAATATTTATATGGTTGGAAAGAAAAGAAAATAATCTTTCTAAATATGTAATTTGTATGTGTTTTTAATTCAGTATTCATATATATATATATATATATATATATAACCTAAATTTCTGACACATGAATAAATAGTTTAGATGAAATTGGCAACTTAAGAATCTCTTTTTATAATTCAGAATTTTGTTTGTCTTAGAAATTAGCCAAAGTGTCTTCCTTTCTTCCTTGCCAATCATTCTAGCATTCCCATTTGATTTTTTTTTTATTTGAGGTTATTGTTATTTAATTACATTAGTTATATAGAGCTCTGTAAATAGAGTTCACAAAACTGTTTGAATTATGTAAATTTCCCCAGTGGTTCAAGAGTTATGAGAATTTAAAGCCCCAAAATTGGGGGTACAAAAGTGGACATGATTTTGTTAAAAAAATAAGTCAAGTTACGGACCAATTCAAAAGAAGAAATTTAGTAATTTTCTTACCATTTCATTTCTTCTTTTTTTTTTTTTGACCAATTTTGAATAAAACTTGGAATACTTTTGTAAAATTGTATGTTCTTCCTGATTCTGTACTGTTGAATACTGAGTGTAAGAAACTACTGTCCTAGTTAAAATCAGGTCAACCTTATGACCAGGCTGCGTTGATAAGAATAATATGCTTACTGTCAATGGCTTTCTCGTTCAGCAATATAACCACTATAAAAGTGCTTTCTTCCTGTAATGTTAGCTTAATATTATAATGTTTCTATAACTTTGTATAATATTATTTATTTCTTCATGAAAATAAAATCTACCCTAAGTAAACAAATGTCAATTAAAGAGAACATTTTTTATAAAGTTAAGACAGTTCTAAGTGACAGTTATCTCTAGACTGCAGGTTCAATCCTGATCAGGCGCAGCAGTAACATAGAATAATAATTAACACAGCTTAACGCCTCTACCCCAGCTATGGTTAGCGGAATGAGAACAGGATACCCCTGTGTATTGAATAAAGGGTTGGGTTCAAAGTTCTGTGATGGCTCCCGATTATGACAAGAAGGTTCCCGAGTTTGAAAAGAAGGTTCCTGAGTTTGAAAAGAAGGTTCCTAAGTTTGAAAAGAAGGTTCCTGAGTCCAAGATGATTCCCGAGTCCGACAAGAAATACTTGAAGAAGGTTGGAGGGCACATCGGCCGAAACGTTGTACAAATAACAATGAAGATGAGGTCAATAGTCCAAATAATGCAGATAATACGTACATTATTTTAATTACTTAATTATTTTTCCTTTAATCCCATTTAATCTTTATTGGATTAAGCACCTGTTTATTGATCCGTCTTATCTAAGCTTATTGATCAACCCATTAAAATATTGATCTGTCAGTCTGTGTAACACCGATAGAATTCAAACCTTTTACCAGCTACATTTTTTTTTTCTTAAAACATTATTGGCTGTATTATTATTTTATTTTATGTATTTACCCAACCCTTCCACATGAGCAGGATGTGACACAAGGTCAGTTTTTAAGTAGAGTTTAACAGGTCTGAATTCAGAGTGTTAGAGTCCCATCTATGGGTTAAATAGAAAAAAATGAACTTAAAAAAAAACTGAGTTTAAAAAAGAAAAAAAATTTAATACCCAACAAGAATGAATAAAAGAAAAGGTCTTGACATGCCATAAAATCTAACCAACCAACCTAAGTTGAGTAACTGGTCGTCATTCTTGGTTCCAGTTGTAAAAGAACAAAGTAAACAAGTCCTTGTGGGATAGTGTCCTTTAGGTCCGACGTCCAAGATGATCTAAATAGCAGTGAGCTAAGATTAGAATCAGGCCTCTATAAATACACCAACAGCAGCAGCAGCACTGCCAGTGATTGGATAATAGGAATCATCGGTGTCACGTGGTAGTCAATGAGTGTATATTTAGACGTGACCATTTATAAAGGGAATAAACACATAGGCGGTCCCTCTCGTAAGATACTCGGGAACATTCCTAAAATGGACAAGAGAAAAGCTCCAGCAGATTGACCAAAGGACAAGGAAACTGATGACCATGTACAAAGCATTCCACCCGAGAGACAACACGGACAGACTCGATGTGTCAAGAAAAGAGGGGGGAAGGGGTCTAGCCAACATCGAAGACTGTGTTGATACGGCAATCCGAGCACTAGACGAATACACTAACAAAGTAAGCAAAGACTAATTGCAGCAGCCAAGGAAAGCATTTGCAACACAGTGACAAACAGAAATACATTAAAAAATAATTAAAAAAACAGAAATGGGAAGAAAAGCAACTACATGGGTACTTTAAGCACCAAACTCAAGAAATATCACATCAAAAGACCTGGAAATGGCTAAGAAAAGGGAAAAAATAAAGGAAACCTCAAAAGAGCAACTGAATCCCTAATAATCGCAGCACAAGACAATGCCTTTAGAACAAACTATATAAAGTGAAATTATATACAAAAAACTCCAACATCTATCTATGGGTTAAATAGATTTTAAAAATCTGTTGTTTTTTTTAAAAATTAGTTTTTTAAAAATGTTGAATATCCAACAAGATTGAATAAAGCAAAACGTCTCTGGCTTAAAATAACCCTACAAAGGTTGATATGTCATAAAATCCAACCAACCAACAATCCACATTCATTCATACAGACTCGTAATCGTCCTGGAAAACTTCTTTGCCATTCATTTCTTTATTTCTTTGTTTTTTTCTCTCTAGTGAAATGGGTTGAGGGTTATCAGAATTTACGTGGTCCAACAAAGCAACTAAGTTAATGGTTGGTTGGATTTTACGGCATGTCAACCCTTTTTGGATTATTTTATGCCTAAGACGTTTTGTTTTATTTATTCTTGTTGAGTATTCAATTCAAAAATTATTTTTTTTTCAAACTCAATTTTTTTAAAACACATCTTTTACTACTCATTTTTTGATGTATCTAACTCCTAGATGGGACCCTAACAGGTACTACTACTACTCCGGATCAGAGTGGACCTGGGAGTAATGGCAATAAAGGGATACACCACTAGATGCAGTTTAATGTCATACCCAGGACACATAACAAAGACAAGGTTGGCTGGTTGGTTTATTGATTTTAACAGCATATCAACCCATCTGGGATTATATCATGAAAAACAGTTAGGAAGTAATATATGTTGTGTATTTATATTTACACTTTTTAGTAATTGGTTTAAACAGTGTGTTAGCATTATTGGGGATCATGTTGTATGGTATTGATTAATTTCATGTCTATTTTGAAATAGATCTTTCATATTGTTTGCTTTAAAATAACGATTTCTGATGTAAGTAAGACACCTGCATTCCATGAATAAGTGTTCAACTGTCAAAGGTGTTTGACATGTTTCACATTGTGGTTGTTGTTCTTGTTTGAGTATATAGGAGTGCGTTAGTTTTGTATCACCAATGTGTAATCGGGACACAATAACTTGTTCCTTTCTAGACTTCCTTAAAGCTAGTCTCCAGTTTCCCAAAGTGGGTTTGATTAGGAAAGTTTATTGTGGGTGTTGCTATTCCAGCATTGTTGTCATTTTGTATGAAAGAATCTATTAATTTTAGGTTTCAAGTCAGTATATAGGATCTTGAACTTGTCGGGGATCAAATCTAGAGCCGATTTAGCTGCAGAGTCAGCTCTTTCATTAATATTAGAGATCAATAACACCAAGTGATTATTTATCAAACCCAGTTTTGTTAAAGCCAGTATACAAATTAACCAATCTTCCAAATTGGGTTTGAGTCAAAATTAACCAATAAACAATGAACAGAAAATCTTCCCTTTTGGAAAAT
Source organism: Doryteuthis pealeii (assembly GCA_023376005.1). Taxonomy (NCBI): domain Eukaryota; kingdom Metazoa; phylum Mollusca; class Cephalopoda; order Myopsida; family Loliginidae; genus Doryteuthis; species Doryteuthis pealeii. The sequence goes on from CM042156.1 coordinate 34,436,345, forward strand.
TCAGTCAAATTGTAAAATAAATTAAGCTGTGGTTATATCAGTACTACTGTATGGCTGCACCACTTGGACCCTAATGAGGCACCTTGAGAATAAACTAGATTGGAGCTGCACATGAATGCTGCATGCAGTCTTGAACAAATCGTGGAAACAGCACCCCACAAGGAAGCAGCTGTATGGACACCTGCCACCTATCTCACAAACCATCTGAGTGAGACAGACAAGGCATACTGGACACTGCTGGAGGAGCAAGGACGAACTCATAAGCGACGTGCTCCTGTGGAAGCCAACACATGGACATGCTAATGCGGGGCACCCAGCAAGGACCTACATTTACCAACTCTGCAAGGATATTGGATGCTGCACAGAGGACCTCCCGGAGCAATGAATGATAGAGAAGGTTGGCGAGAAATTGGCATGGATATCCGTGCTGATTGCGTGACATGATGATGATGATGATGACACTCAATGGTTATGCAGTTTTTGTGCAGTTAAAAAATGCAGCAAATGAAAGACTTAATTGAAGTCTTAAACAAATTTGGGTGGGATATTTATTGCTATGGCCACTAGTAAGTTTTTTTTTTTTTGTTTTTTTTTCTGTAATTAAGTCAAATTATACATGGCTTCATAATAACTTCAGATGACTAGTTAAGAACTAATTATAATAATTTCTTTTTTTCTTTCTTCCCCCTCTTTTTACTGTTGACTGTAATTGTCTAATTGTGAACAAGGTCAAATTTGATTCAACTCATTGTTGGTTGAATTCCCTTTGAATTATTTACAATTGTTAAATAAATAAGTTGTCTATTTCTCTGAATGTTTGAGATGAGGCTTGATGATTAGTATTATCTGCGTTATTTGGACTATTGTTGGTGTGTATGTATGTATGTATATCCGGATGAAACTACGAAAATAAAACAATTAATGACAAAATATATATATATACACATTGAATATCAACAGTTCTTGCTTTTTAGTATTATTTGTATTATTCGGACTATTGTCCTCATCTTCATTGTTATCTGTACAACATTCCGGCCGATATGCCCTCCGGCCTTCTTCAGGTATTTCTTGTCGGTCTCGGGAACCTTCTTTTCAGACTCGGGAACCTTCTTGTCGTAATCGGGAGCCATCACGGAACTTTGAACCTAACCCTTTATTCAGTCCACGGGGGTATCCTGTTCTCATTCCCCAGTGTTGGCCAATATATACATGGAATACTTTGAAGAGATGGCCTTAGGATCTACACCACTAAAGCCATCAATGTGGCTTAGATACGTAGATGACATATTCATTCTCTGGCCCCATCAGGAAGATGTTCAAATACTAATGGATCATGTGAACTCAATCCGTCCATCTATACAGTTCACGATGGAGAAAGAACAAGACAACAAATTGTCCTTCCTAGATGTGTTAATAACTCGCACAGAGCAAGGATTCAGTTCATCCGTGTATCGTAAGCCTATCTTCACTGGACAGTACCTCAACTTCAATTCCCACCATCCATACAATGTAAAGAAAGGAATCATCCGTTGCTTACAACATCGAGCAAAAGCCATCAGCAGTGATGAGGTATACCAGAAGGAAATGGACAGCTTAAGGGAAACCCTCCATCATAACAATTATCCTGAGAGTATAACATCGGCTATGAGAAATCTGGATCGTAAGGCAGAGGATGATACCCGAAAACTTACCACAGTCTGTCTGCCCTATGTCAAAGGCTTGGCTGAAAAGATTCAAAAGATATGTAATCCTTATGACATCAGGACAACATTCAGGAGTGACTCAACTCTTCATAAACATCTCCTCCAAGTCAAGCCCCCAACAGAATACAACATGACCAAAAATTGCGTGTATTCCATCCCATGCAGCTGTGGTAAAGAATACAAAGGTGAAACATGCCGTCCACTGAAAGTAAGACTAGAAGAACATCGTAAAGCAGTGGTCTGAGGAGAAATAGAAAAGTCGGGTATGGCTGACCATATACGGAATGAAAAGGGAAACCATCTGCCCTTATGGGATGAAGTTAGGATAATAGATAGAGAAGAACATTGGAAGAGAAGACGCCTTAAAGAATCAGCTCATATGATAGGCTGTAGTGGGTTGTTAAGTAGACCAAGCAAAGAAATGCAATATGGGAACCCATAATTAAAAAGACTAGATCAGATTTTTTAAAAGCAAAAAAACAATATGAGTCTAGGTAAAAAATCATACATAAGTGAATAGGTAGATATTCAAGTCAAAACAAGACATTAGGTATATAAGTTCCCAAAATTCATACTGGATTGTCCAATTGGATAAGGTAGTTAGGTTAAGGCAGTTCTAAGTGACAGTTATGTCTAGATTGCAAGATCAATCCTGATCAAGGGCAGCAGTAACATAGAATAATAATTAACACAGCTTAACGCCCCTACCCCAGCTATGGTTAGTGGAATGAGAACAGGATACCCCTGTGAACTTTAATAAAGGGTTACTGATTACGAAAAGAAGGTTCCCGATTACAACAAGAAAGTTCCCGAGTCTGAAAAGAAGGTTCCCTAGTCCGACAAGAAATACCTAAAGAAGACCGGAGGGCACATCGGCCGAAACATTGTACAGATAACAATGAAGATGAGGACAATAGTCCGAATAACGCAGATAATACTAAATAAGTTGTTATTTCTCAAATATATATTTGTTCTTTTTATTCACTGGCTGCTTTTCTCTCTCTTTCTTTCTTTCTTTCTTTCTCTTCTATCTCTATCTGTCTCTCTCTCTATCTCTATCTGTCTCTCTCTCTCTCTATCTCTCTCTCATACATATGAGGATGATAAATCTTCATTAACATACCAAGGTGAAATATCAATTGAATGAAGTTGTTTTGAGTTTTATCCGTTATTCCTCAATTTTTAATCACATGTGTTGGATTTTACCCAATCTGTTACTCCTCATATATGAGGACAATTATTGTCCCTGTATCCAGTAGCTTTGGCCATTGGACCGGTAAGATATTAGATATCAGCATGATCGCAGGGGGCCATCCTCCCAAGCAGCACCTGCCCCCTCATCTAAAAAGGGCAGGTTTGGGTTTATTGCCTAGTGCCTGAGGCAACTCAAAAGAGGAATCCCAAAGAGATTCACACAATTCTTAAACACTCATGAGCTTCAGTTTGTGCATGGTTCTCCACTATAATGATCCTTGTGTTCGACTGACATGTTAGGATGTCAGTAAATACTTTGAAGGGTAACCCACCATGGTGTAATGGTTAGTAAGCTAGTCTCACAGATCTATTACTACTGAATAGCGAGTTCACTCCTTGCTGGATGCCTTATTTGTAACCTTGTGTCACATCCTATCCATGGTGGATGGGTTGAGTAAATACTTTTTGTGTCCCATCACGGTGTAATGGTTAGCAAACCAGTCTCGCAGATCCATTACTAGTTAATAGCGAGTTTGACAATGAAATACAAAACGTGGATTTTAATGATTTATTTGTTTGTTTTTCAGGTGGATTACAAATTTGGGAATGTGGTATTGACTTGGCCAAGTTTATCAGCACAAAAGATTTCACATCAAAAACCATAGCAGAAGTGAGTGACATTTCATTGTAACTTACCATATTTGACGGCATATAAGACGCACTCCCATTTCAGCAGGTCAGATTCAGGAAAAAAAGTTTTAGTGTATATTGTTGAAAACAGTCTAGCTGTGCATTACACAAGCAGAAATATACCTTGATTATAACAATACCAGCAATAAAATAAGGATGCATGGAGTTTAGGGTAGGTAAAAGTACTGAGCGTAAGCTGGGTTAGTGAGCATCATAGAGAAGATTAGCCAAGGCCTATGGAGGTCTCAAACTTCACCTATGATGTATAAGACACAGGGCAATTCTTTGAACCAAAACTTTGGGAAAAAAAGTGTCCTATATGTAATCAAATATGGTAATTCTTAATCAATTCTTTATTTATGTTTTTTTTATGTCTTTCTTTCATTTATTTACAAAGAGGAAGATAAAATGAACTTGCTTAAAAGCTGCCCTATTGGGCAGCAATTAAGCTAGCTCCTGCAGCGGGTGCTTGATTAGCCCTTTGGTCCAACAATGACATTTTTTAGAAGTTCAATAAAAATTGTTCTGCTGACCAAGAAAATTGATGTATGTACTTTCTGTACAAACAATTATTTCTAATTCAAGGGTAAATATAAATCAGAAGAAAATTCCTGTTTTATATTTGTTAAAATTACAGGTGTAATTATCTATGGGTACTACTGTATGTCTGTATCTCACTTGCTGGCATCCTTCCATCTATGAGAGACGATGGAGTAGTAACTTAAATTTTGGGATTTTCCATTTAACATATATAGATAGTGAGGGAATGCTGTCTCCTCTCCTAAACAACAAAAGATATTTCCATTCCCATAATGCTTCATTGCTGGTTGTAAATTAGAAAATGATTTCTAGGTAATACCTACTTTATAAGTAATTACAACATTCTGATAAATGTTGTTGGTTTTTTTCCGATAATAATAAAGGATTTTTTTTATTTTATTTCAGTTGGGTTGTGGTGGTGGTTTGCCAGGTTTGTGTGCTGTAAAGAATGGGGCCAAATATGTTTTATTCCAAGATTTTGTAAGTTAAGAAATTTTATTCCTTTATATTTTGTGCAAAATCCAAATTTGAAATCAGATATTCTTTTTATCCTAAACTGTTTTTTCCTTTCCAATGCTACTAAACTGATTTTTTTTCTACTAATGGTGCTTGTAATAATAAATGAACACACACGATTGGGCTTGAGAAAGTTTTATTCTACTTAAAATAATTGGTACACTTACTGAGAGTTTATATAGTCTAGTATTCACTAAACTTTGGAAAGATTTATTCTACTTAAAATAATTGGTACACTTACTGAGAGTTTATATAGTCTAGTATTCACTAAACTTTGGAAAGATTTATTCTACTTAAAATAATTGGTACACTTACTGAGAGTTTATATAGTCTAGTATTCACTAAACTTTGGAAAGCTTTATTCTACTTAGAGTATTTATTATGCTTAAACGCATAAATGCGGCACAAGGCCTAAAAGTGGGAGCGGGTAAGAGGCTGGTCTTTACTATCTTATCTTTTTAACTTAACTATTCTCATTCGTGACTCAATTCGTTCTACAATTTTCCTTTCACCATAAAACTTATTCGCACAACAGTCACCAAAACTTCTAATTCACTCAATGAAAATCCTACACCTAACCCATATTTACATATTCATGAGGGAGGGGGAATGATGATATATATAGAAAATTAAAAACCCCAATGAAAAAAAATTAAACATTTTTGAAAAAATAAAATGATTATTAGTATGGGCTCCCCCTCATTTAATATTTATGGCAGAAAAGCTAGTTCACCGGTTCAAAAAAATACATAGAGGAAAAAATGAAAAAAATAAAGATAAAATTTTAAAAAAAAAGAAAGAAAAAAAAGTCTCCTCAAGCAGCCCGGAGAACTTGAATTTCTGTCATCTAATGGGGGTGGGGTGGGGGAATAGAAAAAAAATCATGGGGGCTAAAAAAATAAAAAGAAGCCTATGAACTTACATTCTCTAGCTAAGTTAATCAGAATGAACAAAAAGGTAAAACAATTCTAGACTACCTTACCTGGGAGGCTTTATTCTACTTAGAATACAGTTGTGGTTTCTTGGGAGTTTATATACTTTCAGAAAGTTAAAGATTTACACAAAGGTAATAATAAAACAGGGGAAGTAACTCTCAATTACTTATTACACTACTATTCACCATGATTTGAGAGGAGAAATTAATTCATGCTTTTCCTAAAATCACAAATGAAATACATACAACCTCATCCAGAATTTGGCAAACCAAGTCCATTTCATGTGATGATAACCATTACACAACTGTGGCTCTTTGCACTGGAAGTCCTTTTCTTCCTGATTTTTCAATGCATTTCTATAATAAAAAAAATCATTAGCAATATATTTATATCTATCTATACATATATAAAGGGCAGTTGTGTATATGTGTATATCCAGAGGAAACTTCGAAAATAAAACAATTAACAACAACAAAGTAAATGTATATATATATATACATTCACTATCACCAGGGCTTGGTTTTCGAGCAAAAATAATGAAGATTTTATTTATATTTAGGAAGATATTAAAATTTGTATAGTAACAGAAGGTAATTAAAATATGATGTTGATTGATTGAATTAATCGCCTCATTTATATTGTATTTTTTAAAAATTTTTAATTATTGAATTAAAATTTCTTACGATATTGTTATATATTTCCGTGGGGAATTTTATGGGCAACCAGCGAGGATCTTACTTGCGATTAGTAATCAAGGATCTGCGAGACTAACTTTAAAAAAATCCCCCCTCTACCCAGGCGACGCCAGGTAGCCACTTCTAGTACATATATAAAGGGCAGTTGTGTGTATCTGTAAGTCCAAAGGAAACTTCGAAAATAATACAATTAATGACAAAGTAAATATATATACACATTAAATATCACCAGGGCTTGGTTTTTGAGCAAAAATAATGAAGATTTGATTTATATTTGTGAAGATAATTAAAAAATAAAATTTAAATGATAACAACATGGATTTTTTTTGTTTGCATTTAGTATTTTAAATAGGAGACATTAATTTTTCTTTTCAAAGTGACTGGATCAAGGCAAGGTCTTTTTTACATAGGGATTTTGATGGAGCTTCCTGCAAGGATCCAACCCGTAATTCAACAATAATGGATCTGCAAGACTACCTTTTTACCTCCCTCCTCTACCTAGGTGACACCGGGTAGCCACTTCTAGTCATAACAGTATTATAAAAGCTCGATTCTGTTAGTAATGCTTGTAATAATTCTGACCATTGACCATCCCTTTCTTTTTGATTTTCATAGCACAACAAAACATTGAAAGTATTGAAACTTTCAAGAAGAAACTTTAGGTGAAAAATTGCAAAATTAATGGTTAATCAGTTTTATAATGCTCATATATGTATAAGTACAATAGAGTGATCTGCCCTTGACCAGGATACAATATAAATAGTCATGGTCATAGCCATTTGCAATTGTACTATTGAAGTCTGAACCACATCTTTTGTACTTTATAACATGTACATAAAATGAAGAACAAAAAGACAACTTAGCAACTTTCCAAACCAAAATTAATTCATTAAAACAAAAAATAAGACAAGAAGAATGGTTAAAAATGGACATAAATTCCACCATCGTATGTCACCCCACCGAAAGAAAAAAAATACTAAAAATCAAGGAATTAACCGAATTTGATGAAATTTTCAGTGTTGGTACATTAATGAATTAAATATATATAATGCATCAGTTATTTTATTTAAAAACTTTAACATTTTTTCAGGTCAGTTAACTTTGAACCAAGTATGTTTGTGAATCTGTATTACGCCTCAAGGATACGTGGTTCAAAGTTAACTGACATGAAAAAATGTAAGAGTTTTCAAATAAAATAACTGGTGAATTATATTGTTTATTTATTAATATATCAACACTGAAAATTTAATTAAATTCGGTTAATTCCTTGATTTTTAGTATTTTTTTTTCTTTCAGTGGGGTGACATACGATGGTGAAATCTATGTCAGTTAAGTAGGATTTAACCAGAAAAATTGTTACTTGCCTAGAAAAATAACAGAATTACTTTGAACATCAGAGTTATGCTATGAATGAAGTGTTCCATTCTAATGGCATGGTACCTTTATTTATATCATGTGGAGGTTTACCATTTTCTTTTACTGGTGATCGGTGTTCAAATTCTAGTATCTGACTTTATTCATAATACAAGAAGCAGCTACCCAGAGAGAGGGGAATACCTAGTGTATGGATTTGTTTACTTTTGAGATTTACAAATACTGGACATTTTTTAAGTAGAATTTCAATGATATTTCTATGTATATATTAATTTTTAAATATCTACGAATATAAATCAAATCTTTATAATTTTTGCACAAAAAGCAAGAACCGGTGATATTTAACACCTTTTTAACACCTTTTTAACACCTTTTTAACAACTTTTTAAAAATATTTCAATTTTGTGTTGCTTTTAACATTTTTTTCTATTTTATTCTTTTATTTCCTTATTAATTTTTTTATATATAATGATATACTTTTTTTTTTAATTATGTATAATAATTTAAGTGTTTTTAATTTTTTTTTTTACTAATATATAATAACATCATTTTTTTAGTTCTTTTTACTTGTATAATAATGTAAGTGTTTTTAATTTTTTTGTACTTATATACAATATCATTTTTTTAAAAATTCTACTTATATGTATAATGTTTTTTGTTTTTTTTACTTATATATAATAATATAAGTTTTAAAACTTTTTTTACTTATGATAATATAATTCCTTTTTAATTTTGTTTACTTAAATATAATATAAGATTTAAAATTTTTGTTTTACTTATATATAATAATATAATTTTTAAAAATATTTCTTTTACTTATATATAATATATTATTATATATAAGTAAAAAAAATATTTTTTTAAATTGTATTAATTTTTAAAAATTTTTTCTTATATTATTATTATTATTATTATTATTATTATTATTATTATTATTATTATTATATTATATTATTATTATATTATATTATATTATCATGTTATTATATTATTATATTATATTATTATATTATATTTTTATTATATTATAAAAATTATATTAATTTTTTTTTCTTTTTTCCAGAATGCTGAGGTTTTAACAAATTTAACAATTCCAAATGTTTTAATCAATTGTGAAGAAAAAAAAGAACATTGTTCATTTTTTAGTGGTGATTGGGAAAATCTTCCTTTTGCTTTACAGAACTCAGAAACAGTGGCTCAAAAGTAAGAATTTAAATTCTTTTATTTCATGGTAATATGAAAGGTCAGACTGAGTTGCAACTATTTATCCAACCCCTCCACACGAGCAGGATGGGATGTAAGGTCAATTTTTTAAAGTAGAGTTTAACAGGTTTGAATTCAGAGGTTTCCTTCTCCTAGACTGGTTGCAATACCAAGCTTTAAGAGCCCAGTCTGCCTTAAAAATTTACCTACAGCTGGAGGGAGAATAATTGTAATGGTCTCTCCAAATGGTCTAGCTTTCTAAGCATTACATCATGTGATGTGACGTGGACCCTCGAGATTGGAGGTGTCCTCATTTTTTTCCCCTTTTTATTATGAGATTACCCTTTATTCATTTCCACATTTTAAACTTTTTTTTTATCTGTAATTGGCAAAAACACATGCCTGTTTATATCCCATTCACTGGAGTGGAGGGGGTGGGGAGTGATTTTTGGGGATAGGCAGCTCCTGCAGAGTGGGGGCGGGCCTCTTTACTGGTGGGTCTAGTTGCTTCATTAAGTGAAAATTAAGGAAAAAATATCTTACATTCAGAAGTTTATTATATAGAGATGTTTATTTCATATTTTGTGTTTTATATATATATATATATATATATATATATATATATATATATATAAAGTAATTGGTAATTTGCTTAAAAAAAGAAAAAAAAGAGAAATTGCAGTTATGCACCCATTCATAACATAAAGAAGGGGGAAGGGAGGAGAAAAGAGAAAAAGAAGAAGAGAAAAAAAAAGAAGAAAAAAATAAAGAAAGTATCACCACGCAAAAAAAACAAAACTTAAGCACGTCCATTTCTGATTTTCGTCTCTGATGATAAAGTTTCTTTGAAATCGATAAGACATAAAAAACATCTTATTTTTTATATGCATTGTATTGCCTTCAAATTTTAATATTTTATATATATATATGGGTACCTTGACTTACTTGTGCTCCAACTTGCAAGTTTTCTGAGTCATGATCTGTCACTCAGCCATTTTTTTAACTTTATGTTGAGAGCTAAAATTTCAGGTACAAGCAAGTTTCAGATATGCTTATGTTAATAAGTAAGTCGTCGGTGTGGCCTAAAGTCGGTATCAGCCAATCGGTGAGGGAGTCTATCCCCTTTTCACTAGCGCTAGACCAAGGAGATTGTTTTGGCATCTGAGGTGGAGCGCCACACCTACCATCAGCTCCTTACTTTACCGACTGAGCTAAAGTTCACTAAAAGTACTTAAGTTTACATATTTATTATGCCAAAGAAAAATATTTTTTATAAAAAGATTGTTGTATCCTTGAGGTGGCAAAAAGAAATACACAGAGAATACAGGATGTGTGAATATGTATTTATTCAACACTTAACATAGAACAAAGAAGTAGTACAAATCACAAGACAAACGTACAAATAAGGAGGTTCAAATGGTTAGAGTTAACGCAGTAATTTCGTTCAAATAAATTCCGACCTCAGTCACTGCTGCGTCGACTCTTAAATGCTTCTGGGTCAGTTCATCTTGTGGGGGTGCTCACTCCTCTACAACAAAGATAAGCATTAAAACATATTACAGCACATCATTCAATACATTCTATTTCATTATGTTTTAAACAGTGCAGTGTTATTTTTCTTATTAAATAAGTTTAACAAAAAGAATTAGGGTGTGGGGGATTTTTTTTTGGGGGGGGAGCACAACCCATGTTATTTGTGTGTTTAAAATCCTGCAATGTGTCTTATATATCACTAAGAAAAAAGGCTTATATAATTTATGGGGTGGTTAATTTGTATACTGGCTTTAACAAAACTGGGTTTGATAAATAATCACTTGGTGTTATTGATCTCTAATATTAATGAAAGAGCTGACTCTGCAGCTAAATCAGCTCTAGATTTGATCCCCGACAAGTTCAAGATCCCATATACTGACTTGAAACCTAAAATTAATAGATTCCTTCATACAAAATGGCATCAATGCTGGAATAGCAACACCCACAATAAACTCTTCCTAATCAAACCCACTTTGGGAAACTGGAGACCAACTTTAAGAAAGTCTAGAAAGAAACAAGTCATTGTGTCCCGATTACACATTGGTGATACAAGACTAACGCACTCCTATATACTCAAACAACAACAACCACCACAATGTGAAACATGTCAAACACCTTTGACAGTTAAACACTTATTCATGGAATGCAGGTGCCTTGCTCACATCAGAAACCGTTATTTTAAAGCAAACAATATGAAAGATCTATTTGAAAATGTCAACATGGAGGACATTCTGTCCTTTTTGAGGGAAATAGAATTATACCATAGAATATAGACATGAAATTAATCAATACCATACAACATGATACCCAATAATGCTAACACATTGTTTAAACCAATTACTAAAAAGTATAAATATAAATACATGATATGTATTACTTCCTAACCGTTAGGCATGACATATCCCCGGACGGGTTGATATGCCGTTAAAATCAATAAATCAATCCATCAATCTAATATTATTGTTTTATTCTCCAATGTATTAAAATCAATCCTATGAATGATTTTATATATAAACCAATTAAAATAAGTGTAGTCTTTTTATATGCGTTCTTATTTAATTTCATTAGGCTTTCTAATTTGATATATTTCATTACATTAAAACTTAAATACTTACCCCTGAAGAGCGCATATTCTTGCTAGTACAAGGAAATTGAGTAATGAGAGTGAAACAATTAAGCTTGTAAGTCTAGGGACCACTGTATGTATATATAATGTTTATTTATTCATTTATTTTTCACTGGTGAGAACAGCAGAGATTTTTGCCATCTTGAAAAACTCAATGGCCTGTTCAGATATATAATGCTGTTTTGTTTTTTTTTTGTTTTTTTTTTTCAAAGTTGTTTTTTAATAAAAATCCTTTATATACCAAAATCTCCACTTCCACCTCCCACCACTATCACATCTCACATGGTTAACTCATGAGACTAGAAATTGTGTCAGTGTTTTAGTCATGTCATGGCAAAGGTCACATGTACATTTTATTCATTTTTATTTATTTATTTATTTTTTTAAAAGTTTGAATACCCTTAAACAAAGATTACCTTATATAGTCAAGGAAAGGCTATGGGAGTAAACCCTGAAAATAAATCAGGAGCCGGAGTCCCTAAGGTGTTGTGATGCTGAAATCCAGTGCTACCCATTAACTCCTGCGACACTACCATTGCCAAACTACATTGGTCCCTTACCTTTCCTTTGGATCACAGCGACAGTATGGAGAGGGAGGATTTGCTGTATGGGCAATAGCTCATCCTCCATATGAACCCGCCCAGGTTATGTAGTTAAAAAAAACAAACAAACCTTGATACTACTCCATTGTCTCTCATTGACAGAAGGCTGCCAACTAACCATATAGTACTGAGTTTTTTTCCCATTTCCAAAAAGAAATAATCTAAATAAAATATTTATCTAAATAATCATATGTAATATATTTTTACCAACCCTTCTGCATAAGTAAAATGTGACACAAGATCAATTTCTTAAGCTGAGTTTGACAGGTTTGAATTCAGAGTTTTCCTTCTCTTAGATTGGTTGCCTAACCAAAGTTAAAGAATCCAGTCTGCCATACTATTTACTCTTAACTGGAGGGAGGATAATTGGTTTCATACTTTTCCCAAGGGTATTAGCACTATTAGAAATGCAAACAGCCTTGTCCAGGATTTGAACTCGGGTTGCCAAGTCCATTTCCTTCGGCGCGACCATCCGCACGATTTTCCCCTCCGGTCCGTCGTCGCGACCCGTTCTCGGCGTGCAGGTCAACGCGTGGTATCCGTAGGTTGAAAGCGATCAAATCCCTCTCATCGGTTCGCCGGCGTTAGGGTCGCCTTCTGCCGGGCCCGCGAACGTACTGCCCTTTTCTGCCGGGGACGGAGGAACCATAACGCCATCCGTTCACACATGGCAATCCGGCCTACCGTTGGGCTAACTCGGGCAGGCGCCGGAGCCTTCGGAAAGCCGGTGCTGTCGCGCACCATGGCGTCTATCTGTCTCATCCTCATATTTAAAGGCCATATTTTGGTGTGTATGTATGTATGTATATCCGCATGAAACTATGAAAATAAAACAATTAATGACAAAATAAATATATATACACATTTAATATCAACAGTTCTTGCTTTTTAGTATTATTTTTATTATTTGGACTATTGTCCTCATCTTCATTGTTATTTGTACAACGTTTCGGCCGATGTGCCCTCTGGCCTTTTTCAGGTATTTCTTATCAGACTCGGGAACCATCTCGGACTCAGGAACCTTCTTTTTGAACTTGTCATAATAAGGAGCCATCACGGAACTTTGAACCTAACCCTTTATTCAGTCCACAGGGATATCCTGTTCACATTCCACTAACCATAGCTGGGGGTAGAGGTGTTAAGCTTTGTTAATTATTATTCTATGTTACTGCTGCCTTTGACCAGGTTTGAACCTGCAGTTTAGAGATAACTGTCACTTAGAACTGTCTTAACCTAACTCCTCTATCCACTAGGCCATGTGTACAATTGATTTTTGTGCAAAAATTATGAAGATTTGATTTTTATTTGAAGATATTTAAAAATTAAAATATACATAGAAATAGCATTGAAATTCTACTTAAAAATGTCCAGCATTTGTAAATTATGAAGATTTGATTTATATTCTAAGATATTTAAAAATTAAAATATACATAGAAATAGCATTGAAATTCTACTTAAAAATGTCCAGCATTTGTAAATTATGAAGATTTGATTTATATTCTAAGATATTTAAAATTAAAATATACATAGAAATAGCATTGAAATTCTACTTAAAATGTCCAGCATTTGTAAATTATGAAGATTTGATTTATATTCTAAGATATTTAAAAATTAAAATATACATAGAAATAGCATTGAAATTCTACGTAGAAATGTCCAGCATTTGTAAATTATGAAGATTTGATTTATATTCTAAGATATTTAAAGAAATATACATAGAAATAGCATTGAAATTCTACGTAAAATGTCCAGCATTTGTAAATTATGAAGATTTGATTTATATTCTAAGATATTTAAAAATTAAAATATACATAGAAATAGCATTGAAATTTTACTTAAAAATGTCCAGCATTTGTAAATCTCTAAAGTAAACAAACCAATACACCAGGTTACCCCCCCCTCTACCTGGCGACACTGGGTAGTTGTTTCTAGTTTTTATATAATATATACAATCTAAATAATTCTTTGTTAATTTAATCTAATTTTTTTTCTTTCAACTTTTGCTTTACTTTTTAATTATAATTTTTATAAAGGTTATAATGTTATACATACAATGTTAGTTCATTTCTGTTGACTTTTTCTGATATAAGGTGTGTGCTGGACGCCCGCTCCTACCTATAGACTCGGCGATAATCATGTGACCATATTCTTGGCCAATCACTGGCAGTACTCTGCTGCTGATATTGTTATTTATACCGGCTGTTCTGGTCATACCTACACACACTGCTTTGAACCTTCGTGGACGACGGAACATAGGATTATATCACTGGACCTTTGACACTACGTAGGATTCCATAACTCTGGACTTATTCACTTACCAAAGGATTCCATAGCTCAGGACTTACTTTAAGTCCTTTTTAACTGGCCAAGGATGGCGGTCAGAAACTTAACAATTTCTATGTATGAAATTGTGATATTTTAAAAAAAATGTAATTATGTATGTCTATTTATATTTTGTATATTTTCATATCATGTTTGTATATTTATATTTTGTAGATACAATGTTATCTTAACAGCTGAAACAATTTATAGTACAAAGAATTATTCAAAACTTCTTGATTTATTCCACATTCTCTTGGAAGACAACGGAGATATGTATCCTTTTTGAAGTGTTCCAAAAAGATTTAATAGAAATCATTTACTATTTTGTCTTTTTGAGATGACGCTTGATGTGAATAATTTTGATTTTTCAGACTGTTGTTCCTCATCTTTATTGTGGTATGTATACATAGACCATTTCAGCCACTGTATCCACCTGCCTTTCCCCGGTGTTCCTTGTGCATTTAAGCGTAGTAATGATCCAACCTGGGAAATCATTTTTAATAGTTTGACAGTTGATCAAACAGACTATTTTCTTCTTTTTTTTCATGAGATATGTTGGAATGATAGACGTGTAAAAACAATGATGTCATAATCATAATCAGCTTATGATTTATGTATGTACCTGTAGTTAGAATATTTTGAATAAAGTCTGTTTAGTGATTTAGATTAACGGGGTCCTATGGAAAGTTACTCAACAGTTTATTGATGGTTAGTAACCTTTTTACTTGACCCCTTGAAAAACATGCCATTACAGAGCATGGGAATTAGTTTTGAGATGTGTCAGAGAATTGAGAGTGTGTGGACCTGTAGGTCGCTCGTTCTGAGCTGGTCTCGGTCCGTGGCAGATGAATATGGGTTGGGTTTGGAAATAAAAAAGCTTTATCCTAAAACACTGAAGTCTTGTTAATTAATTAATTCAACAAGAATGACCAGCCCAACATGGAAAAGCAACCCCAGAAGAATCAGCCACAGAAAACAGATCAAAAAAGCCGAGTTAGATGAAGTAAGCAGAAGTGTAACAACTAAGAACCATCGGACCATATGACTTTTAGGCACCCCTTTTTTGAAGGACATGTTTTTCATTTACACCGTCAATATCCGGTTGTTAACAGACGATTTTTAGAGGTTTTTTTTAAATTATAAAACTAACCCCTAACACTAACCCCTAACCTTAACCCCTAACAAACAACCGGATATTGACGGTGTAAATGAAAAACATGTCCTTCTGAATCGAGATCGAAAAGGGGTGCCTAAAGGTCATATGGTCCGAACCATCATCCCATCATTATATCATCTCTATCATCTAATTTACTCCCTCTATCTGTCTATCTCTCTCTCTCTATTATATACCCGATATATGATAATGATAATGAAAATTTATTGTGTACAATGCTCAGGTGCACCACAACTCATCAAAGTCTCATGTTTAGTACATAGAATAATGTATTAGTGTCAGGAACATGAATAACATACAGTAGTAATATACATGTATGTGTGCGTGTGCATGCATATATGTGTGGATGGGAGTATCAGGTATAGTATTGGCGGATTACAGGAAGCATGGAGGCTTTGAAAGATGCAGTATTTCGGCAGCCTACAACGGATGCAGATAGTTTATTCCATGCCTCGGCAACTCTGAGCGTGAAAAAATCTTTCCGAAAGTCATGTGAGCTATGCTGTTTTCTGATGTGGGTATATATGAGTATACAACAAATCTTTGTGGATTATTTAATGCCAAAGCCATCCTTGTAGATGAACAGTAGTGGTACTATTTATCTCCTAGCTAGCGGGGGGGGGGCATCTAATGAGTAACAAATTTGTTGTCAATAGCTTGTGAGACTTGCAAACTCATCACTGCATTAGTTTTTTTGGTTTTTTGGGTTTTTTTTACTGATTTTCTTAATTTTTTTCATTTACTATTTTTGTTGTAAAGTGGTATTAATAATCATTTTTGAGCCAAATTTGTGTCCAACTCTTATTTGCTTTTCCTTAATTCTTAACTGATTTGTGGCTGCAAAAACTTACTATTTTGGCGTTGGAGGTGGAACTCGTCAATTTGAAAGGAAAATTTTAGAAGATAAACGATTTATTTCCAACATTTGTTGGACACAATCTGAAGGTAAGTTGAATTTAAGTTTGGTTAAATTGGAAATATTTTGGGTTAGTGAATTTCTGTTCTGGTTATACAGTTTTCCAATAGGAAGGTCACTTATGTATGTATGTATGTATGTATATATATATATATATATAAAAAGTAAAGTCGATGGGGCGGCCTAAAGTCGGTATCAACCAATCAGCGAGGGAGTCTATCCCCTTTTCAATAACGCTAGACCAAGGAGATTGTTTTAGCATCTGAGGCGAAGCGCCACACCTACCATCAGCTCCTTACTTCACCGTACAGATCCCTGTGCTACTCATACGCTGAGTTGGCGAGGACCAGTATCGAACTAGGAACCTTGTGGTTTCTAGTCGAAACGCTCTACCGACTGAACTCACCTGGCACTTTTATATATATATATGTGTGAAGAACAAATGGAAGTGAATCCGACAGTATGTAATATTGTAAAAAAGTTGAAAAAACACAAGTTTATAAACGAATAATGTTTATTTTGCCGACACTGCAGCATTTCGATAGACCTTCATCAGAGCTTTCGTTGGTTTAAGGAAAAATAAATTATTACTGAATATAAAAGTCTGCGAGCCTCTATTTTTGGTGTGTTGGGCTCCTTTTCGTCGATCTTCAAATCTTCAAAAATAGCCCAACACACCAAAAACAGAAGCTCGCAGACTTTTTGTTTTCTGTAATAATTTATTTTTCTTCAAACTAACAAAAGTCCTGATGAAGGTCTATCGTAACAGACTGAAACACTGCAGCATAGGCAAAATAAACATTATTCGTTTATAAACTTGTGTTTTTTCAACTTTTTTACAATATTACACACACATATATATATATATATATATATATATATATACACCAACCACTTTGAACAAGCAGGATGATGTGACACATGGTCAACTTCTTAAGCAGAGTTTAACAGGTTGGAATTCAGTGTTTTTCTTCTACTTTACCCAATTTAGGCAACTAGTCTAGGAGAAGGAAAACTTTAAATTCAAACCAGTTGTATGTATTTATCAACCCTTCAGCCCAAGCAGGATGCAACACAAGGTCAATTTCTTAAGTGGAGTTTACCAGGTTTTGAATTCAGAGTTTTCCTTCTCCTAGATTGGTTGCCTAACCAAAGTTAAAGATCTCAGTTTGTTCTACTATTTACCCATAACTGGAGGCAGAATAATTGGATTCATTCCTTTTCCAAGGATGTTAGCGCTATGTGAAATGTAAACAGCCTTGTCCAGGATTTGAACTCTTCTCATCATCTCCATTTCCTATGATGATAACCATTACACCACGTGCCTCCATAACCTTGTAAAGTAATGTACCATGTAACCAAGTACTACCTGCCACAGGGTTAAGTGATTGGCAATTAAACTGGTTCCCTCACCAGTTGCTTGACATCCAGCAGGATGCAAAATAAGACCTGTTAAGGGACGGATAAATCTTTTTGTGGGGTCAATTGGTTATCTAGCACTCAAACATTTACAGGGGAAGTAGATTCCATTGTCTTGGATGACGACTGCTTAGAAGAACACTCTGGCTTAAAAATTTACAATCTGAGGAAACCAACCAACCAACCACACACACACACACACACACACACACACTTATCACTGTCCCAGCCATGGCAGCTAACCATTGGGTGTAAAGTGTGGGGTCAGTCTTGCACACACTTCACCAAAATCTTCTCCCCATCAGCCTGAAATCAACCCTCACTCCCTCTTTCTTTACAAGGATTGCCTTCATGAATCTTCAAGCTGAGAAGAAAGCAATATATTTTTTGTCCTTTGTTTTTGTCCCATGATTTTTCAAATGCTATATTTGTTCGAAATTCATCTTTTTTATTATTTAAAATGGATTATCTCCCCTTGATTGTCTGATTTTTGTTGTCTGATTTCTTTCCAGGTGTTTCCAGAGAAATTCTTCATCTTCAACGGAAAGAAAGTTGAAATGGAATTTGGTTATCACTTGAAATTTTCGTATTATTTCAATAAATCATTTTTTCATTAACTGACTTTATTCATTTATTTATTACTAGCAGAGTTACCCGCCCTTGTCCGGGATTTAAAAAATTGAAAATAAATCTCTTATCTATATTCATATATAGATTAATAAAAAAAATTCCTTTTCTATATATTTGTTTTATCTTTATTCTTTATATATTTTTGTTTTTAATTTTTTTATTTTCATTATTTTTATTATCCTAATTGTTTGTATTTTTTAAATTTTTTAAATCTTTTATTTGCTTTTTATTGTTTTATCCTTTAGTAATTTGATTTATTTTTTAATCATTTTTAAAATTCATCTTTTAATATATCATTGATTTATACTCCTATTCTATTTCTATTTCGCTTTTCTTATGGAAAATGAGGGTTAGAATTTTTTTTAATTCCTCTTGTACAAAAATAGGGTGCAGACTTTATTGAACTTTGGTCTTTGCTAGTCCCCATCAATTTTCCTTTATGAAAGGACATGTGCTTGCTCGTTATACAAACAGACAGACAGATAGACATACGGAGTCTTTATTTTATATATATAGATTATGATCGAAATATCTAATACGTTGAGATTGCTCAAAATTTAAATGAATCAATATTTTTGTTAATGTTGATGGCACAAAAAAAAATCTTCATTATTCTGATTTTTTTTCAGACTGTTGTCCTCATCTTTATTGTGGTTTATAAAAACACAATGTTTCAGCCGTTTCACTCTCTAGCCTTCTTCAGGTGTTCCTTGTCAATCCGAGCATGGCAATGATTCAATGGCCGAAACGTTGCGTTTTTTTTTTAAATTTTTTTTTTTATATACCACTATAAAGATGAATATATATTGATGCAATTAAGATGAGGACAACAGTCCGAAAAATCAAAATAATACATATCAAACCTCATCTCAAAAATGCAGACAAAAAAGTGTCAAAATTTTCCTACCTTGTATAGTTTAAGAATAGATCATAAAGTAATTCACATATTTTGAAGAGAAAGAAATATTGGGACATATCTACAGGGTGATTGTAATGTAAGTCCCATCCCTATTTTAAAAATCAGACCATATGACCTTTAAGTAAGTAAAGTCATCAGGGCGACCTAAAGTCAGTAACAGCCAGTCAGAGAGGGAGTCGATCCCCTTTTCACTAGCGCTAGACCAAGGAGATTGTTTTGGCGTCTGAGGTGGAGCACCACACCTTCCATAAGCTACTTACTTTACCGCACAAATCCCTGTGCTACTCATATGCTGAGTTGGCAAGGACCGGTATCGAACTAGGAACCTTGTGGTTTCTAGCCCAACGCTCTACCGACTGAGCTTAGGCACCCCTTTTTGATCTCGATTAAGAAAGGACATGTTTTTCATTTACACCATCAATATCCGGTTGTTTGTTAGGGGTTAGGGTTGGGAGTTAGTTTTATATTTTTTTTTTAAATCTAAAAATCTAAAGTTAAAAACAACCGGATATTGTCGGTGTAAATGAAAAACATGTCCTTTCTTAATCAAGATCAAAAAGGGGTGCCTAAAGCTCATATGGTCCTAAAAATCTTATAATTTATTTCTGAATCATCATTTTTACAAAAAATGAATATGAGAAGAACACACATAACGTGGAATTTTATTTAAAATTCTATATGGGCACCAGCCTTGTCTCCAACCTCTCAACCTGCTCAGGAATCGCATCTGATCTTCCTCGGAACTCTTGTGGAATGGCAGAAATAAATTCTGGATAATTGGATTCATACCTTTCCCAAGGGTATTATTAATGCTATGTGAAATGCAAACAGCCTCATCTAGGATTTGAACTTGGGTAACTGTGTCCATTTCCTACGACTCTAACCATTACACCACACGCCTCCACATCCCTTTTTATCATATATGTGCTAGAAGGCAGTGGCTGAGGGTCTAAGTGTCCTAGGTATGATGTTAAACTGCATCTAGTGGTGAGGTTCCAATTCTGAAGCTCTGAGTGTGGAGTACCCCTTCATCACCATTAATCCCAGATCTGCACTGACCCAGAGTGGTGGTACCTGTCTATAGGAAAAATGAGTTTTTAAAAAATTTGAATACCCAACAAGAATGAATAAGACAAAAAAAACCCTTCAACCTAAAATAACCCAAAAAGGGTTGACATGCCATAAAATCCAACCAGCCAACCCATCTATGGGTTAAATAATCTGTAAAAAAATGAGTTTAAAAAAAAAATTTTACAGAGTAAACATGGCTGCTCCACTAGCAGTATGCACCATGGATTTCTCTGGACAGAAGGAGAGTCTGGGGCTGAAATTCATTGGAGGCTTTTAGCATAATATAGGGACAGTACACTATCACGTAGAAATGTGTATGAATGGATAGAGAAGTTTAAAAGTGTCTGAACAAGTGTGACGCATGAATGAAGATGTAAAAGAAGCAGTGCATAAATGGTTGCATGGCCAATAGAAAACCTTCTTCTTGGAGGGAAGATGCAAGTGTTACATAATCATTAGATACCTAATGATTATGACAATAGTGTAGAAATCATATTAGTGCAGCTGATGGCCTTGAGGGTGAGTGACGGCGCTTGACCTCGATCTCACCTTGCGTTCTGGGGATGGAACGTGAGAACGGAAGGCAATAGAAGCCCCTTCCGGTTTAAGGAGTAAGCAACTCAGTTAGTTAGAGTTAGAACTTAGAAGCGAAGCTAGCAAGATGTGAGTCTCCATGCGCATTGTCTGGTCTGGGGGTTTATGGAATAAAGTAACATCATCGTAAATCGAAGTCTTGTAGTTATTACTAAAAGCTAACAATGACACAGGGCTTCTGATAAGAAGTGATCCCCGACAGAGACCAGACCCGGAATCCCAAGAAGACCAGACCAAGATAGATGATAGAAGAACCAAGGCGTCCAGAAGAGAAGTATATAACATATACCTATTTGGTACCGTGACGACGCCGCTACGTTACACAAGCTTGTGGACTGCTGGACCAAGTATATTGAAAAAGAAGGAGACTATATAGAAAAATTATGTCAAATTCTGGATGAAGTAGATGGTGTTTCACTTTGAACACTGATGTCTTTGGAAAAGGATTTGAACTTGGGTTGGTAATTCTATTTACTACAATGATAACCATTATACTAAGTAAGTAGGTGAGAGCATGTATTCCCACACTACTATGCTGAACCTACTAGGGTGAGTCAAAAGTTTTGCAATATTTTGATATTTAAGTTTTTTGGAATATATACCATGTGACTGAAGTAGTTAAAGCCAGTGAAGGTACTCACAGTGGTTGGGAGTGTCATGGTAGTTGATGCATTAACACATTGTGCATTGCCTCATTCATTGATGTAAAAGTGTTGTATAGCCATATATACCCTACATCATACATCGGGTATATAATTGAGAGAGTAAACTTGATGATAGAGAGAGAGAGAGAGACAGAGAGAGACAGAGAGATGAGACTTACTTGTTCTTCATTTCTTCTTGCTACATCTAGTCGCCATGTTTCCTCTTCTACTTCGTTGCTGTCATCTTACCGTCTTCTTGTTGTTGTCTCTAACTAAGAGCTTCTTCTGGGCTAACTCTTTTCATCATGCAATTAATTAACTCAAGACTTTTATTCTCTTGATCAAGATTTATTTTTCTTGCCCATGTTCTTCCGCGTGGGAGTTAACAACCCCGGCAGAGAGATAGGCATCCTCTCTGCTTAACGTCAGGTTGAAACTAAAATCTAAACTAACTAAATCACATGACATACGAGATTCCTGCCTCTGAGGTCAGGTGGCTATAACCGTCCTGGTAGTTTTCCCTTCCTGATCTGAAAACCAATGGCCCCTTAGAATTCTCGCTACAGGATCCGTCAACAACTCTCGCCACCACACAAATTATGTAACACTTTTTTTATCCCCTGCTTTTGTGTAAATGAATTGAAAAAAAAACAAGGGGCAAGTTTATATTAAAATCATCCCGAAAAATCACGCTAGGTCTTATTGTGCAAGTAGGTTTTATTGTTACATAATTATTAGATTCCTAATATTTATGTACAGTAGTGTAGAATCCAAATGGCTGTTATAAGTTGCAGTCGGTGGCCTTGAAGGATGAGTGACAAAGACTTGACCTCATCCTGATCCTTTCCGGTGGATACCGTGAGAATCGGTGGAGAAGACCCTCTTCCGGTTTAGATTAGAAAGATTTTTAGTCAGATCGGCCAAGACCACCACGGTGGTAAGTCGTGTTATGCACGCGGCCGACTCAATCTGCGCAGGTAGTCTGGTGGGGATTTCAGAATAAAATATGATCTAAGTAAATCGAAGTCTTGTGTTATTATCTAAAAACTACCAATGACACAGGGCTTCTGATAAAGAGAAATCCCCAATGGAAGACCAGACACGAAGTCCCCAAGATGAAGTCCAGACACTAGAAGAGACACTGGAAGAGATGCTAGAAGAATAGAAGTAAGAAAGTAAGAAAGAGGTATACAACATTATCTTCAGACTAACACAGTAAATATCAGTTGAATAATCTGCTCTCACTTACAGAATATTGAGAAAGTCCTTTGTTGTAGTAACACAAGGCATTACTTCAAGAAAGAAAGAAAGAAAGAAAAAAAAAGCATGGGAAATTGAAAGGAAAGAGAGAAAGAACATAAAGTGATACAGAAAAGATAAAATACTGAAGTATAGAAAGAAAGGAAAAAAGAAGAAAGTGTCATGATTTTTGTGGCTATTTTTAGGCTGCAGGTGAGAGCACTTTACAGTGGAGATCCCTTGCCTTAAGCAGAAGCTGATCCTTAGTGAAGAATCTTTTGGTTGTCCCTCGGTGTTCCTTAGTGTTGGGTAGAATCCTTTGGTTGTCCCTCGGTGTTCCTTAGTGTTGGGTAGAATCCTTTGGTTGTCCTCGGTGTTCCTTAGTGTTGGGTAGAATCCTTTGGTTGTCCCTCGGTGTTCCTTAGTGTTGGTAGAATCCTTTGGTTGTTCCTCGGTGTTCCTTAGTGTTGGGTAAAATCCTTTGGTTGTTCCTTGGTGTTCCTTAGTGCTGGGTAGAATCCTTTGGTTGTCCCTCGGTGTTCCTTAGTGTTGAGTAGAATCCTTTGGTTGTTCCTTGGTGTTCCTTAGTGCTGGGTAGAATATGTTTTGTTGTTGTCTTTCTTGTAGGTTAACATTATTTACTTTCAATGATAAACAGAGAAAGGTTATAAACATGACCCTAGATAAGATTTCTTTCTCTCTCTGTCTCTGTCATAGATCAAAAAGTCTTGCTTTCATGGACATGGATACATTGAAACTCCAATGTCTAACAACTGACTTAGTAAACACCCACAAATTATTAACCATCTTGCCAACAACCACCTTGAGCACCTTTATGATTTCCATGTGGGACCATATTACCTTTAGGCACCCCTTTTTAATCTCGATTAAGAAAAGACATCTTTTTCATTTACACTGTCAATATCCGGTTGTTTGTTAGGGGTTAGTTTTATAATTTTTTTAAAAATCTAAAAATCGTCTGTTAAAGCAACCGGATATTGACGGTGTAAATGAAAAATATGTCCTCTCTTAATTGAGATAAAAAAGGGTACCTAAAGATCATATGGTCCTCCATGTATCTAACACATGTGGGCATGCCTACAAAGTCAGAAAACAGCACAGTTCCAATGACTTTTGGAAACATTTTTTCACTCTTAAAGATGCTGAAGCATGGAATAAACTACCTGCATCAGTTGTTAGCCAAGGCACAGCATCCTTCAAAACCTCCATACTTCCTGAAATTCACTAATATACACTAACACTATACATACACATATATATCATGACTTATATACTGTTCCTTTTTCTGACACCTGTACATTATTCTATGTATCATACATGCACCTTTGATGAGTTGTAGATTACCTGAACACTGTACACAAAAAAGAAATTCATTTCAAATTTCAAATCAATCTTTCATGCTGCAGTTGATCATTAATAAAGCAATGATTTGTTTATATATATATACTAGCAAAAGTACCCGGTCCATGACCGGACTAAAAAATATTTTAAGAACACCAGGGAGGGAGTGGTTAAGAGAGAGAATAAGAGGAAAATAATTAAAAACATTACCGAGAATTTGTAAATTACAATATTTATTTTTGGAATTATTTTTTTTACATTTAAAATATTATTTTAAAAATGTAATTCTTAACTTTTGCATGTTTTGGAACATAAATCTATTTTTCTAAAAATTGTTTTGTACATATGACAAAAACTCAAATTCATTTCTTAATTGCTTATTGCGTTCAAGTGATAAAAAATATTAATTTATTTTCTTTTTTACTCCTAAAAAGTAACAATTAAAAAGAGTTAAGTATTAAACTTGTGTCCTTATTTGTTTAACTCTACCGGCTGAGGCAGTAGAATACACCAACAGCACCTCTACTGTTTAGTAATTTTCTGTACATAGTGTATTTAATTTTTTTTTTGTTATTGATTTCTAAGAAGAAACTTTTATAAATGTTTTAAAATTTTAATAACGTGTTTATGTAGTACGTAATTTACTTGACACAAAGCACCTGTTTTCATCAAATTTTTGGCAGAATTTAATGTTTAAAATGTACCAAAAATCCCGTAAAAAAATGTAATATTATTTAACTTTTTTTTAACTACTACTTTTTGACTGAAACAAAAATTTTACTTTAAATCGATTAAATTAATCCTAATTCATTTTTAAAGTGAAAATTGGCGCTTGAATTGTTGATACCTAATGAAATACATATTAGTAAAATAAAATCATTTTTGCTAAAACCATATGCTAAAATTATATGCTTAGAATAACAGCCCCACCCAAACCCCTACTATATAAAAAAGAAAGACAATTTTTTATTAATAAAAAATCGTCTTTCTTTTTTATACAGTAGGGTTTGGGTGGGGCTGTTTTAACGGCAACCTATGCCGATGTGGGTTGGGTGGAAGTGTCTTTTAACGGTAGTGTTGTTTATTTCAGAATTCTTTTTTTTTTTTTTTTTTTTTTTTTTAGCGAGGCGTTGGTCTGGGTCGGTTGACGCTACTTCAAAGGTGCCGACGGGGCTTGGAGATTGAAGATTATGTTAACGGTAGTTTTTGATTTTTCTGTCTTGAAAGTTAAAAACTCAACTCGTGTCGACAGTAGTGGAGTGGGGGTGAAAGTGTCTGTATACAGTATTTTTAACTTTTTTAATCATTGAATTATATAACTTAATTAGTAAAAATCAAAACCAAATTTTGTGTGTTTCTTAGTTATAAACATATTAATCTGTATGCAAGATTTAGAATCTGAGTGCCATCTCTTTTCTGAGTTATAAGTCAACATGTACATACCAAACTTTCCTTATATATATATATATATATATATATATAGTTCTATGTATTTACCAACCACCCTGCATGAGTAGAATATGACCAATGGACACGTGATGTGAGAAGCCACACCCACAATCCAAGGGAGACAATTATCTTTTTCTCTCTCCTCCATTATAATACAGGATTAACAAAAATAATTTCTTATATATATTTACCAACACCCACAACGAGCAGGATGTAACACATGGCCAATTTCTTATGTGGAGTTTAACAGGTTTGAATTCAGAATTTTCCTTCTTCTAGATTGGTTGCCAAACCAATGTTAAAGATCCTAGTTTGCCCTACTATTTACCCATAGCTAGAGAGAGAATAACTGGATTCATATGTCTCCCGAGGGCATTAGCGATATGGGAAACACAACCAGCCTTGCCCAGGATTTGAACTCAAGTTGCTGTGTCTAATTCCTACCTCCTATCATGAGCTGGATATAACACTTGGTCAATTTCTTAAGCAGATTTTAACAGGTTTTAATTCAGATTTTTCTTTCTCTTAGACTGGTTGCCTAACCAAGTTTAAAGAACCCAGTCTTCCCTACTATTAACCATGATCTTTTTTATAATCACTTGACAAGGTTTATACCACCCTGTTGGCTGGGGCATTAGAATGCACCGACTGCACCTCTGCAGAGGGGTAAGACTCCCCCAATGGGGCCACCTGTTGGCCGTGGGTGGCGACCCGTGATGCTTAAGGATGGAGCCCAGGTGGATGAGCCGTTCATGACATGCAATACTCCACTTTGGCCCTATCTTGGGCTAGACGGTCGGTCGGAGAGGCCCCCTCCGATCAATTAGCTGGTCACATCAAGCCCTAGCACCTATATGATTTTCCCAACCCTATTGCCCTTATGGCAAGCCCCAATCCCTTTTTATCATATGGGTGCTAGAAGGCAGTGGCTGCGGGTCTACATGTCCTGGGAATGACGTTAAACTCTATCTGATGGTGAGGTTCAAGTTTTGGAGGTTTGGAGAATGTGGAGCACCCCTTCATCACCATTGCTCCCTGGTCCACTCTGACCCGGAGTGGTAGTACCTGTTAGGGTCCCATCTATGGGTTAAATAGGAAAAATGTATTTATAAAAATTGTATTATCCATTAAGAATTGATTTATTTCAAAACTTTATCGGCATTAAATGACCCACTGAGGTTGATATGCCGTAAAACAAAACAAACAAAAAAAACAAAAAAAAACAAGGTTTATAATAAATGCAGATATTTTATTTTCCGTCAGGTACATTTTCATCAGCCTGTTGATAATATTTTTTAGATAAGATAATATTGTGTGCGCAAGATGAGTTTATTGTGCCCTGGCAGGTGCCCTCATTTATTGATATTTACTAAGCTTATCTTTATTTGGTACAATGGTACAAGTGTAAGGTGACCATTTAAGCAAGAGCAGGTACTGTAAGTAAGTTTATTATCATTATAATTTGGCATTAAATGACCTGAAAAGGTTGATATGCGCCAAAATAACCAACCAACCAACCAACAAGTGTTGGACATCCAGTGATGATTGAACAAACAAACTAACCAACCCGAGTCCTTTGTTTATCAAAATGACATGATTCAGCATTGAATGACTCGAAAAGGGTTGATATGCCATAAAACAAAACAACCAACCAACCATCTCTCACTGTGTCCTTTGTTTATCAAAATGACATGATTCAGCATTAAATGACCCGAAAAGGGTTGATATGCCATAAAACAAAACAACCAACCAACCATCTCTCACTGTGTCCTTTGTTTATCAAAATGACATGATTCAGCATTGAATGACCCAAAAAGGGTTGATATGCCATAAACAAAACAACCAACCAACCAACCATCTCTCACTGTGTCCTTTGTTTATCAAAATGACTTGATTCAGCATTAAATGACCCGAAAAGGGTTGATATGCCATAAAACAAAACAACCAACCAACCATCTCTCACTGTGTCCTTTGTTTATCAAAATGACATGATTCAGCATTAAATGACCCGAAAAGGGTTGATATGCCATAAAACAAAACAACCAACCAACCATCTCTCACTGTGTCCTTTGTTTATCAAAATGACATGATTCAGCATTAAATGACCCGAAAAGGGTTGATATGCCATAAAAAATTTTTTTAAAAACTACTAACCAAGCAACCATCATCTACAGAAAGTGATTTCAATATACACTTAGAAAAAGTATGAACAGCTATAAACAGATTATCCATTAAGATTTGAACTCGTTTCACCATGTCCATTTCCTAGAATGATAACCATTTTTGATTTGTTTGTTTTACGACATATCAACCTCGGTAGGTCATTTAAAGTCGACAAAGTTGTAAAATAAATTCATTCTTAATGCATAATACAATTTTGTTTATAAACTCATGTTTTTCTATTCAACCCATAGATGGGACCCTAACAGGTACTACCACTTCGGGTCAGAGTGGACCAGCGAGCAATGGTAATGAAAGGGTGCTCCACATCCCCCAAACCTTCAGAACTGGAATCTCACCATCAGATAGAGTTTAACGTCATTCCCAGGACATGAAGACCCTCAGTCACTGCCTTCTAGCACCCATATGATAAGAAGAATTGGGGGTTGCCATAAGGGCAATAGGGTTGGGGCAATCATATAGGTGTTAGGGCTTGAAGTGGCCAGCCGATTGATCAGAGGGGGCCTCTCCGACCGCCCATCTAGCCCAAGAAAAGCCTAAAGTGGAATATTGCAAGTCATGGACTGTTCACCCACCTGGGTTCTATCCTTAAGCATCATGGGTCGCCACCCACGGCCAACAGGTGGCCCCATTGGGGGAGTCTTACCCCTCTGCAATTAACATATTGGGGAACTTCGTTCCCCAGGCTATACAATGTCACAAGTGTCCAAACATACATAGTAGTGTAATAGAGGCAAAATAGGTGGAAACCACTTACTGTATGTCAGGTCTGTACCGTATGGTATGTACCATGTGTGTGCTGGAGAGAGGTGACCAGCACGTCCGCACTCGTCCAGTAGCTTCGGCAAAAGAGGGTGATCTTCTTGGGTTCCTGCGTCACGTAACCCAAAAAAAGGAACTCCTGACACAAGAGATTACCCAAATCCTGTGCCAAGGGAGACCACACCATTTAGTCCCTTACACATCCATTCTTCTGGAGTTTCCCCACACCAGATCTATATTCCATTCCAATAATAAATTTCCAAGAATATCATTCAGGTTGTGGATCAAATCCCTCATCAATATTTTCTTCCCAAATGCACCCCTCCACAACACTAATATCAAGAAGTCTTCTTGTGAACGCGACCTGTGTATAACCGTCATTAGCGATTTATGTTGGATGAAGCACATTTCTAAAATTGTCAAGAAGGCTGAGGGTTTCCTGACGTCACTCAGCAAGACCTTTGCTACTCGCTCCCCAACTATCTATTTAAAGCTGTATAAAGCTATGGTGCGCCCACACTTGGAATTTGTATCACCAGTCTAAAACCCCTACTTTGCTCAGAACATTAACCTCCTGGAAACTTTACAGACGTGCAACCAAACGAATACCCTCCATCAGACATCTGCTATTTTCTGAACATTTTGCTGCCCTGGATATGTTGAAACTTCAGTGTCTGGCAACTGACTTTGTAAACACCCACAAGGTTATTAACCATCTTACCAATAGCAACCTTGAGCACCATTTTAATATAAATGTTTCTAACACAAGCGGGCATGCCTACAAAGTCAGATGATAGTACAGCTTCCATGACTTTTGGAAATAATTTTTCACGCTCAGAGTTGCTGAGGCATGGAATAGACTGCCTGCATCTATTGTAGGCTGCTGAAACACTGTATCTTTCAAAGCCTCCATGCTTCCTGTGTTGAATCCTGTGATTCAACAAAACTATAACTGATATCCTCCCCTCCATACACATATGCACTCGCACACACACACACACACACATACATAGATATTATGACTGTACGCTATTCATTTTCCTGACATTAGCACATTATTCGGACCATATGACCTTAGGCACCCCTTTTTAATCTCGATTAAGAAAGGACATGTTTTTCATTTATACTGTCAATATCTGGTTGCTTTAACAGATGATTTTTAGATTTTTTTTTTAAATTATAAAACTAACCTCTAACCCTAACCCTAACCCTAACCTCTAACCCTAACCCCTAACAAACAACCGGATATTGACGGTGTAAATGAAAAACATGTCCTTTCTTAATCGAGATCAAAAAGGGGTGCCTAAAGGTAATATGATCCCATTATTCTATGTACTATACATGAGCCTTTGATGAGTTGTGGTGGACCTGAGCTCTGTATGCAATAAATTTCATTATTGTTACTAGTACAAAATAAAAAACACCCTCCGGGCGATATAAAAATTGATTTTTGAAACATATTGCCAGAGGGGTGGGATTAAAAAATTAATGTCAGCGCGTTTGTACCCTAAGTAAGTAAAATCATCAAATTCATTAAAGGATTAAAAAATAAAACGATTTGAAATGTAAACTTTAAATATGTATTAAAATAAAACAAACTATTTATAGATATATAATACCAGTCATGTATTTATTAAAACTTGTTTTAAAAAACAATGAGGACTGTCTAATGTTGCATGTTTAAATTTTGAGTGTATTTATTGAATAAATACACTCAAAATTTGAACATGCCAAAAATCGTAGAATAAATTTTATTCTATGTTATGACGATTTTGGGTAATATGATGTAAGCAGTGATGTAATTTTTGTTACAGATAAAAACCGGAAGTGAATCTCCATTATTAATAGATTATTTAACCTTCTATTTTCTTAAAAAATGCAGACTTAATAAGTGTCTTATTTCGAATTTTGCTTTGTTCACCAAATATGAAAGCTAATAAATAAATGAATAGAATGAGTCGCACGCACTAATTGGAAAAAATATAAACTAACATAGCATTCAGCTGTTATTAGAAAAGAAATTTATCTTTGTTTAACTAAGGAATGACATTATAAGAGGTTCACAGAGTATGAACTCCGCTTCTTATAAAGCATTAGGAGGAAGCGTGTGGTGTAATGGTTAAAGTCATGGGAAATGGACTCGTAGCCCCGAGTTCAAATCCTGGACGTGGTAATTGCATTTCACTTAGTGCTAATACCCTTGGGAAAGGTATGAATCCTACTCTCCCTCCAGCTATGGGTAAATAGTAGGGCAGACTGGGCTCTTTAACCTTGGTTAGGCAACTGGTCTAGGAGAAGGAAAACTCCGAATTCAAACCTGTTAAACTCCACTTAATAAATTGACCTTGTATCGCATCTTGCTCGTGTGGAGGGGTTGGTAAATATATATAAAGCATTAGGTTACTTAAAGGAAAAGTACCCCAAAGCTGAATACTTCAGTAGGACAACAACAAACGCATTAGTTACATTCATACAACATTTAATTTAATGGGGAACAAGAGAGGCAAAATAGGTGGAAACCACTTACTTTATGTGGGGCCTGTACTGTATGGTATGCACCATGTGTATGCTGGAGAGATGTGACTAGCACGTCCGTACTCGTCTGGTAGCTTCAGCAAAAGAGCCTGATCTTTTTGGGTTCCCGCGTCACGTGACCAAAAAGGCACTCCTGACACGGAAGAGTACCCAAACCCTGTGGCAAGGGAGACTACTCCATTTAGCCCCTTACAACATCGACTTAGTTAAGTATAAGGTAGGGTCCTGATGAGATCATTGTGATTGAAACCATGGAAGACCCTTAACTCTTTTCCACTATTTATTAATAATATTATTGCTCTATGTTTTTGATATATTGGACACTTTTGGATAATTTACTAACACCACTGCAACGGAAAAGTTAAAGCACCAATTGGATATATATATATATATATATATATATATATATATATATATATGGTTGGTTGGTTGGTTGGTTGGCATCCTTCCATCTACGAGAGACAATGGAGTAGTGTCCAAATATATTTTTTCTTTTTTTTGGAACTACATAGTCTGGGCGGGTTCATGTGGAGGATGAGCTGTTGCCCAAGAAGCAAATCCCCCTCTCCACACTGCCACTGTGATCCAAAGGTAAGGTAAGGAACCAATGCAGCTTGGCAGTGGTACTGTCGCAGGAGTTGCTGGGTAGCACCGGATTTCAATATAGGGACTCCGGCTCCTGATTTGTTTTCAAGTTTACTCCCCTAGCCTTTCGTTGAAAGGCTAAGGAGGTTTTGTATCGGACTTTTCCTTGACTTAGATGGGTTGGCAACCCATCTAAGTCAAGGAAAAGTCCGACACAAAAACCAAGGCTAAGGAGCCCCTTCTAACCCATTTGGGGTTTTATGTGAGTAGTAAGTACCCCAATCCTACTACTCTCAGTATATATATATGGACGGTTTAGCTCAGTCGGTATAGCGTCTGATTAGGAATCACAAGGTTCCAGATTTGATACCAGCCCTCGCCAACTCAGCATATGAGTAGCACAGGGATTTGTGCAGTAATGTGAGGAGCTGATGGTAGGTGTGGCACTACGCCTCAGATGCCAAAACAATCTCCTGGATCTAGCACTATTGAAAAGGGGATAGACTCCCTTGCTGTCTGGTTGATACTGACTTTAAGCCATCCTGACGACTTTACTTACTATATATATAGATATATATTTATTATTGTTATAATCTATACATTCAATGGCTGATTCATTACCGTTGGTTTCAAAACATTATATGCTTATCTTCAGACAAATCCCCTTGTAAATGACATCCAAATGAATATACGTTATGAATAACGTTCTAGCTTTATTTGACTGTGTGCCACCCTTGTGCGTGTGTGATGTTAAAAATTACACTTGGAAAGATTTTTTGGCTAAACTTGCAAATTGGTTGGAAAATTAAAACAGAAAGTTTTTTGGTGGTCCCCCATGACAGTTTAACTACTGTCTATGAATGAACTTTTTGCAAATTGGGTTACAGTTTAGGGGTTTGGGGATTAAGGTTGTTTTTAAAAAACAACAAAAAATTTATTATTATTATAATCTATACATTTAATGGCTGATTCATTACCATTGGTTTCAAAACATTATATGCTTATCTTCAGACAAATCCCCTTGTAAATGACATCCAAATGAATATACGTTATGAATAGCGTTCTAGCTTTATTTGACAGTGTGCCACCCTTGTGTGTGTGTGATGTTAAAAATTACACTTGGAAAGATTTTTTGGCTATACTTGCAAATTGGTTGGAAAATTAAAACAGAAAGTTTTTTGGTGGTCCCCCATGACAGTTTAACTACTGTCTATGAATGAACTTTTTGCAAATTGGGTTACGGTTTAGGGGTTTGGGGATTAAGGTTGTTTTTAAAAAACAAAAAAAAAATCCACAAATTACTATACAATTGAAATTAATTATTGAATCCAACGGTAGACACATTAGTCTCAGTTGTTTGTGTTAGTATTGCAATGTATAATTTGAATTAAACTTGGTTTAAAAAAAATATTTTTCAACATTAAATGTATAGTAATTTTTTTTTTTTTTGCTTTTTTTAAGCAATACATAATTAAAAACAACATTAACCCCTAAACTGTAACCCAATTCGCAAAAAGTTAATTCATAGACTGTAGTTAAACTGTCATGGGGACCACCAAAAAACTTTGCGTTTTAATTTTCCGACCAATTTGCAAGTTTAGCCGATTTTTCCTTTTACTGTGGTTGATTTTGAGTTGTTATTTTATCAGTACAAGAGTTTAATAAAAATTTATTTCTGTGTGGACAAGCTCTGAATATTTCCGATTTATTATTTAGGTGTTTTTGTGCTGAAGCCTGTCCTTGTAGGATCCAAATTTTTTCTGTAGAGCATTGTCCACATCTCTTGGATCCATTTATATACGGTTTGGGTTGGTCTAAAATCTTCCACTCTATATTATATATGATGGGGTGGCAAGAGGTTTAATGTTTTAGGTTTAAAGTAGCTGATTATTATTGGTGCGTATTCCCAGGGTTTGCTTTTAACCCCATCTTATTTGGTGGTCGCACTGAAAAGGAATTTATGGAAAGAAAAGGAAGAGACAAAGACAAAAGGTAGCTTTAGGATTTAGGCTTTATTCATGGTCATAGCCATGAATAAATTCTTCCTGGCCAGTAGCAGTGTCTAGTCCCAGTTAAGGCCTAAGTTCGAATGGCCGGGGGATTATCTTTGGGGTCAGAAGTGGGTCCTTTTTCTGCACATGCTCGGTAAGTTCTTCCAGTGTGAAGGCTCATGGTAGTTTGTTATTTTTTAATTTTAATCCCCCCCATATATATATATATATATATATATATATATAGAGAGAGAGAGAGAGAGAGAGAGAGAAAGAGAAGGAGGGATGGTGAAATGTAGGGTTATATTATGATGATTAGTGAAGAGAGTTATTGGCTGAGACTGTTCACTTTGTATAAGGCAATGAATCCCCTTCTCGACAATTTTTGTCCCATTACTTGATGTTTTGTAAAAAAAAACCTCATCTCTTGTATCCTTATTATACCAGAGGAAAACAGTGGGTGAGAGTGTACTGGATGAAACACCTCTCTCATAATTATGTTACTTACTAAGGTAACACCAGTAAAAGGCTCTTATCTCTATTATCACCCTTGACATCATTATTTATGTATCACTTATTTTATTTATGATCTCATACACAAATGTGATTCATTAAGTCTACATTCTGACACAGAATTGTTTATATTCATATTTAAATATATATATATTTATTGATGTGTGTGTCGCGCGCGTGTGTACTACACCCATATATTAGAAAGCTAGGTAAGTTCATCGGCTATATAGTATAACGTGCGACAAAACAGAAAACATCACCGGCTGTGACCTAGAACGTGTTATTGTTCTCTTTAACCGAACTCGGCTGATCACGTGATGAACAAATAACATGGCTGCTGAAATCAAGCCAGTTGGTCCTGGAAAACAAGGAAATGTACGAAAACCAATTTTGGTGAACAAATTGGAAGGATGTAGCGACAATATTAATATGGCTGTGTTTATCCCCCACGAAGATGGGGTGATAAGTATCAGCGACGACAGGTGGGCAACCTTTTTTCCCCTTTGTTATTGTATGTATGTAAGTCTTACCGTTAGAATTTTTTGTACACATTAACGCCCCGACTCTCTCCAGTGAAATGTGGAGAGAGTGTCTGCTAAAAAATTGTTTTTATTTAACATTTATTTTATTATCATCTTTATGTCTATCCAACTTTACCGAACAGAAACAAATCTTTTGTATAAATCCGTAGTTTTAATTCAAAACCTTTTTTATTTGTTGAGTAAACAGCTTTCTTTTACCATTTGGGATCATCCCGGATAAAAAAAAATCCCCACCCCCCAATGTTTTTGTTTGGGGTTAAAAAATTTCGGGTCAATTTTCAACCCCCACCCACAAATAAAATGTTAAATTCTCTTTTTTTTCTGGTTGCATAATATTTTCGTGTTTATATTTTATTTTGGTTTATTTAGACTAAACAATAAACATTATTTCAAAAATAAGCAAAATTGATGTGATGTGTTTTAAATTATTCGTTTGTCCCATCACATAAATACAAAAATATTTTTGCGGACTTTTATTTTTTCCTCTTCATTTGAAATGTCAAATAAGAGGGAAAAATTGATGGATTTTTTTTCTGCTTTCCTTTTCCTTCTATAAAATAAAATTCTTCTCTTCCAACAAACAAATTATAAAAAAATGATGTTTTTAAATACACATCGTTAATAGTCATTACATTTTTCCTCAGTACCTGACCCCCCCTCCGTTTATGTTATGATTCAAACTAAAAAAAATATATCTGTTTTTGTTTACTTTTTATCAACTTTATATTAACACTAAGGTAATATAATTTTTTAAATTATTTTGATATTTTATTATATCAAGAAACAGAATATCTTTTTACTTTTTAGAACTAAATTACGTCCTAATGATTTTATTTTCTGGAAGCTAACGATGTATTTTAATTTTTTTTTTTTTTTTTTTTTTTTTTTTACTGAATAATAATCAATAGACTATTTATAGAGTATTTTTATAGTCTTTGCCACTTTATTTTTAAAAAATGTCTTTATTAATAAAGACATTTAAACTACGAAACAAACAGTAACATCCCCCTTCTCACCCTGTCACACACTTAAAAAAAATAAAATCTGCTTATTAAATGTGAAAATTTTATAAGATTTTATTTTTATGGCGATGACTGTTGGCAAAAAAAAAAAATATGTGACAACTCAGCTGACTTTTCTGTTAAAAAAAAATCCCCCAAAACAAACTAAATTCATTAAAAAAAATGTTTTTGTTTTTAAATCATCTGTAGAATAATAGGTGCGTGAATTAAATTAAAAGGGGGGGGGTAATACTTAGTTGTCGACTAAGAATAGTGTGGTGTTAAAAATCAAAAGATTTGTGTATATTTTTTCCTTTTTGTTACTAAGGAAGAAAAAAAATAATTCTAACACCAACTAAATCACTTAATCAAATCAGACCTTGGTTTGTTTTGTGTTATTTTCCACTTTAATCCTCTTTTAGAGAAATATACAACACGTAATACAAAAAATTCTCTTGTCTGACAGAATAGAAACGATAAAACAACTTTTAATGGGTTAATTTTATTACAATTACTTTAGTTTTGTCCAAAATGCAAGTATTCCCTTTTCTTATTTTTTTTCAATTCGTCTTTTTAAACTATTTATTTTTACAACCTTAAATAAGGTGAAATCTAAAGAAGAAGCAATTTTCAGTCAGTAATCATTGAAATGATTAACAACTGATTACTAACTGGTGAATTGCTCGACTTGTAGTTGATTTGAATTGAATCAAATTTAATTATTAAACTCAACGAAAACTTGTCTCCCCTGTAAATTTTAGACTTAATGTGAATTATTTCTTTTTCTTTTTTTTAATGAACCGAAGTATTTACGACTAAAATTTTTACTTTGTGAGTGCCATTTTACTAAATTTAATTAACTTTTATTTTCTTGAAATAAGATAAATTCAAACCATTTATTCCATTTCATTTCCAAACGATAGATTTAATTATTATTATTATTATTTTACAAATTGGTAAAATATAGTTAGTACTGTGGTTTCGTATTTTACTATCGTTATTTATTTAACAACCCAATTTGGTGTCGGTGTGTCAGAAGTTTTTACAGTCGGTAATAATTATTTTTTTAAGGTCGAGGACATTTTTCATTCATTCGTTTTACATGGAGACTACTACAACACAATGAAGTAACTGACACTAAAAAAAACTGTTATTCGTTGTGGTTGAATGAATATTATAAAAGTATTTTACATAATCCCATATTTACTGTAGTAAATCAATTGTTTAATTAATTATTTATATATCGACTATGATATGAATGATGATAAAAATACTTTTTGATGGATGGGATGAATTCTTCTGTTGTCATACTAAAAAACGATCAGTTTTATTTTTACATTTCATAAACAGTCTGTAATTGTTTTGTTGTTGATTCTAGAAGAAATCGATAATGTACAGTTTAAAATTTTGGTGAGGTTAATTTCTAACTATTTTTAAATTTGTGAATTAAGCTAATGAATTGATGTCGTCGTTTAGTTGTTTTTTTAAATTTTTTTACAATAATTCTAATTCACTTACGACCACTTTAAACTTGCATTTAAAAAAAATTTTTTTTTATTTTTTACATACATTGCACAACTTTAGAATCGAAATGATGAAACACTTAAATTTAAATAAACAAGGATAGGATGAATTAGTTTTTCTTTAAACTAACGATGGGATCCAAACTTTATTCAAGTAGATGTTTTAAAACACTGTTTTACTAGTCAATTTCTTTTCCAGAGAAGCACTCCCATCCCAAAAGAAGAATAATTTCTTCAAAGAAATGTTAATGTTTATTTAATTTTTGAAACCTTTTTTCACTCACAAAGGAAAAAAAAAAGTTCACACACAATTACCTTTTTTTTTTTTTTGATGACCACCCCAAATCTTTTTTTTTTTTTTTTTTTTTTTTTTTTAAAAAGTTAAAAAACGTGACCACCCCCCATCAAGGAGAATTTTCAATTTATTTCTTTACACACTTAAGTTTCTTATCAGCCTCATCAGGAATAACGGGTTTTGTTTTTGTTTGTTCTGTTTTCACAGTGAAATTTAAAGAAGGTTTTATTCGAAATATTTGTAAACTTTTTTCTCTGTTTAATTAATTAGTGTCTCTTTTTTGTGGGTGGAGCAAATTATCACCCCAAATGATCGTCT
Source organism: Doryteuthis pealeii (assembly GCA_023376005.1). Lineage (NCBI taxonomy): Eukaryota > Metazoa > Mollusca > Cephalopoda > Myopsida > Loliginidae > Doryteuthis > Doryteuthis pealeii. The sequence continues at coordinate 34,474,441 of CM042156.1, forward strand.
AAAAACATTTGTTTGTTTTTTTTTTCAGAATTCAATTAATTAATCTAACTTTACTAAATAATTTAAGTGAACTATATCTTATTTTATTTTGTGTCACACCCGGACACTACTAAAATCAAATAATTCCTATATCTTGACCTTTGCCAAAAGATTCTACGCCCCCCAAAATTCTGTGTCAAGCGAGATTTTCACTTTTTGGACATATCTCTTTTTCGCAGTATTTTTTACAGTGCTAAAATTCCAATTTTTTTCTCTATTAGATATAATAAAAACTTTACACATCACATTTAAAAAAAATTGTTACACAAGGATTGTTAAAAAAAAGTGTTTCGAAATCTTTTAAAAACGAATTTAAATCAATAAACATCTGCTGTCTGTTTCTGGGTGAAATTTATTGTCCCAGTGTTTTTTTTTTTGTTTTTTTTTCCTTAAAAGTTCTGGCGAAAACTAAAACACTTTCATTTATCTAAAAAATTTTCTAGTTTCTATTTGAGACTTTAAGTAATAAAAAAAATTAAAAAAAAAAAAAAATTAATTAAAAAAAAATACCAAGGTATTTATCCAGAATAGTCCAGTCATGAAAATTTTCGTTAATTTTCTGGTAATGTACACAATTATAGAATATTTAATTCCCCATCATTGCTTCATTTTTATTTATTTTTCAACTGAATCAGTTGCATTTAAAAATTACGTCTTTAACTGGCTACAATTCAGCCATATTTATTTATTTAGTCTTTCTCTTTCTCAACAAAGGTGTCGACATATGGCCGATGATAGATATATAATTTTTGGGACGTAAATATAATTGTTTCATTTAGTAAATAACTGAAACTTACTCTTATCCGGATGGTGCATATATAAGTATTACATGTTTTTGTTTTTTGTATATATTTTGTACATTCCGTAGAATGAATGGGAATAGTCATGGTTGGGTAATTCTTGACAAACACCATTTAAATTTAACAGGGAAAATTGGTGGTACCTAGTATCACAACAGTCTGACAAATCCAAATTATAAAGTCTCATCTAAAAAATTCATACATATCGAATTTTACTTTTGACAAATAAATACTAAAATAATCATCTTTTCTGATTGGAGTTAGTTCTGCTCTACTAAATTTTTCTTATTAAAAAAATATATGTTGAGCGAGCACATTTTAAATTTTAATGTAATTTTTGTTTTGTTTTGTTCTCCATTACCTATCATCAGTATCAAATAATTTGTAAGTACATTTTCCCCACCATACCCAGTTCTTTGTTAAGGGAGCCGATATTGATGATAAACTTTGAATTAATCTTTTTGAAATTGTTACAATTGTTTGTTGTTCTTTATTCTGACCTCCCTTTTATCAACAAATATTCTTTGTTAGAGACAAAAAAAAATTTTTTTTTCGTAGACTGTTTAGGTTTCCCGTTACTGTCGATGTGACTATTGAATTTACAATAAACTCATTGTTTGTCTTACCTTTTATGATACTCAAAAAATAATTGGTATAATAAATATTTTCGCCAAGGTAGCATTTAACGTTACCTTGGGGAAAATATCAATGGGGTAGTTGAGATGACTCAGGTATTTTCAGTTTAAAATCTTTCAATTCCCCAACAATTCTGACTTATAACTGTTGTTTTCACACTGTTTGTGAGGGTTTTTTTTTCATTATAAGTAAAAATATTATTTCAAATAAGAAATTCACTTTTTGTTTGTGGCTATAAGTTCTGTGCACACAGCCCTATCGGCTGTGGCGTTAGAATACACCAACTGCACCTTTGTAGAGGGGTAAGACTCCCCCAATGGAGCCACCTGTTGGCCGTGGGTGGTCACCCGTGATGCTTAAGGATAGAACCCAAGTGGTTGAGCAGTCCATGGTATGCAATATTCCACTTTGGTCCTTACTTGGACTAGACGGGCGGTCGGAGAGACCCCCTCCGATCAATCGGCTGGTCACATCAAGCCGTAGCACCTATATGATTGCCCCAGCCTTATTGTCCTTATGGCAAGCCCCAACCCTTTTTATCATATGGGTGCTGGCTGAGGGTCTTCACGTCCTAGGAATGACGTTAAACTCTATCTATTGGTGAAGTTTCAGTTCTGGAGGTTTGGGGAATGTGGAGCACCCCTTCATCACCATTGCTACCTGGTCCACTCTGACCCAGAGTGGTAGTACCTGTTAGGGTCCCATCTATGGGTTAAATAGAAAACATGAGTTTATAAACAAAATTGATTATCCATTTTAAATGACCCACTGAGGTTGATATGCCGTAAAACAAACTAAACTAAACCAAACCAACCAAATTCTGTGGATACATGACCTGGATACATCTCTAGACCAAACCTCCACCATCTATAAAATACTTCTTTTCCCCTCTTAAATTTTGTCGTCCTTCAGCGAGGATGAGAATATGTAGACTGTATCCCCTACAGAAAGGTAAGACTGGCCCCCCCAAGTATAACACTTAATTACATCTGATGGTGAGGCCCCAGTTCTGAAGAGTGGAGTTCTCCTTCATTGCCATTACTCCCAGGTCCACTCTAACCCAATACCACTCTATTAGTACCTGTTAGGGTCCCATGGATAAAATAGATCTGTTTAGAAATTATTTATATTCGATAGGAATACTTGATGCCATAAATTGTTTGTATTAATATTTACTTGAAACTATAATTGTTTACTAGGATTATTATTATTAGTTACTTGAAACTATATTACTGTGTGCAAACAAATGACTATTATTAAATAGAAATAATTACTTGAAACCCTGAAATCTTGGGCAAAAAACTCTTAAGAAACAACTACACAACATGTAGATATAAATGTACAATGAACACAATTCCCTAACCTCTAAGCATAAAATAACTCTAGATGG
>CM042156.1:34479805-34497305 GCA_023376005.1 Doryteuthis pealeii
TCTAAACTTTGTCATATTCAGTTTATCACAATTTAAAAAAAAAACCCTGATGAATCATTTCAGACATTTTAATGGATGACTTGTCATCAAGTACAATAATAATAATGAGATCATCTAAAATCTATAAATCTGCTCATTTCTATTAATAAACCTGAAAATTGTCCAAGATAACAAAACTCTAATGGAATATATTTGTTTATGGATATTGCTTTATTTATTAACTATCAGGACCTGTGGATATACCACAGTATAATAATTTAATTATCACAACATTTGATATGTTTACATATTGAACTATTTAGCAATAGATCTTTTGTAAAAAGTATAATAATCTTGATTTAACTCTCTTTATTAGCAGGGCCTGTGGATATATGATAGTTTAATTATTACATTTGATATGTTTACTTAAGAGCTATTGCTAAATAGTTCAATATGTAAAAAGTATAATAATCTTGATTTAACTCTTTCTCACTATTTTTTTTTCTTTCTTTCCTTTTCATCATGTTCGATTGAAACAAATTAGTATTATCGCTTCCACACACTCACCCCCTTTATCTCTATCTTTTCCATACTTGTTTCTTTCTTGTTATATTTTTTCTGTGTAGCATGCATGTCCTTATTTTCCCCTTTCTTTATAATAAAAACGGAATAATCCATTAATTAGCTGAGGTGATGACACTCATAATAAATAAGAATTTGACAGATAAGCAACACCAGATAATCAGGATTTACATTTCTGCATTTCATTTTGGATTATCTCATTTTTACCAGAGGGTGTTGCAAGATGATGATGGTTGGAAGATTAAAGAACAAGCTCAGTCGGTAGAGCGTTCGGCTAGAAACCACAAGGTTCCTAGTTCGATACTGGCCCTCGCCAACTCAGTGTATGAGTAGCACAGGGATCTGTGTGGTAAAGTAAGGAGCTGGTGGTAGGTGTGGCGCTCCACCTCAGACGCGAAAATATCTCCTTGGTCTAGCGCTAGTGAAAAGGGGATAGACTCCCTTGCTGATTGGCTGATTCTGACTTTAGTGCATTCAGTGTTCTCACATGGAGAGAAAGAATATTGAAGTAAGGTGAAATCAATCACTTATTTTATTGTCTCAATTAACTCTATAAGTAGACCTAGTGTGAAATTAAGCCCAAAATAGGATAGTCAATATAGAGAGAGGAAGGCTTTTGTTGAAATAATCAAGATGAAATAAGGTGGTTATAATCCATAGAATCAAATTTATTGATTGTCACACATATTGATCGCAATGTCTTGTCAGGCGACTCCTTCATTCATTGTCCGTTTGTTGTGAGCTCATTCATGACTTTTCAATCCAGCCAAAGTCTTGCATATCTTAGAACATATCTGGCACACATAACGATCGGTGTTGACTGAGTCGACAGGTGTTGTATACACATCACTGTGAACTTTCATATGAATCTTGAGACCCCAAGCTGTTCGGCACACTTTTGTTCAGCAGTGTAACGTTAGCGCCTTTTTCTTTCACGGCACTATTATTGTCTAAATTGCGTGGCAGTCTTCTTCATAAGGTATATAAACCTCTCGTTGTTTACAAACAACGCATAGCAGTAATTGTCTGTAGTCCGCAAATCCTTCCCCACTTCTTGGTCAAGGAAGTATCGCTTTATACACGCCGCGTGCCCTTCGTTACGGCCAATTGACTTTATCTCAACAGGTATCCAGAGGTCAGGGGAATTTCATTCATAAAAGGATCCCCCTAGTATTTTCTCGTCATAGTAAAAGAAGAATGATAATACCGTGTTTATTTTTCAGAAGTTTATTAGAATAAAAACTTCACTGCAACTTTTTGAGAGAGAGGGTCAGCCTAATAATATCTGTGCTTAATAAGTAGTGTTTTTTAACTGGTTTCAACTTAGGGTTTCAGCCCTTAGTAAACTTCTCGGTGACAAACTTTTCTTAACAATAACAGGCCATTCCTTTTTCGTCTTCAGCGACACCAGTTTGCCAAACTCCGACTGCCTCGACTAACCCTCGATCAACTCCCCGGCCGACTGTCCCACTGGCTCTGATCTCCTCTGACTGACTTGACTCCTAGTCGGGTTCCTTATATAGTATCACAAAATAATTTTCTAGAAAGATCTTTTCTGGAATCATCTAACACTTTCTAGAAAGAAAAGAACTTTCGAAAAGTTACAAATCATTATGGTCAAAGACAGGTCACAGTCGCTTGGATCAAAGGACCATTAGCCGTCAGCAATACTAGGTTTTCCTTAATACCCGTCATTGTGTCGCCAATATCTCATTTAAGTTTTTCATTTCTTTTTCGGACGATTCTACAAAGACCACCCAGTAATATCAGAGAATCGGTACTACATTTTTTTTTTTTTTTTTAATTTTAATTTTTATTTTTTTTAAGGTTTCTCTGAGTCTGGCACATAGCCACAAATATAGGTGTTTCCGGGTAGGCATAGCCATTATGCTACAGCAGGAACATAAGAAGTCCTCGTGTTGAGGATCATGCTGGGAATCAGTGTGGCATGGTAGAGACGACAATTGCAGTCGGGTAGCTCTCGTGTGATTAACCAACATTTGTCACACACACATACACAATGATGGTGTTTGTGGTGTAATTGTTACCATCGTAGAAAATGGACACGGTGGCAAGAGTTCAAATCCTAGACAAGTCATTTGCATTTCACATAGCACTAATACCCTTGGGAAATGTATGCATCCAATTGTTTTCCTCTCCAGCTATGGGTAAATAGTAGGGTAGACTGGAACCCTTTAACCTTGCTTAGGCAACTAGTCTAGGAGAAGGAAAACTCTGAATTCAAACCTGTTAAACTCCACTCAATAAACTGACCTTTTGTCACATCCTGCTTGTGTGGAGGGGTTAGTAAATACACACACACACACACACACACACAAAATAAAAAGCAACTAAAGATTAAAAAAAAATGTAATAAAGATGAATTTCTCTGCTTTTGAATAATTTTGATGTTTCAGACTGTTGTCCTCACCTTTTAGTAGTAATGTATAATGACAATGTTTTGGCCGCTGTATTCTCTGGCCTTCCTCAGGTGTTCCCTGTATATCCGAGCATAGTAATGACCCAACCTGGGAAATCATTTTTAATAGTTTGACTATTGATCAAACAGGCGTTAAAGAACTTTGAAGATTTTATTCAAATAATGACATCATTGTTTTTGCATATCTATTATTCCAATATGCGTCATGTGAAGAATCACGATCATTTAGAAAAAAAAAAATGTTTATTGGCATTGCCTGTATAACTCGAGGTGTAAAATACAATGACATCAGTCTTTTTTTTTTTTTTTTTTTTTTCAATATTTTTATTTTTAAAGTAATTTACTTCAAAATTATTTACATCAAGCCTCATCTAAAAAAATACAAATACTCCGCTTTTATTTGTCACTTTTAAGAAATTATTTCAAAATATATTTAGAAACTCCTACCCCCCCCCTTTTTATTTTTTTTTATTTTTTATTTTGAGACCATCTATACATATATAAAGGGCAGTTCCGGAGGAAACTTCGAAAATAAAACAATTAACGACAAAGTAAATATATATACACATTAAATATCACCAGGGCTGGGTTTTTTAGCAAAAATAAGAGATTTGATTTATATTTGTGAAGATAATTAAAAAATAAAATTTGCATGGATTTTTTTTTTTTTTTTTTTTTTTTTTTTCCTTTAATATCTTATATAGTATGCATTAACATTTCTTTTCAGAGTAGCTGAATCAATGCAAAGTCTATTTTTTACATAGGGATTCTAATTGGACATTCTACAAGAATTCAACTCACGATTCAGTAATAATGAATCTGCAGGACTAACTTTAAGAAAATCCCCCTCTACCGAGGTCACGCCAGGTAGCCGCTGCTAGTAGATAATAAATATGAAATCAAATCTTTATGATGTGCTTCATTGTAATAGGTATTTACCCAACCCATTCACAACAGGTAGAATATGACACAAGGTGGCAAGTACGAAGCATCCAGTGACGATTGAACTCGCTATTCAGTAATTATGGACCTGCGGGACTAGCTTGTTAACCATTACACCACGATAACTCGGATATATATATATATATATATATATATATATATATATATATCTCACTTATGGTCAAGTGTCATGTACCGAGTAGTTGATCAAACTCTCAACATAGTTGTATGTATTTATCCATTCCTGTTTGTCAAGAGTAAGATGTGTCACAAGGTCACAAGTATAGAGCATCCAGTGATTATGGAACTCACTATTCAGTAGCAATGGATCTGTGAGACTAGCTTGTTAACCATGATGAGATTCCCTTCATTGTGTTGCATTGTAGTATGATTGTTACTAATTAAGTAACAATTGTCAAATGACATTTATTAAACCTTCTCTTATTGACACTGTAAAAAAAAATAGTCATCAGGGTGGCCTAAAGTTGGTATCAGCCAGACAGTGAAGGAGTCTATCCCCTTTTCACTAGTGCTAGACCGAGGAAATTGTTTTGGCGTCTGAGGTGGAGCGCTACACCTACCATCATACTCATCACTTTACCGCACAGACCCCTGTGCTACTCATATGCTGAGTTGGGGAGGGCTGGTATCAAATCCGGAACCTTGTGGTTTCTAGTCAGACGCTCTACCAACCGAGCTAAACCGGCCCTCTGACCATTTTTTTTTTTTTTTAATCTTTAATTTTTTTTAATTTTAAAAGTTTTTTTTTTTTTTAATACAAATTTTTCCACTACTGCTTCTTTGCTTTTTCTTTTTATAAAGTACTTTAATCCTTTTAGAAATTAATTTTGATAAAACTCTCACTCAGTTCATTGTTAATGATCATCTTATGTATCTATTTCCTTCACTAGGTAAAGGTGTAATGGTTACAGTTGTAGGGGTCCTGTGGCATAGTGGTTAACATGATAGACTGCAACATTGTAGTAAATCGGTTTAAACTCCAGTCGTTCACTTTTGGACTAATACTGGGAAAGGTGTAAACCACTTCACTCCTGCCAGCTATGTGTTAGTACCACTACTGTTCTTCTACAAGGTTGGCTTTGGCAGTGAATAAGCTACAAAGGTTGGTATGCCATTAAACAAAGAAACCAAACCAGTCCTACTATTATGTTCAGTTTCAGACTAATACCCTTGGGAAAAGTATAAACCCCTCATTCCCTCCACCATTGCCTTTACTCCTAGCTGCACTCTGACCCGGAGTGGTAGTACCTGTTAGGGTTCCATCTATGGGTCAAATAGATCTGCTTAAAAATAATTCCTCTTCTATAGGACTGAGTACAAAAACGATCTTGAGATTTTCAGAAACTTATTAGCATTGAATAGGAATACTTGATATGGTTGATATGCCATTAAACAAAGAAAACTTTTTGGATATTATCTTCTCATTATACTAAAAGATATTTGAAGACCTAAAGATAAATTCACTGAATGGTTGTAACTACATTATCAGTCAATAGTTTTTGATTGTTAGTATATCATCAAGTATATTGCTTTCCTTAATGTACAAATCTTATAGTTGATGGTTTGAGTGAGTTGCAATAAAACAACAAATAAAAATTAAAAAATAAAATAAGCTTTTTATATATCACCCATATCTTGGTACACTCCTAACAATTGTTTTTTAGAAACATTTTATTTAATTCCAAACCAAAGATACTAAGATTTTATTATTTATAGGAGAACATTATACAATGAAAAAGATATTATTTAGTATTATTTATTACCCCTTCGAAAATGATTTAAAATCTTAGATATGATATAAACAATAATATAAAAACCAGTTTTTGATTGTTAGTATATCATCAAATCTTATAGTAGATACAAAAACACAGGTAGGGTAGGTGAGGCTTCTTAATAACATTAACAACAGCAGCAGCTTGGCTCAATTATCACTTGGTTCAAGATGATATGTACAAGATTTGTATTTAAGAAACTTGTGTGACCAGATGTACTTCTGGAAGATATGGATTGACAGCTTATTACACACACACACACATACATTCCTGCTCCTTATCAAGTATTTTTAGTCAGATTCTTGTCTCTGATGAGCTACTAAGTGAAACTGTTAGTAGGTATATCTGACTCATTAGGATTAACTTGTATATATATAATTTACCAACCCCTCCACACAAGCAGGATGTGATACAAGGTCAATTTATTAAGCAGATTTTAACAGGTTTGAATTAATAAATCGGCTGATCACGTCAAGCCCTAGTAACTATATGATTGTCCCAACCCTTTTTATCATATATGTGCTAGAAGGCGGTGACTGAGGGTCTTCATGTCCTGGGAATGACATTAAACTCTATCTGATGGTGAGGTTCCAGATCTGGAGATCTGGGGAATGTAGAGCACACCTTCATTATCATTGCTCCCTGATCCACTCTGACCCGGAGTGGTAGTACCTTTTAGGGTCCCATCTATGGGTTAAATAGAAAAATGTGTTTATAAAAAAAGATTGAGTATCCATTAGGAATGAATTTATTTCAAAACTTTGTCAACATTAAATGACCCACCATGTTTGATATGCCATAAAACAAAACGAACAGGTTTGAATTCAAAATTTTCCTTTTTAGACTGGTTGCCTAACCAAGGTTAAAGATCCCAATTTGCCCTACTATTTGCCCATAGCTGGAGGGAGAATAATTGGATTTATACCTTTCCCAAGGGTATTAGCGCTATGTGAAATGCAAACAGCCTAATCCAGGATTTGAACTCTGGTTGATAAATCTAATTCCTACAACTGTAACCATTACACCATGTGCCTTCATATGTAAAGTGTATTATTTCTTAGGTAATTTATGAGGAAGTGCGTCCCGGTCTCCTGCCTCAAGAGTTGCTACCCGGTGACTATTAAAATAACAACCCAGCTCAGTCTATTCAAAACTATCTATCTCAATTTGTTCATATTTATCTATATTACTTTAAACACTAAGATTTTTTTTATTCATGTTTGTTTAATGCCTTGTTTTTAGTTTAAATAAACAATAATTACGACAAAAAAAGCGACCCCACCCAAATACATTTACTTGTCAAAAATATCTATCTATCTCCATTTGTTTGTATCTATCTATATTATTTTGTTTATTTATCTATCTATCTATCTCAGTCTATTCAAAACTATATATCCATCTTCATATCTAAACAAGAATTACAACAAATTACGATAAATAAACAAGAATTACGACGAGCTGGGGTTGTTATTTTGATAGTCACCGGGTAGCGTTTTTTGAGGCAGGAGACCGGGACGCACTTCCTCATAAATTACCATTTCTTATAACCATTTATATAGAATATAGTTTGCTATATTAATATCATTGATAGAGTATGTATAAGAAAGAGTAGTAAAGACATGAAGTCAACAGCACTTGGTAACTAGCAGTTTCTCGTCTGTGTTTTTAAAACCAACTAATTGTTGGCAACATTCCGTCTATTTAAGACGATGGCGTAGTGTCCATTTTTTTTTTTTTTTTTTTTTTTTTTTTGTTTACCTACAGCTACGTAAGTGGCTGAACAGACCGATCTTTGAATGGCACTCTCTGGTACAGTGATTGCAAACAAAAGGTGATGCTTTCTGTAGGTATTGGGGGTACTGTTGTCTCTCCTTCCTTTTCGCTCTCTTTTCTGTGGCGGCTTCTTTCCTCTCTTTTTCACTCCCTTTCGTTCCTTGTTTGATGCGGAGTCGCATGGTCTTCTGCACAAGCCTCGCATGTGTTTATGTCGATGTGACATGTCTTCATGTCTCTCTTGCAGACATCTTTGAAGCTTAGACGTGGTCTCCCTACCGGTTGAGTGCCCTCCACTAGTTCACCATACAGTAGGTCTTTGGGGATGCGGCCTTTGTCCATTCTCCTGACATGACCAGGCCAGTGCAGGCGTCTCTCGCAGATGAGGGCGAGCATGCTGTTTACGTTTGCTCGTTCCAGCACTTCTGTGTTGGGGACTTTGTCCTGCCAGCGAATGCGGCGTAGGCATCTGAGGTGAAAGCTGTCCAGTTTTCTTCACCAACTAATATATATATATATATATATATATATATATATATATATATATATATATGATCCTCAATATCAGTGATAGAGCATATGTAGATCTAAGTTAGAGTAGTGTAGACAGTCAATGGTGCTTGGTAACTGTCAGTGACAAGCCTATGCAATCAAGAGGTTTTCATATGTTGGGTATACCTTTATATACTGTTGTGTGAGACTTTCAGGGAAGGCTGATCTAATTTATAACTTGCATAAATACCTCCTCCAACCATCTACCCACCATAATCAAACAAATTCCACAATCTAGCAACCACAGATTATCTGATAGCAGATTGAACAAAGCTAAAGAACAGTGGATTATCAGACATACATACACCCCTAACAGAATAAAAAATGAAGTAGAAATAGACATAATCCGGTTCAACCCACCATACAATAAAAATCTAAAGACGAACATTGGAAAATATTCATAAAAATAATAAACAATTTCCTACATCAAACTAACTACACAAAATATTCAGTAGGGATACAGTAAAACTTGGCTACAGTTACACTGAAGACATACAGCAAATAAAAAAGCAAAATATGAAAATCTGTAACATGTGACAAACACCCCTATCCGTCAAAAATACACCTGTAACTGTAAAATAAAACCTGAAGGCTACCTAAATAGAAATTGCCTACAAATAAATGTATACCAAACCACTGTATGATCTAAAGAAAACACAGAAAAAGAATATATAGTATATATATATTTTTATGAAAATAAAATATTATTGGCACGATTAATAGTATATTAATATTAGTATTAATATTATATAATGAAATAATAAGAAATAATAATGAAATAAAAATAATATTAGTATATATACAGAAAAAGAATATATAGCAGTAACAAAAGACTCATGGAAACAGGAGTCACACGCACAAAGCAGCATTTAACAATTAAAAAAAAATATGAACCCACACAGGACATTCTATACACATATGAGACCTAAAAAATTCAAACTACTACTGGTACTACCATTCAGAGTGAGAGTAGACCTGGGAGTAATAGAATTGAAGGGTTTACTTCATATTCTCTAGAGCTGAAGCCTCACCAACTAAATGCAGTTTACTGTCCTATATAGGACACTTAGATTAAACCCTAACAGGTACTACCACTCTGGATGAAAGTAGACCTGGGAGTAATGGCAATGAAGAGTTTGCTTCACACTCTCCAGAACTGGCACCCCACCATCAGATATATTTTAGTCTCATACACAGAACACATACATTCTCTCTAGAGTTGGAGCCTCACTATCAGATTGCTTAGTTTCATATACAGGATACATTGATTGGACCCTAACAGGTGCTACCACTCTGGGTGAGAATAGACCTGGGAGTAATGGAAATGGAGAGTATGTTCTACTCTACTCTTCCCAGAAGTGCAGAACTGGCACCTCACCACCAGATACAGTTTAGTCTCATACACAAGACACTTAGATAGTACCCTAACAGGTACTACCACTGTGGGTGAGAGTAGACCTGGGAGTAATGGCAATGAAGAGTTCACTTCACACTCTCCAGACTGGCACCTCACCACCAGATATATTTTAGTCTCATACACAGAACACATACATTTAAACCTAACAGGTACTACCACTCACCAAAAATAACCTAGAAATTAAAAAGAGTAACACCAACTTATAACAACAGCTCCTCAAAACACTATAATCTTTGCCTAGAATTAAAAAAAAAAAAAAAAAAAAATAAAAATTAAAGAATAAAAAATAACAAACTCCCATGAGCCTTCACACCAGAAAAAACCCTCTGAGCATGTGCGGGAAAAGAACTTAATTTCGACCCCCAATATAATCTCTTGGCCATTCGAACTTAGGCCTTAACTGGGACTAGACACTACTACTGGCCAGGAGGAATTTCTTTACCATGTGGTGGCTATGACCCATGAATAAAGCCTAAACCCTAAAGCTACCTTTTGTCTTTGTCTCTTCCTTTTCTTTCCTTGAATTCCTTTTCAGCACAAACACCATTTTTTTCTAGAATGATAATCTTCTGGTGCTTTTTTTTCTTCTCTTCCCCACAAAATCCTGATATCCAGTAAACAAGGACTATTTACAATAATCATGCATTCTTTAAGACAATTTCAAAGTTTTAGTATGAAAAAAAAAAACAAGACAATTACATCACATAATCATCCCTAATAATAAATTTGATTATCAGTGTCTTAGTGTGTCACATCCTAGAGGCTATAGCACAACATATACCATTTTGGAACCAGTTTGATGGGGCTAAAAGCAAAACCCTAGAAATAGGCACCAATAATAACCAGCTACATTAAACCTCTTGCCACCCCACACACTTTTCTAGAACTAAATAAACAATCAGAAATTATATCTAAATGTAAGCATGAAAATAAATTCTTACTAAGCCACCTGAAATCGAACAACCTCAAAGACGAGTAAAGAATAAATATAAAATAAATTAATAAATAAAAACACTGTAAGATAATAGATGAAACATAACAGAGTAAATAAATGACTAAATCATAAAATGAATATAATATGGGTGGGTAAGTAACTATGTGGTATAAGATAGACCACTCTCTCCTCCAGAATGTCCTACAAACTAGATCCCTTTTCCCATCATGCCCCCACGCAACAGTATATAAAAGGATACTTCCTATGTGGAACCTTTTGGTCTGATGATCGCATATGTGAGAAACTGACAGTCACCAACCACCATTGTGATTCTCTATCTACACTAGCAATAGCATAATCTTTACAGATCACTGCCGTTCCTCACTATCCTATAACCCCACCACCAGAACCTTTCCTCTCGTGAGCCCTCAAATGACTCATTTCAAAGGGCAGAGGAAGCTATTGGCTCAACGGCCATCTAGAACATTATATCTGGGAGTGTTGGATTCCTTGGTTATCTAACAAGGAAAAGGACAACTCTGATTTAACACCTGCGATTGATATGATTACCGGTTATCTTGCTTCGGTTTGTCACTGGATAATAATCATGAAAATTTAGAGAGTGGTATTCATGTTGTACAAGCATTGAACACTATAATACCCTGATGTACACAATGTTCCCTTGCTTTCTTTTCATCTATCAACCTCTATCTATACTACTCTAACATATACAGGCTGTCCACAAAGTCAACGTGCACTTTAAAATGTAAAATACATTAAAACTACACACGGACTTTGTAGACACTATTTAAACTTTTGTTTTAAAAAGATTTGTGAAGTAATTCATTTGAAAGTTATTTTTTCCCTGTTTATTGATTTTTTTTTTCTTTTTAAACAATGTTGGATATTGATTCTATTAAAAATAAAATATCCTGGTTGTGTTGCTATAGTTACACTACTGCCATCTTGCCTTTTTGTTTTTTATTTACTTACCAGACATAAAAGAAATTTGTTGATTATATTATTTTATTACAATCTATTAGGGCCGGGTTAGCTCAGTTGGTAGATCATTGGCTTGAAACCACAAGGTTCCTAGTTCGATACCGGCCCTTGCCAACTAAGCGCATGAGTAGCATAGGGGTAGGTGTGGTGCTCCACCTCAGATGTGAAAACAATCTCTTTGGTCTAGCGCTATTGAAAAGGGGGAGAGACTCTCTCACTGATTAGCCAATACCGACTTTAGGCCACCCCAACGACTTTACTTACTTTAATCTATCATCAGAATACAATAGATTTAATAAAGACCTAGTTTACTTTTTTAAATATATGTAGAACAAAATCTATATTTGCCTATTTATTATTTTTAACTAGCAGGACCTCTGGATATACCACAGTATGATAATTTAATTATTACATTATTTAATATTAATGTAAGAGCTATTGCTAAATAGTTCAATATGTAAAAAGTATATTAATCTTGATTTTACTCTTATTTTCATTATGTTCGATTGAAACAGATTAGTATTATTGCTTCCACATACGCTCACTGCCTCTTTCTTCCTTATATTTTTTCTGTGTAGCATGTCTGTTTTCCTTTCTTTCTAATAAAAACAGAATGGTCCATTATTTAGCTGTAGTGACGACATGTGACTATATTTTTTTAGCAGAATTCTGTATTCATGGTTCTTTTACTAAAAAGGTCTCGCATCGACACTTATAAAAATATGCTGATATAATTATTCAGACTCTTATCTTTATAGAAAAAAAGTAAAAATTGTTTTTTGTCGGTTCATTTTTTTCATAAAATAAAATGGGGGCGGGGTAGACCTCGTAAAAAAAATATTTCCCCTAATATATTTTAGGAAAAAACTACTTCAGACATATTTTCATCCAAAGTTTAGTAAGTCTGGAAATTTTTGTGAAAATTGGACCATGAATTTATTTTTCATAGAATTTTTTAAAAAGCCGTTAGTCATAACTTGTTTTTGGCTACGTTAAATTTCAATTGATTTAAAGGTGCAAAAATGTAAACATTGTTTTTCGTTCATAATTTTCCTTATTTCCGTAAGCTGAAAATTTTTTTTAAAAATCATCATGAGTTTGTTTAATGTTTCTTATTTCAAATGGACAAAAAAATTTCAAGATAATATTAACCTTTATGCAATTTTCATTGTGTTAAATATAGCGGGAGTGGGGGGAGGTAAACTTCACAGGGAAAATTGGTGGTACCTAATATATATATCAAGGCAATGATCTTCCTCCCCTTTTGCTGCTGCTGCTGCTATATTTCCTCAACAGAAAGGATTGTCTACACTTTCTGACCACTTTTTGTTTTTCCCATCAACATCCTGAATCACTTTTTTTTTTTTTTTTTCCTTTCAATATCTCGAGTTATTTTTTTTTTCTGCAAATTCTGCAATTTTTATTATCATTCTTTCACTTTCATCAAATTTTTAAAATGTTTGCAAAGATTTCTTTTCTTTTTTCTTTTTTTTTCTTTCTCTTTTTCTTTTTTTTCCCCTTTCTTTCTTTTTTCATTATTTCAAAAATAAAAACTTCATTACAGTTTCATGTCTTAAAACTTGAATTTTTAAGTAGGAAGAAACGAAAAAAACAAGATAGAAACACTTTAGAATTCTTTGTTTTATTAATGGATATTATTATCATTGTAAAGTGGCCAGTTTAGCTCAGTCGGTATATCACCTGCCTCAGAATTGCAAGGTTCCTGGTTTGGTATCAGCCCTCGCCAACCCAGCGCATGAGTAGCACAGATTGGCTAATCTGATCTGTGCAGTAAAATGGAGCTGATGGTAGGTGTGGTGCACCATCTCAGCGAAAACAATCTCTCTGGTCTAGCACTAGCGAAAAGGGGATAGACTCCCTTGCTGTCTAGCTGATACCAACAATAGGCTGCTCTGCCAACTAATTATTTATTATTGGAAAGGGTAATATTCAAAAGCTTTTAATTTTTTTAGTGTATTTTCATTGTAATTGTGGGCTGGGAAAATCATTTCCATTGTTTGGACAGTAGATATTTACTAGGCTCATTTGCCATGGGTAAGGGTGTGGCACAAGTACAGGGAATCCAGGGAGGATTGAATTTGCTATTCACTAGTAATGGATCTGCAAGACTAGCTTGCTAACCATTACACCACGATGGGACGCCCTTCATTATTACGACATTATAGTCAGAATTGATTTTTTAAATATTTTTTTCTCCAAAATCAACAATTAAAAATAATGTTCTGTACTTTGAATTCAAAGAATTTATTTAATGGTTAGTATTATGGTTTCAAGTATCTATTCCTATTTAATCACACACAGTTTATATGGTTTCAAGTATTCCTATCTAATGGAAATGATTATATGGTTTCAAGTATTCCTATCTAATGGAAATGATTATATGGTTTCAAGTATTCCTATCTAATGGAAATGATTATATGGTTTCAAGTATTCCTATCTAATGGAAATGATTATATGTTTCAAGTATTCCTATCTAATGGAAATGATTATATGGTTTCAAGTATTCCTATCTAATGGAAATGATTATATGGTTTCAAGTATTCCTATCTAATGGAAATAATTTTCAAACAGATCTATTTGGCCTTAGATTTAGGACCCTAACAGGTATTACCACACTTGGTCAGAATGAACCTGGGAGTAGTGGCAACAAAAGAGTACTCCATACTCCTCCAGAAATTGAACCAGATGTAGTTTAACTCTTAACATCCCGTTGAGAATTTTCCAGATTCTCATTCCTATAAGGATTTATCAAAAAATGCCTAAAAACGGCCTTTACATTTAAAATTACCTGTTATTTTCCTTAAATCAAAAACTTCTAAATATGTTAATATTATATTTAAACAAAGGCTATCATTTGGGGTAGATTAGGAAAATGAATATGACTTCTTGCTGAGTGGAATGAGGTGGTATAGGATGTTAAGAGTTAATGTCGTAGCCTTTTTAGGAAGGTAGGTCTTACTCCTCGGCAGGGGATGCAATCAGCATTTTCTAGGCCCTGCCTAGTGTAATGCTTACTTTAGTAGGAAATGAACACTGTGAGATAAGTTCAAATCCTGGACGTGGCTGTTTACATTTCACATAGTGCTAATACCTTTGGTAAAGGTACTAATCCAACTATTCTTGCTCCTGCTATGGGTAAATAGTAGGGCAGACTGGGCTCTTTAACCTAGACATAGCAACCGGTCTAAGAGAAGGAAAAACTGAATTCAAACCAAAGGGGCTCTCTTCTTGTTAGTCAAAACTATTCTGGGAGCTCCCCCTCCCATCCTCCCTCCCATTGAAATATGTGAAAATTTAAAAAAAATACAATTTTCTAAAATTAGGAGGATTGTTGTTGTTTATCCTTAGCAATGTAAAAAAAAAAAATCAAGTTGACATAAGAAAAAATTCAAATGCCCCAATAAAATGGGGGGTGGGGTGTAATCCAATGGGACCGTGGGTGGTGGGATGACCATAAGTTGATCTAGTAGCTTAATCAGCAAATGGAATTCTGCCAATGCTGATTTCTTAGTTTTTGTTGGTTTTTGTGTTTTATTTTTTCATTTATTTATTTTTTTTTTTGTTTAAAGTGTATAAAGTGTTTGAACATCTGCCAACTTTTCAATTCTATTTTTGGATGGAATAGGTTTAAATAAAAAAAGAAATGACTAATTAAGAACTTTATTTATTTATTTTTTTTATGTTCTTTATGATCTACCATATATTAAGTGGGGAGTGTGTGTGTGTGTGTGTGGGGGGGGTGAAAATAAAAAGTGGTCTGAGATCCTGACCCAAATTACAAAACATTGTTTAATATTTGACAATTGAAATAAAAATCAAAACAAAGGATTGAAAATGAACTTTGAAATTACATAACTGAAAAAGTTTTTAGTGTTTTCCAAAAGTATCATGTTCTGTGATTTACAATGGATATGAATAATAAAATCACTTGTGAGAGGCTGGGGGTAGGGAAGGCAAGTGTTAGGGGGAAAAGGACTTGATTGAATTTTATGACCTGACTTTTTTGACAAACTAATTTTACTGAAACTCCTCATATGATTGACATTTTGTTTATAAATCTAAAAGTGCGTCATTTTACATTCACCATAAAAACTGAAATATTGAAATAACTTTTTACTGATATTTTTTAAACTTTTAAAAACAAAATGCAATTTAATTTGTTGATATGGCATATGACTGCTGGAGAAGCAAGGATGGACTCATAAGTGACGTTCTCCTGTGGAAACCAGCACACGGCACATCAGTGTAGGCCGTCCAGCAAAGACCTACATTGACCAGCTCTGTGCAGATACTGGATGCTGCCCAGAGGACCTCCCTAGAGCAACGAATGATAGGGATGGTTGGTGAGAGATTGTCATGGATATCTGTGCTACTACCTTCCCCATTAAAAAAAAAAAAAAAAAAATAATAATAATAATAATTTTTCCAATGTAATTTAAAACCAGTCAAACTTTGAATAAAATCCTTTGTCTGAAAGTTCTTCAACCATTTTGTTTACTCAACAGACAAACTATTCAAAATGATTTCCCAGATTGAATCCTCGCTATGCTTGGATGGGCAAGGTACACCTGAGGAAGGCTGGAGGATACAACGTCCGAAACGTGTTTCTATATATCACAATAAAGATGAGGACAGCAGTCCAAAAAAATCGCAATAATACATTGGAATAAAATGTCTAAAGAAAATGTACAGATTTCATAATATTAAAAATTTGAAGTGATTTACCACAAAATTCAGCAGGAAATAAAAAAATTAAAAATTTAAAAAAATTGTCCTCTTTTTGCACAAATATTTAAGTGAGGAAATGATCCCACACAGACACAAAAGGCTAATAAATGCCCCAGTGTAATACTTTATTTTTATTTATCTATTTTTTTTTTCTCTCCAGAGTAGAATGCTGAAAATTTTACTAATTTAAAAGTT
Organism: Doryteuthis pealeii; assembly: GCA_023376005.1. NCBI lineage: Eukaryota > Metazoa > Mollusca > Cephalopoda > Myopsida > Loliginidae > Doryteuthis > Doryteuthis pealeii. The sequence continues at coordinate 34,496,164 of CM042156.1, forward strand.
TTGGACCATATGACCTTTAGGCACCCTTTTTCGATCTCGTTTCATCAGGACATTTTTTTCATTTACACCATCAAAATCCGGTTGTTTGTTAACAGATGATTTTTAGAGTTTTTTTTTTTTTTTTAATTATAAACCTAACCCTAACCCACAACTGGATTTTGACAGTGTACATGAAATAAATGTCCTAATGAAATGAGATTGAAAAAGGGGTGCCTAAAGGTCATATGGTCCAAAGTTTTATTACTAAGTATTTTTTTGTTTGAAGAAGTTCAAATGAATTGATTACCTGTTAACCTCTTTTTCTATTACCTGGTCACCACCACCCACCATCATATTACCTGAATTTTGAGTCAGTATGCAACTAAGCTGAGAGGAATAGAAACATCTCATTCACCTACATAAATACTCTTACTCTTCTAGTATCCTTCATTACCATTACTCTCAGGTCCACTCTGAACTGGAGTGGTAGTACCTGTTACGGTCCAATCTATGGGTTAAAAAAAATGAGTTAAAAAAAATTGAGTTTGAAATAAATGTTGAATATCCATTTAGAATGAATCAAACAAAACATCTTCAGCTTAAAATAAACCAACAAGGGTTGACATGCCGTAAAATTCAACCAACCACTCTTACTCTTATACTTGGTTCATTTTGTGATAAAGTGCCTTACCAATCCAGTATATTTAGAAGACAATTTCAAAATTGTGGCCCTTTTAGTTTTCTCTTTTATTAATTTAAAACTCGATTTAAAAGTTTTGAATTTCATTTCTCTTTTCATAATCTCATTAAAGATTTTGACAAAGGTAAACAGCCATTTTGAATGGCAGGATATTGTGAAATCCTTAATTTTTGTAATTCTTCATGAAAATCATCCCAAAATTATTTCATTTGGTTATCTGTCATGGTTATCTTTAGTCAGCTGTTTTGTTAACTTATCAAGAGAGGCCATCCTTAGAGATGAGTAACAGTAGTTTCCTGACTGAACTGTTTGATCCTGGTTATTGGCCTATAAAATTCATCCGCTCAGCATCTTGTGAAGTGTACTGTTGACCCATTTTGAGTTCATCCGTCTTGCTTTACATCCACTCTGCTGCTGTCCATGGTTTCCAGCAGAGTCCTGGGTATCCATTCTGTCAGTGTGA
>CM042156.1:34499805-34612305 GCA_023376005.1 Doryteuthis pealeii
TCAGCCAGACAGCGAGGGAGTCTATCCCCTTTTCACTAGCGCTAATCTGAGGAGATTGTTTTGTGCCTGAGGCGGCGCGGCATAATTACCATCAGCTCCTCACTTTACCACACAGATCCCTGTGCTACTTATGCGCTGATATGGTGAGGGCGGGTATTGAACCAGGAAACTTGTGGTTCCTAGATGGACGCTCTACTCACTGAGAAATTGACATATTGAGAAATTGTTTATAGATGGAAATTCTATTTCCATTTCCATTTTTTTTTAATTTTAAAATTTTTAAATTTTTTAAAGATCTGATTAAAATTTCTGATGTAATGAATATGTAAATACCTTGGTACCCCCTCACTATAATCTGATTGGACAGTGTCCTCTATAGATATTCGACACTGTGTGGTACAAGCGCCTAAGCCTACTAGTCTTAAGCTTACTCGCCTACCAGTCAGAATACCACCACGACTGCTCGGAAGACGTCCTGCTATTCGACGCACCAGCTACTACTGCGATAATATACCAACATCATAATATATCCCTTAACCTGGATATATCAGTTTCCAAGTACATATCTACCCAACCTCTCTACCACAAGCAGGATGTGACACAGTCAGTTTCTTTTAGCAGAGTTTAACAAGTTTGAATTCAAAGATTTCCTTCTCCTTGACGAATTGCCATAACAAGTTTTAAAATCCCAATCTGTCCTACTATTTACCTATACCAAGTGGATTCATACCTTTCCCAAGGGTATTAGCGCAATATAAAATGCAACCAGCCTCATCCAGGAATTGAACTAGTGTCCATTTCCTATGACAATAACCATTACACTACAGGTTTTCAACTATTTTTTTAATTTTTTTTTTTTTTTTTTTTTTACTAAACCTAGCTTAATTTGGCACAAGGACAGAAGTATAAGCCACCCAATGGTAGGAGTTAGCCAGCTTTAGTTGGGATCCATAAATTTTCCCGGAACTCATTCAAAGCAAATATATGTGTCCCAGGATGCAGTAAATCAAAAAGCTATCAGTATAACTGTTACGTTTTTAAGGGCCATTCTTTGGCCTTAAAGCAGAAGTGTTTATCCAGTGGAATTGGATCCTTGATACAGAGTCCCTCGATAATGAATCCTACTGGTATAGGGTCCCCTGATAATGAATCCTTTTGTTACTCTGGTAATCGTATTAGTCCTTCCTGAGTATTGGTAAAGATCCGGCAATCCTATGTCTGTCCGTCCTCAAAGAGTGCAGTTTTAATTATGACCAATGTGGAGGGTTTAAAGTATTCTATCAGGCCAGTAGTATTGCTAATGATTGGTTGTAAGAGTCAATCACGTGACCTTGGCTAGTCTATAAATCTAGGTGGGTATTTAGAGCACATCTTATATCAAAATATTCCAACAATAACTGAATCCATTCTCTTCATCATTATCACATGTTATTCTTTTCCCATTTTTGTTCGTGTGGCAATGATTAAGACTTTGTAACATGGCAAAAAAATTTCTTTTCTTGTCCTTTACAAAAAGGGATAGGAATATGGATATGAAAGGTGAAGACAAGTTAATTTCTTTCAAAAGTATACTTCAATACTTTTGATCTTGTGTCAAGTCCTACCTGTGATGAACAGGTTGGATAGATACCTTGGCCCTCCTATTGTGGTGTAATGGTTAGCAAGCTAGTTTTGCAAATCTATTATTATTGAATAGCGAGTTTGATCCTCACAGGATGCCCCATACTTGTGATCTTGTTCACACACTGCCTGTACAAACAGGTTGGGTAAATACCTACAAATAATCATCTATAGATGTGATTTTATTATCCTGATATTCGGTAAATTTAATTTTTTTTTTTTTTTTCTGTTTTTAAAGAACTTAAGGGTTTTCTTCAAATTCAACTTTTGAACCGGAAATCTTCCCTATGAGTGGGATTTTAAATTAGTTTCTATGGAGTGTCTGCATGAAACCTTTGGCCACAACTGTCAATAGGTTGTTTAATGGCAGACACTCTAGTGGTGGACAACCGTCATAGATATAGTCAGTTGCCAACCAGCTTTCTGACTCTTTTGCCAAAGAGTTCCATCAACTGAAACAGTCCAAGGGAATAACTCATAATCAACAACAACATGAGATTATGGATTTGAACTATGGATTTATTATATCATATCTTAATTGAAAATCATCACCAACATAAACTTTTGGATCACAGTTAATTTAATTATTTGGAGGATTTTTCAATAGTTTAAGTACCAACTTGATTTAAAATAATTTTATTTATAAATATTTTATTTATAAATTTATACAGATTTGATTTTAAAAAAATGAATTTTGAATAACTTAATATTTCAGTGTGGAAAATTTTGTTACTTTTGAACTGAATGATTTAATATTTAAAAAATGTTAGATATCAAAATGTGAAAAGGAAAGGAAAAAAAAAAATTCTATGTTTGAATTTTTTAATTACATTTTGTGTTAATGAATTGTAGATATTCCTCCTCATCTCCAACAGAATCATTAATGAATTTGTGGGTTATAATGTTTACATTTAACATAGTGCAAATACCCTTGGGAAAGGTATGAATCCAAGTACTCTCCCTCCAGCTATGGGTAAATTGTAGAGCTGACTCTGCTCTTTAATCTTGGTTAGGCAACCAGGCTAGGAGAAGGAAAACTCTGCTTAAGAAATTGACCATGTGTTACATCCTGCTCATGTGGAGGGGCTGTGTATATATATATATATATATATATATATATATATTTACCAGCCCCTCTGCATGAGCAGGATGTGATACAAGGTCAATTTCTTAAGCTGAGTTTTACAGGTTTGAATTTATTTTTCAGTTATGCAATTCAAATAACTTGATCTTCCATCTGACGAGACTGGATTTTGGGGAGCTATAGTAAATAAACTTAGATTTATATAGGCCCCAATTTTGGTCGAAATAAATTTATTATGGAATTACGGTGTTGAGTTTTTCCTTCCTTTCTAAGATATATAATAGTGACTTAAAATGGAAATATTGTTCATTTTTTTTTTTTTCCTAATTTACTCCCAAGGTGTCAAATCAGTTTACACAACTCAAACAGGAGAACAAACTAACAAATACTCTTGGGTTTATGAATTGAAATATAAGATTGAGAATACTGTTTTATAAATTCCTTTTTACTACTGCTGCTGCTGCTACTACTAATTATAATTATTGGTAGTAGCAGTAATATTATTAGTAGTAGTGGCAGTATTATTACCATTAGTAATATACTAAAATAGTTAAACATTTAAATCGTGTCATGTGATGATTTCTCTTTTCACTGGTGATTCATAAATTTTCTTAGTTTCATCAATCTGTGAATAAGTCTTGGTCTTAAAAAGGTGTGTGTAGTGGAGGGAAGGGTGTTCAGCAAGGAAATAGGATCACTTTATCTTCCTTCTCTTTACTGATAGAAGCTACTATTTCACTATTCATTTAGTGTTATCACGTGATGATATAACCGTTAATCCTAATTTGTAAGGGTGGTGGTGGTGGTTACATTCTGACTATCACTTTTCCTCACTCTACATGTCCACACCCTCTTTTTACATATCTAGACAAATACACGCTTTTTACATGGCTATGAATGACTACATTTTCATCATTTTGTTTATACGTAAGCAAATATATCATTACTCTTATATAAGACACTTATGTGAATGATTACATCTCACACACACACACACACACACACATATGTATACTGTGTGTATGGTGGTGGTGGTGGTTGGTGGTGGGGACTGTCTTTTTGGTGATTAACTTGATTTAAAGGGTCAGACATATGTTAACAGCCTTTAAAGGATTGATGCCTCTATCAAAAAATGATTAAAGTTAATCCTTCCCATTTCTCTGAATGTTTGAGATGAGGCTTGAAGATTAGTATTATCTGCGTTATTCAGACTATTGTCCCCATCTTCATTGTTACTTGTACAACGTTTCGGCCGATATGCCCTCCAGCCTTCTTCAGGTATTTCTTGTCGGACTCGGGAACCTTCTTTTCGAACTCGGGAACTTTCTTGTCGTATTCGGGAACGACAAGAAAGTTCGAGTTCGAAAAGAAGGTTCCCGAGTCCAAGAAGGTTCCCCGAGTCGACAAGAAATACCTGAAGAAGGCCGGAGGGCATATTGGCCGAAACGTTGTACAAGTAACAATGAAGATGGGGACAATAGTCCTAATAACGCAGATAATACTAATTAATTCTTCCCATTCCTCTTGATACAACTAGCTATTTACCCAACCCATTCACCATGGATAGGCTGTGACACAAGGTCACTAGTATGGGGCATCCAGTGATAATCGAACTTGCTGTTTAGAAGTAATGGATCTACAAGACTAGCTTGCTAACCATTACACAATGATGGGATGCCCTAAATGACACTGAGAATAGGCATTTACTCAACCCATTTGCAATGGGTAAGATGTGACACAAGTTCACAAGTATGAGGTATCCAGTGAGGATCAAACTCACTATTCAGTAGTAATGGATCTGTGAGACTAGCTTGTTAACCATTACACCACAATGTGATACAAGTTAATATAACTATTATATAAAAGTTATTCATTATTGGGTGATATATCAGCTGAAGACAAACCCCCAAATGAACACGTTTTTTCCCCCTTTCACTTTGTGGTGGATGTAAGTCATAAAAATGCTTAGATTTCCAACAATATTTCAAATTATCTCACATAAATTCTTCTTTTTGTTTATTGTTAATATATAAAGCATTTTTGGATAGTCTCCACCAAACCTCTTTATAGAATGAAGTTTTGGTTAGTCAAAACTCTTTTTTTTTCTCTATCTCTCTCTCTCTCTCTCTCTCTCTCTCTCTCTCTCTCTCTCTCTCTATCTCTCTCTCTCTCTCTCTCTCTCTCTCTCTCTCTCTCTCTCTCTCTCTCTCTATCTCTCTCTCTCTCTATCTCTCTCTCTCTCTCTCTCTATCTCTCTCTCTCTCTCTCTCTTTCTCTCTCTCTCTCTCTCTCTCTCTCTCTCTCTCTCTCTCTCTCTATCTCTCTCTTTCTCTCTCTCTATTTCTCTCTCTTTGTGAGTCCCATGTATCCTCCTCCAACCATAATCACTACTGCTACCAGGCAACCTAATTAAGTTTTACCAAAAAACTTTCTTTTTAATCATTGTCATTTTTAAATGATTTTTTTGTCTTCATAGAGGGCATATATACAATGTGTGTGTGTATAACTTTCCCTCCTCTAAAGCAGAGGACAAAGGAGGTATTTGTGGTGTAATGGTTATTGTCATAGCAAATGGACACTGTGACCCAAGTTCAAATTTGGATGAGGGTATACGTATTTTACATAGTGCGAATGGGAACGGTATGAATCCAACACTTCTCCCTCCAGCTATGAGTAAATAGTAGGGTAGACTGGGTTCTTTAATCTTAGTATAGCAATCTACCTTGGAGAAGGAAAACTCTCATTTCAAACCTGTTAAAAACTTAATTTAAAAATTGGACTGGTGTCACATCCTATTTGTGAGGAGGGGTTGTGTGTGTGTGCGCACCTTCACCCTCCTATAGACCAGAGGAAATTTCATCTTTACCCTGAAATTCTTAAATACGTGGAATGAAGTGAAAGATTTTCTTTGAGTTAAGCACAATGAAAATTTTTCCATTTTTGGAGTGAAAACCACTCCAATATAGTTAAACTTACCTATTGCTTAATACACGTGTTCCTTAATTGTATTTAAAGGGGCAGGGCTGGGTTTATTGCCCAGTGCCTGAGTCACCCCTCTTGCAGAGGAATGCTGACGGGATCAACGCATTTTTTGCACCCTCCACCCAGGAGCTTCAGTTCGTGGGTGGTCTCACATTAATAGGGCCTTGTGCCTTACTCGTACACATGGGGGTACGTGGTAAATACTTACTTTCAAGTATATTAGAAGAACAAATGAAAATATTTTGTATTTGTATGAATAGTTGAAATGTTTTTTTTTTATAGTGACAAAACATTTTTTTTGTTTCTGCTTTCTTTCAACTGTCCTTCTTTCAATCGTTAACCTTCTGTGTAATTGATAATATAATTAGAAAGAATGAGATAAAATTTCTATTTTCAAAGAGAATTATGTTTAGAGTAGACCTTGAACTATAGACCTTATGGTATCCTGTCCAATGATCTAACTAAATGATCAACTTTTGATGTTGATGTTATAATTGTAAACAAAAGATTAAGTGGATTAATCTTGTTCATTGTTAGAATATCTCTTGTATCTCTCTCTCTCTCTCTCTCTCTCTCTCTCTCTGTCGTATCTCTCTCTCTCTCTCTCTGTCGTATTCTCTCTCTCTCTCTCTCTGTCGTATTCTCTCTCTCTCTCTCTCTCTCTCTCTGTCGTATCTCTCTCTCTCTCTCTCTCTCTCTCTCTCTCTCTCTGTCGTATCTCTCTCTCTCTCTCTCTGTCGTATTCTCTCTCTCTCTCTCTGTCGTATCTCTCTCTCTCTCTCTCTGTCGTATTCTCTCTCTCTCTCTCTGTCGTATCTCTCTCTCTCTCTCTGTCGTATTCTCTCTCTCTCTCCGATTCATTTCATATGAAAATATTTCATTTTGATTTGATTAAAAAAAACATTTTTCCTCACTCAAGATTTTTTTTTGTTTTGGTTCATTTTCCATCCTTCTTCAGGTGATATTTTATTCAGGTGATTTATATTCATTTCTATTCATCCTAGTCCACCTTATCAATTATATCATGTTATTGTCTGTGCCCATTTTCTTTTTCTTTCCTGTTTTTCCCCAAAAAAACTTCAAGATCCCATATACAAATCTAAAGAACCAAATAAAATGTTTTATGAAGTAAAAATGGCAACAACATTAGAATAATAGTACACTGAACAAATTATTATCAATTAAGCTAACAGAAGCCGAGATATAGAAAATCCAGAGGGAAGAAGTAATACTGGCTTGGCTGCGCATTGGCCATACAAGACTTACACACTCTTTTATGCTCAAGCAGGAGCATCAACCACAGTGCAAGACATGTCAAACACCCTATACTGTCAAACATTTCTTCATGGAGTGTGGAGTTTTTGCTCCAATCAGAAAGAAATATTTCAACACAAATGATATGAAGGATCTGTTTGAGAATACTAACATGGATGGCATTTTATCCTTCTTGAGAGAAATAAAAAAGTATACTGAAAATTATGAATCGGATATGAAATACATCCACAAAATATATCTACAAAAATTACACCTGTAAAGGAAAATTGAGTACCAACTTTTATCTCAGTCTAACAGTTTTGGCATTAACCCACAGGATTGATATGCCATTAAACAAACTGGTACTCATGCAGAATAGTGCGCAAGAGATGATATCATTAGATTATGTATAAAAAGTATTACATTTCATGGAAATCCCTGAAACCTTTGAGACACTAGTGTTAGGGTTCGAGATAGGCTACCTAAGGAGTTTCTGTAGTCTGATGTGATTCTAATATTATCTCTTGTGCACTATTCTGCATTTGTACCCACAAACCAAACTTTTTTCTCTTTTTTTTTTTTTTTTTTTTTTTTTTTTTTTTTGTGGTTGTGGTTATTTTTCTTTTTGTCTTTGATAACTGGCATTATAAACTGATTCTGGCCATTTTTTTTCCTCTTTGGCTCTAATTTCTGTGACTTGGAGCCAGTTGTCAAAATAGTGACTACAAAAACCTACAAAGATGAGGCATAGTCACAGAGAGAAAAAAAAACACCCCAAAATTGATTATCAATAATTATTACTTCAATGAGGTCTACTTGTCGGTCGTGGGTGGCAATCTGTAATGTTTAAGGATGGAATCTTGGTGGCTGAGCAGTCCATGACCTGTAACGACCCCACACACTTTGGCCCTTAAGCAAGATTTAGGATAGTATATTATTTTCAAGAATACATTTTTTTTTTTTTTTTTGCTTGTAAATATGTCATTTGTTGTTTTTAAACTCACTATATTTCCAAACATCTTTGTATTGGTTTTATTTAATGTCCATTAATTTCATCCCATTTTGCTGTCAAGGGTTTTACCAGATCAAAATCTATCATAATCTCATAATATTCATTATTGTTAGGGAGAGTTATCTCCCCTAACGATTCTAGACTGGACATACTCACTGACAAAGCAGAGAGACAGCAAGATCACAAGAACGTAGCTGCTGTGATGAACACATCACATAGTATATAGTTGAACTTTCCAAACTCATCCTACTGTATTCCCAGTTAGTGAGAATAAATAAAACAAATATTGTTATATGTTAAACATATTTCACTGTTTTTGTTATCTTTTGTTATTCCTACATCTTGGGATATAAGTTTTTTTTTTGTTTTTTTTATATTTCTTATAAGTTATTTTGTTAATCTTAAAGCTTTTCAGAATTTCAGACGTAAAAATGTTTTTTTTTTTTTTTTTTTTTTTTTTTTTAACCACGTGTCATATTTTAAAATATTTTTTTTGTGTTTCTTTTGTTTAGAACTGTTCGAATATGGTTGAAAAGAGACACAGGACAGTATTGGCCAAGTGTGTGCCATTCAATGCCATGTAAGTATTTCTTTTGATTTTTGCTACAGAAGAAAAAAAAAACTAACAAATTATCTATATATTAATACTAGTGTTCATACAGCCATTATCATCTTGCAACACTCTGTAGTTATAAATGAGACCATCCAAGATGAAATGCCAAAATGTAAATCCTGATTATCTAGTATTTTTTTTCTTTTTTTTTTTTTTCCAACAAATTATTTCTCATGAGTGTTGTCAGTTCAGCTAAATAATGGACCATTCCGTCTTTCTTTTTTTAATAAAGAAAGGGAGGAAAAAGGACATGCTACACAGAAAAAATATAATAAGAAAGAAAGAGTAGGGGAAAGATAGAGAAATGGGGTGAGCACGCAGAATCGATAACACTAATCTATTTCAATCGAACATAAGGAAAAGATGTAAAGAGTGAGAGAGTTAAATCAAGATTATTATACTTTTTATATATTAAAGTATTTTTCAATAGCTCTTGAGTAAACATATCAAATGTAATAATTAAATTATCATATTGTGGTATATCCACAAGTCCTGCTAGTTTCTTTCATTTTACTACAGAAGAAGAAAAAATCCTGATGTATATTATTTTCATGTAAATTTGAGTGCAAAGATTTACTCAAAAAAAAACCCCCGCACTCTTTTCTAGAATATTTTCTTAAATGTCTGTTGTCAGTTTTTGTTTATGAGTAAAATGTCATTTAATCTCTCTGAACATTTTAATATGCCAGGTCTAATCAGATTAGGTTCAGACATTTTGAAAATCAAAACTAAAGATCTAACCAATTCTCTTTTTAAAAAAATCATTTTAGGAGGAGGAGGAAGGGAGGAGGATCGTGTTGATATTTACTAAATTTTGTTGTAAATTGATCCAAATGTTCTAACAAGCAAATCTCATGAGTCATTTACCTCCTGTAGCAAACTCGGCTATTACTAGGCCGCCCAGTCTGCTGGGGTTGTAGAAGACACAGACTGCACCTCTGTGAAAGGGTAAGACCACACCCCATAAATAGGGCCACCTGTTGTATGTGGGTGGCAACCTGTAATGCTTGAAGACAGGATTGTGCTGGCTGAGTGGTCCCATGACACAGGTACTTAGTGGTCCCATGACATACACTTTGGCCCTTACTTGGGCTAGATGGGCAATCAGAGAAGCCTCATCTGATCAATCAGCTGGTCATGTTGTCAAACACAAGAACAATAGGGTTGTCTCGACCGTATTCTTCAAATTGCTTTTATGGCCAACACCCACCTCTTTTATATCTATATATATATATATATATATATATATATATATATATATATATATATATATATACAAATCCCTCCACACGAGCAGGATGTGACACGAGGTCAATTTCTTAAGCGGAGTTCAACAGGTTTGAATTCAGAATTTTCCTTCCCCTAGACCGGTTACCTAACCAACGTTAAAGAGCCCAGTCTGCCCTACTATTTATCCATAGCTGGAGGGAGAGTAGGATTCATACCTTTCCCAACGGTATTAGCGCTAAGTGAAATGCAATTACCACGTCCAGGATTTGATCTCGGGGCAACGAGTCCATTTCCCATGACTTTAACCATTATACCACGCGCTTCCTTATTTTTATCATATAGGTGCTAGAAGGTGGTAGGTGAGGCTCAACCACCAGTATTTATTAATATACATGAAATTAATGAAAATTATTTCTACCAGTTTATTGATACACCTGAAGTTAATGAAAATTATTTATACCAATTTGAAGATATTAAGAACTTGAAACAGAAACTTTTATCAAAATGAGTTGATTCAGCATTAAATGACTTGAAAAGGGTTGATATGCTGTAAAACAAAATGAACTACAGTGGTACCTTGACTTACAAGCTGTCACTCTATTGATTTTTTAATTTTTTTTATTGAGAGCAAAAATTTGAGATGAGCGAGCTTCAGGTATGCTTATGTTAATAAGTTCACTAAATAGATTCAAGTTTTCAATTTCATTATGTCAAAGAAAAATGTTTATAGAAATATAAACATTAAAACATATTAGCAACCCCAGCAGTTTTGTTGATTGTGGTGGACATTGACAAATTCCGACCTTAATCGGTTTAAATCGTAATTTCTCATGTATTACTGGTCCAAAAATATTTATATGGTTGGAAAGAAAAGAAAATAATCTTTCTAAATATGTAATTTTTATCCATTGCGTTATTTTTTTACGGTGAGTTAAAACTGTATTCTGCTTCGAACAGACGGAAATTCATAATGATTTTTCTTTTTTCCCCAGACTAAGATTTACAGTGATTTCCTTCGTAAAATCAAAGTGGCTAATCTTTATCAATATTTTTGAAATTTTACACTTAATTAGCACACACCTTAAAATACAAGTAAGAACTTGTTTTTTTTCTTTTCTGACCTTTGGAAGCAAAAATATGATAGACGAAAGTTGACAAATTTCTTCAAAAAGTAAAAGATCAGCAAAAAAAAAAAAAAGCACTATATCACTAATAGAAGATAGTCTCGGGATTATTTTCATATATAGCATGTGACATTTCGATAATGCTTAACCGTCAGGGTTTTTTGATCAAACTTTCAATTTTGAAAAAAAAAAAAGAACTTAAAATTACAAGAAATGTAAACAAAACACTGCACACGCTGGACCAGCATTGTTTAAAAAGATATGTAAATAGGTATTCTTTTTTGTATATGTAATTCAGCATAGGCATTTAAAAATGTATTTTTAACTTCGAAGTGATGTTATATCTTTAAATTAATACTATATATGTGTATACATGCAGTATTAATATGAAAATGTTAAATAATCTTAAATAATAAATTATGAGGGGGGGAAAAAAAGTGAATTTTATTTTAATGATTAATCTATACATATATATATATATATATGAAAGGACTGTTGGTGTGTATGTATGTCCGGATGAAACTATAAAAATACAACTAACGATAAAGTGTATATATATATATATATATATATATATATATATATAATATAATATAATAATAGATCTACAAGTCTTACTTGCTAATCATTACACCACGTTTATTTGGTTTTCCCCCTCTACCCAGGTGATGCTGGGTAGCTGCTTCTAGTTAGTTATAATCTCTTAAAATTATCTATAGGAATTGGGCTCTGGACTTAGAAAATTCTCAACAGGATGTTAAGAGTTAACTTTTAACATCCTGTTGAGAATTTTCTAAGTCCAGAGCCCAAATCCTCTAAGGATTTATCAAAAAATGGCTATAAATGGCCTTAGCATCTAAAGTTACTTGTTATTTCCCTTAAAACAAAAACTTCTAAATATGTTTAATATTACATTTAAACAAAAGCTATCATTTGGGGTAGATTAGGAAAATGAATGCGACTTCTGGGTGGAATGTGGTGGTATAGGATGTTAAGAGTTAACAGGGTTTTTTTTTACCCCCTCCCCTCAAAAAAAGAAACCGAATGGAAAGAGAGAGAGAGAGAGAGAGATTAAAATCTTGGCTGTGTTATTTATTAATCTGTTCTTTAAGCCATCAATGTTTGTCTTTGTTTTTTTTTTTTGTCTTTTATTAGTAAATAAATCTGATATTAAGTCTGGTGTCTCTTGTACAAACTAATCAGCTATAAAAATGTTGATCATGTCATTGTGTTTTTGCAAGTTGAAAATTGCACTGATCAATTATTGAACAAGTGTCAATCTCTAACAATGATTGATTACATTTGAATAATATTTGGTGTTCAATAGAAAAGCAAAAGTATTATCCATCATCATCATCATTATCACAGTCTACTTCTTACCTAGTTTTGTAAAGTGTCTTAGGTATGACATTAAACTGCATCTAATGGTGAAGTTCAAATTCTGGAGCTGTGTTGAGTAAACCTTGCCATTACTCCCAGGTCCACCCTGGCCTGGAGTGGTAGTACCTGTTAGTCCCATCTATGGATTAAATATGAAAAATGAGTTGATAATAATAATAATAATAATGAAATTTATTGTGTACAATGCTCAGGTGCACCACAACTCATCAAAGTCTCATGTCTAGTACAGAGAATAATGTATTAGTGTCAGGAACAGGAATAGCGTACAGTAATAATATACATGTATATGTGCGCGTGCGTGCATAAATGAGTGGAGGGGGTATCAGGTATAGTGCTGGCGGATTAAATGTGTTTGAAAAAAATAAAGTTTAAAAAAAAAAAAGTTCTGTACAGTACCTATCAAGAATGAATCAAACAAAACGTCTTCGGCATAAAATGACCCAACAAGGGTTGACATGCCATAAAATCCAACCAACCAACAACAACAACCTAGTTTTGTAAAAGAGGTAAGAAAAAGCTGTGGGGTGGGTGGGTAGGGATTCAAAAATCCCACTTTGTAGAAGCAGGACCCCCCCCCAATTGATCATCAATTAATTTCCAGTTAATTTATATTTGTCCAAAATCTAATTTAATTAAACATTTTGGGGAGTCTCTGTGGCATAGTGGCTAACGTGCTGGACTGTGACATTGTGGTATTAGTCCAAAAGTGAATGTAAAAGTGCAACTGAAGTTTGAACTCACAAATGGCAATCTGTGATGCTTAGAGATGGAACCCTGGTGGCTGAGCAGTCCATGACATGCAACAATCACTTTGTCCCTTACTTTGGCTAGACAGACGGTCAGAGAGGCCCTCTACAATCATTTGGCTGGTCACGTCAAGCCCTAGCACTTATATGATTGCCCCAACTCTATTGCCCTCATGGCAAGCCCCAAGCCCTTTTTATCATATGGGCGCTAGAAGGCGGTTGCTGAGGGTCTTAATGTCCTGGCTATGGCATTAAACTCTATCCGATTCTGAGATTCCAGTTCTGGGGGAATGTGAACCCCCCCTTTCATCACCATTGCTCCCAGGTCCACTCTGACTTGGAGTGGTAATACCTGTTTGGGTACCATCTATGGATTAAATAGAAAAATGTGTTTATAAAAAAAAATTGTGTATCCATTAAGAATAAATTTGTTTCAAAGCTTTGTCAGCATTAAATGACCCACCGAGGTTGATATGCCACAAAACAAAACAAACCAAACCAAACAAATTGGTTTGTAGTTTGCATATAATCTAATTATAAAATCTCATCTTTTTGATATGTCTTATCATGGACAAATTTTTCGGGGAGATTTTATTTAAATTTCTGCAAGTCACTGTTTGATTTCTTTGTTTTAATGGCTTATCATCCTTCATGGGTTATTTAGTACCAAAGGCACCCTTGTAGAAGAACAGTAGTGATACTATTTAACCCATAGCTGAGGGGAGTGAGAGGGTTCATACCTTATCTCAAGGGTATTAGTGAATGTAATAGCGTGACTGGAATTTGAACTTGCTTACTACGATCTTGTAGTCCAGGACGTTAGCCACTACACCACAGGGATTCCCTCACTCCACCCCCACCCCCAAGTTTAGTTTGAATGCAAAGAGAACAAACCTTTAACCTGCACACATCTCCCATTCATATATTCATATATATATATATATATATATATATATATATGAAGAGTTAAGAGTAAGGAAATGAATCCGACAGTATATGTATAGATAAAAGGGTATGGAAAACACAATGTTGTTAAAATGAATATATTTTTATATCATTTTATAACTATATTTTTATATCAATATTAGCAAAGAAAATGATAAAGATATATTCATTTTAACAACATTGTGTTTTATACCCTTTTATTTATATATATATATTATATTATATATATATATAATATCCAATTTCCAACAGATAAGGATCATTTGTCTTTACCTTTTGCTTATTTGTATATCTTGTATGTTTTTTTTTTTTTTTTTTTTTTTTGAAGGGGTCCTTTTTTGTTGCTATAAGGAAATACCCCCCCCCCCAAATACAAACAACCCACAGTAAACTGAATTTAAACTTAAACAAATCAATACCATACAACATAATCCCCAATAATGCTAACACATTGTTAAAACCAATTACTAAAAAGTATAAATATAAATACACGATATGTATAACTTCCTAACCGTTAGGCATGACATAACCCGGGACAGGTTGATATGCCGTTAAAATCAATAAACAAACAAACAAACAGTAAACTGAATTCTGGTCAGAAGTAGAATGATGCTAAATTGAAATTGATTCTAAATAATCTTCTTTTTATTTCTCTTTTTTTTTTTTTTTTTGTAAGGTGTAAAGTAAAAAAGTTGACAAAAAAAAAAGAAGAAAATTTCGGTGGCATCAATTGACATTTCTTCATTTTTTTCTTTCTTTCTTTACAGCGGCTGCCACAGCAATGGACTACAATGGGGAGACAAGACGATTATTTGTGGGGTTGGATAATGGCACAATATCTGTAAGTAGATAAACAATGATCACAAACCTTTTTAATTTTTTATTTTAAATTTTATTGGACCATATGACCTTTAGGCACCCCTTTTGCGATCTCGATTCGTGGGGACATTTTTTTCAATTTACACCGCCAAAATCCGGTTGTTTATTAGGGGTTAGTTTTATAATTTAAAAAAAAAAACTCTAAAAATCGTCTGTTAACAATTAACCGGATTTTGTCGGTGTAAACGGAAAAAATATCCCTACGAATCGAGATCGCAAAAGTGCCTAAAGGTCATATGGTCCATTTTATTTGGCTGCTATAAGTCTAGCATTGTTGTTTTTATTGTTAATAAAGAATATTGATTGAAGGGAAAATAGATACAATGGAGATACCATTGTAGAGGGTGGACTGAAAATATTGTCACCCCCAAAATGTAAATGAAATAGAAAATTATATTATTATCATAATTAATGATATTATATATTGTTTTATTATATGGAGGAGCGTGGCATAATGGTTGGAGTCATGGGAAATGGACTCGGCGACACAAGTTCAAAACCTGGACAAGGCTGTTTGAATTTCACATAGCCCTAATACCCTTGGGAAAGGTATGGATCCAAGTATACTCCCTCCAGCTATGGGTAAGGTAAATAATAGGGAAGACTGGGCTCTTCAACCTTGGTTAGGTAACTAAAGAAGGAAAACTCTGAATTCAAACCTGTTAAACTTCGCTTAAGAAATTGACCTTGTGTCGCATCCCGCTCATGCGGAGGGGTTGGTAAATATGTATTATGTTTTTAAAACAAAAAATAATGAAAGTTAAAACAATATGTGGAATGACAAGACTTTCAGGCTAGCTAGTACTTTTCTTGCTGATTTTTAGAAATTGTTCCTCTCAAAGAAATTAAAAAAAAAAAAAAAAAAAAAAAAAGTTTTAAGTGCATTGAAGCAAATGATCATTATTTTTAACCAGTTCTGTACTGCCCTGTCGGCTGGGGTGTTAGAATGCACCGACTGCCCTCTGCAGACGAATAAGATTCCCCAATGGGACCACCTGTTGGTCGTGGGTGGCAATCTGTAATGCTTAAGGATAGAACCCAGGTGGTTGAGCAGTTCATGACTTGCAATACTCCACTTTGGCCGGTTGGAGAGGCCCCCTCTGATCAATCAGCTGGTCACGTCAAGCCCTAGCACCTCTATATATATTAATATATATATATATATATATATATATATAACACACACAAACAAACCCCTCCGCACGAGCAGGATGTGACACAAGGTCAATTTCTTAAGCGGAGTTCAACAGGTTTGAATTCAGAGTTTTCCTTCTCCTAGACCGGTTTCCTAACCAAGGTTAAAGAGCCCAGTCTGCCCTAATATTTATCCATAGCTGGAAGGAGAGTAAGATTCATACCTTTCCCAAGGGTATTAGCGCAAAGTGAAATGCAATGACCACATCCAGGATTTGAACTCAGGGCGACGAGTCCATTTCCCATGACTTTAACCATTACACCACGCACTTCCTAGCACCTATATGATTGCCCCAACCCTATTGCCCTTATGGCAAGCCCCAACCCTTTTTATTATATGGGTGCTAGAAGGTGATGGTTGAGGGTCTATATGTCCTGGGAATGATGTTAAACTTTATCTGATGGTGAGGTTCCAGTTCTGGAGGTCGGGTAAATGTGGAGCACCCTTCATCACCATTGCTCCCTGGTCCACTCTAACCCAGAGTGGTAGTACCTGTTAGGGTCCCATCTATGTGTTAAATAGAAAAATGTATTTATGAAACAATTTAGTATCCATTTAAGAATGAATACATTTCAAAACTTGGTCGGCATTAAATGACCCACTGAGGTAGATATGCCGTAAAACAAATCAATAAAAAAGAAAAAAAAACAACCAGTTCTGTAATTAAAGTGTTTTGTTTTCTTTTTCTTGTTTTCTCTTCTCTATTTTTAAATTTAAGACCCCCCCCCCTCATGGAATGGAGAGAAATTGATTGTCAGATTTAAGAAAAGAACTTTCAACCAATCTGTAAACATAACTTTTGTCGGTGCAACTAAATCCACAATGGATGACACACGAATATTAATTGTCAAATTCGCCCCCACCCCCTCCATCCAATACTTTCATTAACTTTTCAGGTGTTATTTTTCTATATAAACAATTTTAGTTACATAAGATTTACACACTCCTTTCTACTCAAACAAGAACAACCACAGTGTGAAACATGTCAAACACCTTGTACTGTTAAACACTTCCTCATAGCCCAACCCTATTGCCTTTATGGCAAGCTTCAACCCCTTTTTATCATATGGGTGCTAGAAGGCGGTGGCTGCGGGTCTACATGTCCTGGGAATGATGTTAAACTCTATCTGATGGTGAGGTTCCAGTTTTAGAGGTTTGGGGAATGTGGAGCACCCCTTCATCACCATTGCTCCCTGGTCCACTCTGACCCGGAGTGGTAGTACCTGTTAGGGTCCCATCTATGGGTTAAATAGAAAAATGTATTTTTTAAAAAATTGTATTATCCATTAATTGATTTATTTCAAAACTTTATCGGCATTAAATGACCCACTGAGGTTGATATGCCATAAAACAAACCAAACCAAACTTCCTCATAGAATGGGGGATATTTGCTCACATCAGACATGTTTTTTTGTTTTTTTTAAT
Source organism: Doryteuthis pealeii (assembly GCA_023376005.1). NCBI lineage: Eukaryota > Metazoa > Mollusca > Cephalopoda > Myopsida > Loliginidae > Doryteuthis > Doryteuthis pealeii. The sequence goes on from CM042156.1 coordinate 34,517,316, forward strand.
GGAAATAATATGAAAGATTTATTTGAAAAACAAAAAGTCAACATAGATGACATTCTATCCTTTTTGAGAGAAATAGAATTATACTAAAAAATATTAACATAAACCTGATCAATACCATACAGAAATAACCCCCTCAACACGATCCCCAATGATGCTAACATATTGTTAAAACCGTTAACTACAAAGGTGTAAATGTAAATATACAACATATATTATTTCCTTACCTCTTGGCATAAAATAACCCCAGACAGGTTGATTTGCTGTTAAAAACCATCAACCAGTAACTTTGCAAGTGTGACTAAATCCACAATGAATAACACGCGAATCTTAATTGTTAAATTGCCCCCCCCCCTCCATCCAATATTTTCATTAACTTTTCAGATTTTCAGATAGTTTTTTTTGGTAATCTGAACATTAGCTACATAAATGAGAGTAGCTTCCCCTTGTTTTTTTTCACTTTGAGGAAGCCGTCTGTTTTGGTTGGCCATTTTCATTGCACCGTAAATCTACACTGAAAATACGAATTTGTTTGAATCAATACCACTGAATGTTTTAACATGAAAATATAAAATGTGTTCTTAATCGTGCTTGTGCATTATTTGAAATGAACTTAATTGTTATTAAGAACATGTTTTATGATATTTTCATGTTAAAACATGCAGTTGTTGATTATGGTGAAATGAAAATGGCCAACCAAAATAGACAGCTTCCTCAAAGTGAAATAAACAAGGGGAAGGTTAGTCTCATTTATGTAGCTAATGTTCAGATGACTTTTTTTTTTTTTATATATAAACAATTTTCAGTTTTAATTTGGAACTAATATACAAGAAAAGGAGTTTTGCAATCCCCCTCCCCCAACTTGCAAGAAACGAAAGTGAATTTGTTTTGTTATTATAAAAGAGGAAGATAAAAAATGTGATTTTGTTTTTTTTGTCTCTCTTTTCAGGAATTTACAGTCTCTGATGATTACAACAGAATGACACATGTAAGAGATTATTTAGGTGAGACTCCATTTTTGTTGATCTTTTTTTTTTTGTTTTCTCTCTCAAGATTTTTGGAGGAGAGGGACCATATTACCTTTAGGTACCCCTTTTTGATCTCGATTAAGAAAGGACATGTTTTTCATTTACACTGTCAATATCCAGTTGTTTGTTAGGGGGTTAGTTTTATAATTAAAAAAAAAATCTAAAAATTGTCTGTTAAAACAACCGGATATTGACAGTGTAAATGAAAAACATGTCCTTTCTTAATCGAGATCAAAAAGGGGTGCCTGTAGCTCATATGGTCTGAGGATAGTTTTTATTTTCAATTTTTTATCAAGAAAATGGATTTGATTATACAAACTATTATAAACGTCCCACACACGTGAATTTCTATGAAATAAATATTTCAGTTATATTTCTCCAATTACAAAGTTAAAAAATATCATTAAATAATTAATTACACATTTGAATAAGATTCATCTTTTTTTTTTTTTTTTTTTTTTTTTTTTCTTCCCTGAAGTGCCAGGACACCAAAGTTAAGCATCACTGAGTCCGTTCAGTACTTAGATGGGTGACCAATTGATTACAATAGACACTGTAAGCAATCTAAGACCACTAAGCAATACAACTAAATAATAAGGTTTGGTTGGTTGGTCGTTTTGTTTTATGGCATATCAAACCTTTTCAGGTTATTTAATGCCGAATTAAGTCACACCAGGTGGGACTGCCTTCTCACTTGTGCATCTGGATCTACCGAGCAAACTCAAATAAACGAAAGTTTTGAATTAAGCGCTAAAGTCTGATGTAGTTGGTTCTGAATTGACAGTTTTAAGGATTGTCTTGGTATGTATGTCTGTTGCTATGGGGGTTTTAACCTATGACTCAGGGGTCATGGCCTTGGATTAATAGGAATGGGCTAAATGGAGAAGAGATTTATGGTGGTGGTTGGGGGAGAATAGGAGCTTTTGATGAAGGCAGAACATATAAAGTTCAACTGCTGCTCAAGTGTTTTCATTGTAGTAGCATCAGTAGTTAATCCAAAAAGTGCTGAATATATTTCATGAAACAGATTTAATAGTTGTAGAATAGAAAAAGATTTCTTACAAATATATATATATATATATATCGCAATTACCATTTAAATCCACCAAGCAAATAAGTATAAAATACTATTTACTTCTGGATCTTTTCCTAAAAAACGATTTGAAAGTGCTCAATATAAAGAGCTAATACAGAGAATTTTTAGAAATGTGAAAAAAAAAAAAAAAAAAAAAAAAATTCTCTTCGAACATTTCTAAAAATTCTCTGTTTTTCCCCAACGAATTTTTTCATTCAAAATAAAATTCACTCTGATGAAGGTCGAATCTTCTGTGTGCGGAATATTTTCACACAGATGAACTGACCGAAACACACGTGTAAGTGATATTGATTAAATTCATCTTTTATTATCCATTCTTCTTTCTTTTCTTTATTCATTCTTCCTATATATATATATATATATATATATATATATATATATATATATATATATATATAATCTCCCAAGATGTCTATGGCTTCTGGCTATTGATCAAAATGGTCCGTAAATAGACATGAAAATATTTCAACCTGCTTTTTATCATAAACAACTTTATACAGAAATCTGACAACTGTGCCAAGAATGATTGTGAGAAATTCTATCAGGGCTGCAGGAGAGGAGGGTGTGGGGGTCACACCTGTTGTGATGGAAGGTGGGGGGTCAAGGAAGACTGTGTTACCTGTACTGATGGAAGGTGGGGGGGGTCAGGAAGACTGTTACCTGTTCTGATTTCAAATGAGTTTTCTGTAGACCTCACCGTCACTGACCTTTGGGTCAGGTCAAGTGGCCAACTTTTTCAAAATGAATCATTTTGGCCTTCCTCCAATTGCCAACGAAATTGTTTCACTCATAACTAAAATGTTCTTTTCAAAGCAACAATTAATATAATCTACATTAACTGGCTTAACTGCTTTTTGAGTTTAAATGTTAAGGGGAAATAACTCTTACTTTTTAATTAAAAAATTTTTTTATAGGACACTGACCTCGTATGTCTACAGTTATTAAACTGATTTTAACTGTTTACATACCAAATTTCCTCCACGGCTGTACCAAATTTTCTTAGTATTTTTGGACCATATTACCTTAATTTTGTTTCATTAGGTCCGTTTTTTTTTCATTTACACCGTCAATATCCGGTTGTTTGTTAGGGGTTAGGATTAAAACCCCTAATCCTAACCCCTAACAAACAACCGGATATTGACTGTGTAAATGAAAAAAATGACCTAATGAAACGAAATCAAAAAGGGGTGCCTTCAGGTAATATGGTCCGTATTTTTTTACCTGTATGATGGGATATTTCTAATTTCACTATCTGTTCACCTCAGAATTCATTCTATTCAAATAAAATCTTATAATTGTTGTAATCAGTCCTTCTGCTCAATTATGATGAACTAACTTACAGTAGGATCGCTGTGATGGAAGAGCCGCTGTGAGTAGTTTAAAGTAGGCAAAGAGTTGAGAATACCCCAAAAGCTGTGATCAAAATGTTTAAGAACTGCTTTTGTCTGTGAGCTTGACCCCCAAAATTTAGTCATTAGGTGGGCAAATTCTCCCAATGAATTTTTGAAAAGGTCCATGTTTCAGGATGTCAAAAATACCCGGTGCTGCACCTTCCTATGGTGCAGCTTTGAATTAATAATAGACCCTTTTGCAGGGTGCATCTCAAGGTAACAAAAAAGGCTGAACTTGCACAAAGGTGTCAAAATTAGGGTGACCCAGGAAAAACAGAACCCAAATCATTTATTTATTTTCCCATTAAACTAACCTTAAACCCCAACCCAACCCCTAACCCTAAACCCTCTAGTTAAAATTAAGTTTTATTACAAAATTTGTGGGTTCTGTTTTTTTCTGGGTCACCGGTATACAGGGTGACCCAGAAAAAACAGAACCCAAATTATTTATTCATTTTCCCATTAAACTAAAACCTTAACCCTAGACCCCCATGGTTAAAATTAAGTTTTATTACAAAATTTGTGGGTTCTGTTTTTTCTGGGTCACACTAATTTTGACACCTTTGTGCAAGTTCAGCCACAAAAAAATATATATTTTCATAGCCGAATTTATTATTAATTAAAGTTATTAGTAAATATTAGAAGGTAATTTTCTCTGGTTTGATACTTTATTTTGTACCTTTATTACATGCGAAATGTAAGAGCAGGCCTGTAAGTTTTTTACCCCTACATATTGTTTTAATTTCATTATTGTTTGAATAATATAATATATAAGTTTTGTAATTATTTACCTCTAAAAAATATGTAGGGATGACAAGACTTTCCGACCACGCTGTACATTAATATACATGGTGTCCAAAGTCTTGTCACCCCTACATATTGCCAAGACTTTGCTGTACATATACATTGTTACATATTGTTTTAATTTCATTATTGTTTGAATAATATAATATAAGTTTTGTAATTATTTTACCTCTAAAAATATGTAGATGACAAGACTTTTGAGTCCAAAGGTCTTGTCACCCTACATATTGTTAATTTTCATTATTGTTTGAATAATATAATATATAAGTTTTGTAATTATTTTACCTCTAAAAATATGTAGGGATGACAAGACTTTCCGACCATGCTGTACATTAATCTACATGGTGGTCCAAAAGTCTTGTCACCCCTACATATTGTTTTAATTTTCATTATCATTTGTAATTATTTTACTGCTAAAGAATCTTTAAGAATCAAATTGTTTCCTAGAATTTCGGGTTGTATTATGTAATTATTTTACCTAAAAAAAAAATGTTATGGGTGACAAGACTTTTAAACCACCTTGTACAATTTGTATTATTTGTATTTTTCAGGCTATTGTCTCGTCTTTATTGTTATATACACAATGTTTTGGATGATGTGCTTTCTGGCATTCTTCAGTTGTTTCTTGTCAAACTCTGGAATCTTCTCAAACTTGGGAAACCAAGTTCAATAAAAAACACCTGAAGAAGGTCGGAGAGCACATTGGCTGAAACATTGGGTATATAACAATAAAGATTAGGTCAACAGTCAAAAAAATCCAAATAATACAAATTATCAAGCCTCATCTCAAAAAAATTCAGGCAACTAACACCCTGGACAATATTTTAAATATTTAGATACAAAAACTCATATTTTATGGTTTGACAATTCATTGAAATCTTCAATTTCAAGACAGATTAGTTTTCTTTCTTTATCCCCCCCCCTCCTGTTTGCAAGGATTAAAATATGCTATCACCTGCAGAGGGGCAAGACTCCACTTAACCCCCTCCCCCCCCAAAAAAAAATAGATGTCCTGGGTGTGACACTAAACTGCATCTTGTGGTGAGACTCCAGTTCTGGAGATCTGGATAGTATAGTGTACACCTTCATTGCCATTACTCCCAGGTCCACTCTGACCCTTCCACCGGTCAAATAGAACTGTTTAAAAATTTATATTCCATAGGAAAGTGTGCAAAATAAATAAAAATTTTAAAAATACTCTTAAGAAACAACTTTATTGATTTTAATGGCATATCAACCCATCTAGGTTATTTATGCCAAGAAGTTAGGGAACATATATGAACACAATTCCCTAACTTCTTGGCATAAAATAACCCTAGATGGGTTGATATGCCATTAAAATCAATTAATCATATATATGATTATAACACAATTCCTAACTTCTTGGCATAAAATAACCCTAGATGGGTTGATATGCCATTAAAATCAATTAATCAATCATTGTTTATTTTTAACCTGATTGCATGAACAATTTCAATGTAGATTAGTGTTTTCTCTCCAAGTTTCACTCGATTGCATTTTCTCTCATCTAACAAATAATCCATATAAACTCAGTCTGTTAACTCAAGAGTCTGGGAATTGTAAGGTTCTACTTTCAATATTGGTCATTGTTAACTCAGCACATGTGTAGCACAGTACGCAGTACTAGCAAAAAGGGGATAGATTCTCTTTTTTAGTTCAGCTGATACTGATAATAGGCCACTCCGCAGACCTTACTACTAAAATATAAAGATTGAAGAAAAAAAAGTGCTCCATATCCACAAGTTGTTCATCAACTTTTTGACTTGCATATTCTGTAAGTAAAGTCAAGTCGGGGTGGCCTAAAGTTGGTATCGGCCATATAGCGAGGGAGTTTATCCCCTTTTCACTAGCGCTAGACAAAGGAGATTGTATTTGGCATCTGAGGTGGAGAGCCACACCTACCGTCAGCTCCTCCATTTATCGCACAGATCCCTGTGCTACTCATACGCTGAGTGGACGAGGGCCAGTAGCGAACCAAGAACCTTGAGATTCTCAGCCAAACACTTTACTGACTGAGCTAAATTGGCCCTATTCTGTAAGTAAAACCCCACAAATCTTACAAAGCCTAATAATAATAATAATAATAATAATAATAATAATAATAATAATAATAATAAATATTGTACACATTGTTGTGTAATAATTGTCATTAAAAATCTCTTTTTCTTATTATCCACTTAAAGAATTGGTTTTAATCACTACTTGCATATTTCTAATGACTTGGCATTTATACAAATCTTTCATAACAAAAAATTCTTTTTTCTGTCACACTTAATATTCTTTCATTGTGTTTCTTTTTTTTTCTTTCTTTCTTTCTGTGATAATATTTATCATCATCATCATCATCATTATTGTGCTTCTGAATGTCATAATTATCTTCCTCCTCCTCCTTCCACCGTGTTATCACATCTAAAATTTATGAAAGATGTGCATTTAATGTTTGGTGCTATTGTATGCAAGGAAATCCGGACTGTATGAACTTTAGGCACCCCTTTTTGATCTCGATTAAGAAAGGACATGTTTTTCATTTACACCGTCAATATCCGGTTGTTTTGTTTGTTAGGGGTTAGGATATTGACGGTGTAAATGTAACATGTCCTTTCTTAATTGAGATCAAAAAGGGGTGCCTAAAGGTAATATAGTTCGGAAATCCAATACTGTATCTGAAGTTTTTCATTCAGTCTATTTTTAAGTCTTCAACGGCTGATTTAACATTAAAAATGACCCATGTAGATGTTGTTTTATCTTGACCTACCTTATGGCATTTTCTCCTTGCACTTCTGGTTCTGTTTTATCAGATTCCATTGACCTGACCAGGTTGGTAGATTGACTCATTAAAAATTGTTGGTAATCTGAACATTAGCTACATAAATGAGAGTAACCTACCCTTGTTTATTTCACTTTGAGGAAGCCGTCTGTTTTGGTCGACCATTTTCATTTCACCATAAATCTACACTGAAAATACAAATTTGTTCAATCAATACAACTGAATGTTTTAAAACGAAAATATCATAAAATGTGTTCTTAATTGTGCTTGTGCATTATTTGAAATGAACTTAATTGTTATTAAGAACACATTTTATGATATTTTCGTGTTAAAACATGCAGTTGTATTGGTTACAGTGAAATGAAAATGGTCGACCAAAACAGACGGCTTCCTCAAAGTAAAAGAAACAAGGGGAGGTTACTCTCATTTATGTAGCTAATGTTCAGATTACCAAATTGTTTAGGGTAAAATAATTTTTTTTTTAAATTTAAAATTTTTTAAAAATTTTATTAATCATCAGGGTTAAATCACAGCATTTGTTTGGTCATTCTTATCTAATTAAGCAGAAAGAAAGAAAAAAAAAAAAAAGAATTTTTGATGTTTGTTTTTTTCCAATTCATGCTTGATATTATTTATCTTTTTTTTTTCCTTTTTTCTTTTCCAGCGCATCTAGGAAGAGTGACTGCCATTATTTTCTCTTTGAGCTGTGAATGGGTTTTGAGTTGTGGACGTGACCGATATTTCCAATGGCACTGTTCTGAAACCGGTCGTCGATTAGGGGGTTATCAAGCCACATCTTGGTGCCTCTGTCTACAGTATCCTTCTGGGGGCGCATTGCTATTTCCTTCTGAGATATTTTTATCAATACTTATCTGAAATTTTACCATTTCCTCATCTTTTGTTTAGTTTAGATGTACAGACCTCAAATTTCATACACGCATAACTTTTTCGGTAATCTGAACATTAACTACATAAATGAGAGTAACCTCCCCTTGTTTATTTCACTTTGAGGAAGCCGTCTGTTTTAGTTGGCCATTTTCATTTCACCGTAAATCTACACTGAAAATACGAATTTGTTTGAATCAATACAAGTGCATGTTTTTAACATGAAAATATCATAAATATGTGTTCTTAATAACAATTAAGTTCATTTCAAATAATGCGCAAGCACAATTAAAAACACATTTTATATTTTCATGTTAAAACATGCATTTGTATTGATTCAAACAAATTCATATTTTTAGTGTAGATTTACAGTGAAATGAAATGGCCGATCAAAACATGGTTTCCTCAAAGTGAAAGAAACAAGGGAGGTTACTCTCATTCATGTAACTAATGTTCAGATTACCACTGTTTCTAAGTGACTTACTCATACGAGTACTGAGTCGTCTCATTATACAAACAAATTGTGGTATTAATGCACAATAGCGCACATCATTGGAATCACATTCTATGTATCAATAACATTAAAATACAAAAACTCCCAAAGTAGCCTAACCCTTACGCATCAAAGGTTTTGGGTATTTCTGTAATGAAATGTAATGTTTTTTTTTATACATAATCTAATATTATATCTTGCACGCTATTTTGCATTAATACCCAAATTGTTTTCTTTCTCTAATATTTATTTATTTCAATTAATTTTTATTTACTGATGGAATTGTAGATAAATGTATTTGAAAATTGTTAATTTTTAATGTGGCATGAATTCTACTCCATTTCACATTTACTTTCTGTTCCTAAAATCCATGCAAACCATTTTTCTCTGTTATATTTCTTTATCTGTGTGTAGATTTGATGAACAATCGAAATACGCCTTTGTTGGTGATTATTCTGGCCACATATCCGTTCTAAAAGTAAAGAATAATTGTTTTGATCTGATAACAACTTTTAAAGGTCATTCAGGTCAAGTATATTTTCTTTTTTTTCTTTTTCTTCTTCATTTCAACTTCATTCTCTTTACATTTTCTTGTAAGGCTTCTTTATAAATATTTATTTCTGCAACTTTTAGGGCAATTCCTGTGAGACCGTCCTTCGGGGGAGGTCTAGTGAGCTTCGGCCACTGGACCGGTGAGTTGTGTTAAATTAATAGTGTCAATCTCAGGGGGCTATCCCCCCAGGCAATACCTGACCCCTCGACTTAAACGGGCAGGGCTGGGTTTATTGCCCAGCGCCCCCCTTGAGGGGGAATGCCGAAGGGATCGACACAATTTTTGTTCTCTCCCACCCATTAGCTTCGGCTTGTGGGTGGGCCCACGTTAAAACGAGGTCTTGTGCCCAGTCCATACAGTGGAGTATGAGACAATCCCCCCCCCACCCCAGTGAGATTTCTGTTTTTAGGAGAATTGTTGGCATCCTTCCGTCTACTAAAGACGATGGAGTAGTGTCCATTTTTTTTTTTTTTTTTTTTTTTTTTTTTTTTTATCTGCAACTTCAGGCGTGGCTGAACAGACCTTTCGTCAATCACATGAGCTTATCACTGGTAACTGCCACTTCCCGTGTTGTGTCGGCACATGCCTTGGAGTGTCCTTTCCATTTTGTAGTGTAAAATTACGTAGCCTGGGCAGGTTGTTATGGAGGATGAGCTGTTGCCCAAGCAGCAGATCCTCCCTTTCCACACAGCCGTTGTGGTCCAAAGGAAAGGTAGGAACCAATGTGGTTTGGCAACGACAGTGCTGCAGGACTTGCTGGGAAGTACTGAGATTCAGCATCACCCACCTTAAGGACTCCAACTCTGGATATGTTTTTGGGGTTTATTCCCTTAGCCTTTCCTTGGATAAGGTAGAGCCACAAGGCAACGGTGGTTTTATAAGACTTTTCCTTGTCCTGTTTTCGGAGAAACACTATCTTTAATGATAGAATTAATTTGATTTGAACATTTATCAATTAGTGAAATCAAAGTGAAACTTTTTAGTTTATAAAAATGAATCATTTAGTAAATAAGGTGAATACAAATGTTCCACACCATATGACCTTTAGGCACCCCTTTTTCGATCTCAATTCATAGGAACATTTTTTTCCATTTACACTGTCAAAATCCTGTTGTTTGTTATGGGTTAGGGATTGGTTTTATAATTTAAAAAAAAAAAAAACTCTAAAAATCATCTGTTAACAATTAACCGAATTTTGACGGTGTAAATGGAAAAAATGTTCCTATGAATTGAGATCGCAAAAGGGGTGCCTAAAGGTCATAGGGTCCAATGTTCCTTCAAATTAGAAATCAATTACACTTTAAGAAGCTGTTTTTATCTTGAATTATTTGTAAATTATTTTTGCTATTTTTATTTTTTTTTCTCTAATGTTATGACTAATGATAGTCATAACATTTAAAAAAAAAAAAAAAAAAAAAAAAAAAAAAAAAAAAAAAAGATTTCTGAAAAATCTATCATTAATACAAAATTTTTGAATTCACATTTTTTTTTTTTTTTTTTTTTTTTTTTTTTTTTTTTTTAATTCTCTGAAACTTGAAATCTTACAAACAAATTTTGATACTTTAAATGTGTAAATATTTGTGTGTTAAGAAAATGGACTGACATTATTAATTTAATGGTTTGTATTTCTCAAGAGAATGAAGATATTACTAAACACTGGGTTTTCTCTGTATAAATGACACATCATAATAATGCTTTATTTTTATTTATTTTTTTGCAGGTAGTGTACGTAGCTTGAGTTGGGATCCTAGTCGAAGTTTGTTGTTTTCAGGAAGTTTTGACCAATCAATAATTGTGTGGGACATTGGAGGTCGGAGAGGAACAGCATTTGAATTGCAAGGACATCAGTAAGTCCAATTTTTAAAAAAGTATTTTATTGTCTCAATTTGCTATATCACACACACACATTGCACAAAAAAAGAAATAAAGAAAAACTCCAAATTCTTGAAGCTCTATACATTAAAATAATCCCACTTTGAATAAGATTAATTTTGAATATAGCAGACATATTCTAAAATGTCTATTGTGATAATACCTGGTCTGCACTCGTGCACCTTCGTTGCCCAATGTTGTTGACCCCACATTGTAAGGTTCTGTGCTAGCTATTTCGAAGGGTATGAGTTAGACAGGTTCAATGAATTCTCTTCATTCCTTTTCTGTTATCACCAAATTCACAAAAAAAAATGTTTTTTTCCTTTAAATTTATAAGTCAACAACAATTTTAAAATCAGTCTTTAAAATACCCAATGGTATTAAGACCACAACCCAGCCAAGGGGGCTCTGGTGAAAACCTAAAGGGCATCTCCATCATCCTCAGGAATCAATGGCTTTTGGCGTACTTTTCACTGCGTCTCTGGAGAATCTGTGGCAAACAAGGGCATCTCCTTCCCTTGACCAGGTTATGCATGTGGGGTTTGGGGACTGGTTGTAAATTTCCTATTCTCTTGTTGCTCCTTCCATAAATTCATCACAGGTGAATTCGTTGGATGGAGCCAGCTAAACCGACGCAGGGTGAATGCTGTCAGAAAAAAACAAATTTAAAAATCAGTTTTGATTCTTCAAATTGATATTTTTGTTGCAAAACGAAAAAAAAAATCTCTTATTGCAATGGAACTTTTGTTTCTTGTTTTTCTAATGTTAACAATGATTAATTTTGATTTTTCAAACTGTTGTCCTCATCTTAATTGTGGTATGTATAAATACAATGTTCAGGCCACTGTATGCACAAGTCTTGTTCAGGTGTTCCCTGTATACCTTAAACTAAAGTCATCATCAGATGATAAACGTTGTGTTTATACATACCACAATAAAGATGAGGACACTAGTCTGAAAAATAAAAATTATTCACATCAAGCCTCATGTCAAAAATATAAATAATTAACTATGATGTTTCTATTTCTCTGTCTTTTAGATGAGGCTTGATAATTAGTATTATTTGTATTATTCGGACTATTGTCCCCATCTTCATTGTTATCTGAGCAACGTTTTGGCTGATGTGCCCTCCAGCCTTCTTCAGGTATTTCTTTTCATAATCAGGAACCTTCTTTTCGTAACAAAACTTTGAACCTAACTTTCAGTCCACAGGGGTATCTTATTCTCATTCCACTAACCATAGCTGGGGTAGAGACGTTAAGCTGTGTTAATTATTATTCTATGTTACTGTTGCCTATGGCCAGGATTGAACCTGCAGTCTAGAGATAACTGTCACTTAGAACTGTCTTAGCCTAGTGGATAAAGGAGTTAGGTTATGTGTCCAGTTGGACAATCCAGTCTGAAAAAAAGGTTCCCGAATCTGACAAATATCTGAAGAAGGCCGGAGGGCACATCGGCTGAAACGTTGTACAGATAACAATGAAGATGAGGACAATAGTCTGAATAATACAAATAATACTAATGATGTTTCTAATATTCTGAATTCCTAATATAATTAGTTTTATTACAGAATGTTGATGATTAAATGGATCAAGAAAGTTCTCTGAAAAATCTTTATTTTTCTCTTTCTCTTTCTCAGCTCTGATTTTTTTGAAATAAGATCCTCATCCAAACGTGTTTATTTATCAAGTAATCCTATAAGTAATATTTAACATCTCATTGGGAGAGCTTGAATATTTTTTACTATTCTAAAATGTCACAATATATGCTGTTAAATCAGTTGTATGGCCATTTACCTCCTATCACACAAACCATCCAAATAAGCTGGACAAGACATGCTGGACACTACTGAAGAAGCAAAGATGAACTCCTGACGTTCTCTTGTGGACATCTACAGTGTAGGCTGACCAGCATAAACCTACATCAATCAGCTGTGTTTTGATTCTGGATACTGTGTGGATAACTGATAGGGATGGGTGGTGAGAGTCATGGGAATCTGTGCTGTCAGTATGACCTGATGATCTGTTCATCCAAGTCGGGCGGATTTGAGAGCCTCTCTCCTAAAGATGAAGGGTGGATCTGGAGAGCATATAATAAGACATGTAAAAGTTCTCTGGATTTGAAAAAAAAAATCCCAGTAATAATGCTGCATAGTGTTTTATATTGGGTAGGTTATCTAAATGATAGAAATTAACTCAAGATGGATTTGAAAGGGTTAAAGGAAGTTGTGTCCTGTTGAGGTTTAATGTTAACTTTTATCTGAATCCAGTAAAAATAGAATCTGTTTTAGTTGGAAGACTGAACTAAAAATTTCAATTCCCAAGTAATCTGTCATTTTTATAGAATGACGTTGATGAACTCATTCTTAGAACAAATGAAATCTCCCTTTGAGATTTTCTTTTAGACAAATACTATTATGAATCTTGTGGAAGGGAATTGTTGAGGTTTGAAGTTATATTAATGAATGAATTCTTATTTCTGATCTGAATTTCAGGTGTTATTTAGAGTATGATTTTATATTTAACTCTTTGCCTACTTTAAACTGCTTACAACAGCTTCTCCCATCCTGCGATCCTACTGTAAATTGCTGGCAGCGGCTCTTGCATGTGTCACTTGTTTACACTGAAAAAAGATTCAGATTACAATAATAATTATAATTTTATTTGAATAGAATGAGTTCTGAAGTAAATTGATAGTGAACTTTGAAATATGCCATCATACAGGTAAAAAAATACCAAGAAAATTTGGTACCATCGTCGGGGAAATTTGATAGTCAAAGAGTTAAGACATTTTTTTTTTTTTTTTTTTTTTTTGTCTTTTCAGTGATAAAGTTCAGTGTTTGATTTACTCCCCAATTTCTAATCAGTGTTTGTCTGGAGGCGATGATTGTATGGTTGCATTTTGGAATATGGATGGTAAACGAGTAGAAGTGAGTAAAACAAAAAAAAAAAAAAATTCTTTTTTTTCTTCTTTGATTGGTTTGTCAAACTAAAAATTCTATTAACATAGAAAGAAAAAAAAGGTTGAACATTGGCAGTCAGTTGGAAAACGTCTTGATGCTTGCTTTTATTATATATATATATATATATATTTGAGGGGGGGAGTAATCCAAGATGTTAATATTAAACATGGTCAATTACTTGAATGGATGACTAGGAACTCCAACTTGTGTGACCCTATGCCAGACTAAGGATAACTTAGTAAACAAAATAACCTTTAATACACAAATATATTTATCTAACCTGACTCAATTTAAATATTGAGTCAACTTTCTATTTATTTTTGATGCCTAAAAAAATAACATTACCTAGAATTTATTTTCTAGTCTAAAATAATTCAAGATTTTAAATATTTATTTTTAGAATTTTAAGATATTTTCTTACAGTTCCTGGTTGCATCTTAGTAACGTCTTAAAAAATGTAGAAAGTTGTTAAAAGATAGAAAAATAAGACTGTTTGATATTTGGTGGATAGATGGAAATGTGACTAAGACAAAAGTGACTTAAAATGATTGTAGCAAAAAATTAGAATTTGAAATCAAAAGTTTTCTAAATTGGATTGTAGAAAAGGTTTAGTATTTTAATAACTGAAAAATATTAAATTGTATTTTTGTCAAATTGTTTGTTACAGCAGATTTCTGTATTTTTTTTTTTTTTTTCAGACTCCTGACTGGGCTGAAAGTGATATTTGCCAGAAGTGTGACGCCCCATTCTTCTGGAATGTCCAAAAAATGTGGGAGCAAAAAGTGATTGGAAACAGACAGGTGAGGAAATAGACAAGAGACCGGAAACCTTTACACACCTTTTTTATGTATTCATTATTTTTTAATTTCAAGAAAAAGGGACATTTGGGCCTTTTTTATGTGGTTCTAAAAACTTTCATCTTTTATGACAAGTTTCAATTATCAACTTTTAGTTTGAAACGAAGAAAAAAAAACATTTGCAGTTTAATTAACAATAATTCCATTCATTAAATATTTTGATGTTGTCAGATTTCATTATTTTTAACCCAAAATTTGGGCACTTTTACAACTATCTCTGCAGCTAAAATGAAAATATTCTATTAAGTAATTTGTTTTACTTTTGAATAATTTCTCAGCTATCTCATTTACATAATTTGTATTTTCTTTTGATCATTCTAGCGGATTATCTCCCCTTACTTTTATAAAACTGATCGCCATTTTCAATTTCTGATTCATTTGAACAAATTCTTTTCAATTTCTGATTTGTTTAAACAAATCTAATATTTTGAATTTTATTTTCTCAATGTACCATCTTGTTACTTTTCAGCATCACTGTCGTAAGTGTGGGCGTGCTGTCTGTGGCAAATGCAGCGACAATAGGTGTACCATCCCTCCACTTGGCTATGAGTATGCAGTACGGGTTTGTGATCAATGTTTCTCTGGAATAACAGAAGATGAGTAAGTATTAAACCCCCACTCTTATTCTCATTCTTTGATTATCTTGAAGTTTAAGGGGTTTGAGTTGCTGACTAGTGTTGTTTGTGAGGATCAGATGGATTTGGACAGTTTTATTATAGATAATACTAAGTCTGCTTCTCATGGCTTAATGGTGGCCTTCTTAGAAGTTGTGTGGGTGGCTGGATGGATTGGTTATTTTGATGTATCAACGAGTAAGTGTTGTTTACATTTGGTATTTTCAAAATTTTGTCTCAACATAAACTGAAGTGTACATGTTCAAAATGATCAGATGTAAGGGACCTTTTTTTTGATGAAGTCAGTTCGACAGGGTCTGTTGGAACTTGTAGCATGAACAGTGATGCTGATAGCTTTTTAATTTAGTGCATCCTGGGACACACAGATTTGAGGGAGTCCCTGGGAAATTTGATGGGTCCCAACTAAAGTTTCTTAATAAATTGTAGAGTTTTTATCTATGAACAAAATTAAAGCCATCTAACTCCTACCTTGTAATTCGTTTCCAAGAAAATATTAATGTATTTAGTCAGCTGGAAATGGTGGGGGAAGGAAGAAAAAACACTGTGACGCATGGATATGATTTTTATGCGTCAGTGACACAGGACATGTACCTATCAGCATCTTTGCATGAAGACCTGGAAACTTTTGGACTTTCCATAAACCCCTGAACAATTGAATGTTAAGCGAATAAACAATGAAATTTTTAAAGATTTTATGTTTGGCAATTATATTTTTAATGAAAAGTGTCACTAATTAGGCAGAAGGAACAGATAACCATATAGATAATGTTGCTGTACATATACAAGGTATTTTTCTTCCCCACCCAACATCACACTTGGTAGAATTTGATTTGCAACAGAAAATCCTTTTGATCTAAACACCTATTTTCTAATTAACTTGAAATACTAAAAAAAAATTTTTTTTTCTTCCTCAGACGAGCCCCTCTTGCTACCTTTCATGATGCCAAACACAGCATTGTGCATATGTACTTGGATGCGACTCGTAAACGACTCCTCACCGTTGGAAAGGACAGAGTCATCAAGGTAGATTTTTTTTTTTTTTTGCATGTTAAAAAAACAAAACAAAAAAAAAACACACAAAAAAGCCGACTATTTATTTTATTCTTTTCTTTGTAAAGTCAAACTTAAATTCATCTATTCAATTTCATTTTCCAAAAAATGTGTGAAATTACCAAACTTATTTGTCTGGCTTTCTGACTAACATCTCTATATCAATGTTCAGTGAGGAAATCTTAAAATTTTGGGGGCAAAATCAATAGGGTAACAAATAATTTTAACCTTTGTGTATATAAATATTTGGTAGTTTAAAATATTAGAAAGAAAAAAGTGTTGTTTTTTTTTTTTTTTGTTTTCTTGCTGTAAATCTGAAATCCCAGAATTTTCATTTATGAATGTGAATAATGTTTTTTTTCTCCATTTCTTCTTTCCTTTTTAGATGTGGGATGTAAGCAGTGTTCTTCATTGAAATGGATAATTTGTCAGTCTTTTTGTCTTGAAAGAAGGAAAAAATAAAACAAAAAAAGAAAACCCCAACCATTTTGACAGCAGTTTTTTTTTTTTTACCATCTGTGTGCTTAAAACCGTCACACACAACGGTGGCGGCAGGGCATTCCTCTCCCCTGGCAGAATCAAAGACTTTAATGGAGTGCAAATTGGTGATGACAAGGAGAGAGAAAAAAAAAGAGGTAGTGACTTTTTCTTCTGAAGTCAAATCATCACTCCTAGCAGCAGTGGTTATGATGGGGGTCAAACACACATATCCCTCCCTTAGCCTGCACCGTTCCAGCAAAAAAATGAAAGAAAAAAAGTCCACCAACCTTGCCCCTATTATAAAGATAGATTTTATCAGCTGATCAATTTGGTGATGCCAAATGCAAGATGCCACCCCCCATTATAATTGTTATTAAACTTCCTGTTATTCCTTCCAACTCAATTCTTAAAAATTAAAAAAAAAATATAAAAAAAAAGCTTTTGTTCAACCTTCCTTAAAGTAGTTCAAGGATGAGCAAAGTATTCCTCCTTTTTTAACAATCAAGTTTGATCAATGCTGCAGCTTCTATATATAATATATATTATATATATATAAAAAAAATGAATAACCAACTTTTGGTTGTAATATTAACACACAAATTCAAATTAACCATGTTAATTAAAAGTAATGTGAGTTATAGAGACAACTTATTTATCAGTTAGTTTATTATTCTGATCTTCTAAAAATGTTATGGAAGGCCAAAAGCAGAACTTTCTACTATTTATCCCTATTGCCATTTCAAGAAAGAAAATCAAATTTGGCAAAATTGGATTACTTTTTGCAATAATCAAAATCTTGTCATCTGCAGGTAAAAAAAAAAAAAAAAAAAAAATTCTTCTCATGAGTTGATCACCCCTTGCCGCCCCAGTGCCTTCTTGTGTGGTTCAAGGGAATAGACAGTTGCAGCCCCCCCCCCTCTCAATATTGACTTTTCTCTCTTGTTTGCACCCTCCCCCTAAAAAAAATCCACTTTTATGAATATATTTACATGAAAATTGAAATGCTAAGATTTATTGCAACTTCTATTTTGTTATTTATTGTTAATGAACCTTTCTGTAAATAAAGTTGAAAAACAAAAAACCACTTCAAAAGTTCACTTACACCTCCCCCCATTTTAGAAAACAGATCTGTCCCCCCCAAAAGTTTATCTAGGTGTAGGAAACCCAAACACAAAAAACAAAGCTGCTTGGTGATTCTTGTTCTCTCTCCTGTGCCTGGAAACTTGAAAATCCTCTCAATTGGTTATGTTGTCTTTTGCTGTAGTTGAAAATCCAATTCTGATTAGTGAATAAAAAAAAAAAAAAATCAAACTTTTCTCTCCCCCCGACCCCTCTTTTCTTCCTGCCTCCTCAGTGACCAAAGCATACCACCACCACCACCAATTTTAGTTCTTCTAAGACATTCCTTGGAAATAAAGACTGAGACACACTGCTGTTACTGATTTTTAAGACAGGATGACAGAACAGTTTGGTTTTTTTTTCTTCATCACACAAAAAAAAGTCTTTCAAAACAAAATAAATAATTCCCAAATTGAGAATTTTCTCCAAAAATTTGTTTGTTGTTTGTCTTGAGTTTTCTGCTGATTTATTTAAAAAAAACCCTAGACAGATGAGTTGTCTGTTACAAGTTTCAACTTGCAGGAGAGAAATGACAACACTGGTTGAGCAAAGTAGATTACCCACCCACCCCCGTAATATAGTTAAAGACTTAATCCTTTTGTTGTCAATTGCTGATAAACTTATCTTGACTGCATTCATTCAAGCCAGATTTAACATTTCCATGTTACACACAAAAGTTTCAAAATCAAAAATGTGTAATGGCAGAAGAGACACAATCAGATTTGTTCTTTTTACTCATTCAATTTATTCATGAATAACAAAAAAAAAAAAAAGGTTATAGAAACTAATTACAGAACTATTTTACTCACCAGTTTTGGGTCTAGAAAGACATCCAATGAACTTTGACACCAAAGAAGCCAAAATAGATTCTCTCCAAGCATAAAAAGGCCTACCTTTATTTTATTTTTTTCCCTTGTCAATTTTGTGGAGACAAATCAAATACAAATTCCACAATAATAACTTCATAGAAGTGACTGAGGACGGGGGAAGGGTTAAACAAAGAAAAGAAAGCATTCTGGAGAAGTGGAATGGTTAGAAAAGAGGGCTGTGATAAAATAAAATCTAATGATGAAATTTTAATCTTTCTTCAAACTTTGTCTAAGAAAAAAGAACAATAGATTAGTCAATACTTCCTGCTAAATGTTCCAAAAGAGTTTCAGGTTTTTTTTTTGTCTACAGGCTAAAACAACGTTTGGAGTAAAACACTAAAGTGTCTGTGGGTTTTGTTATCATTATAGTGAATTGAATACAGCAAAGATAAATCCGTATCATTTTCCACTAAGAAAAAGCTTTTTTCACTTATTAAGGCGTTAATATGGAATTAAATCCGTGAGGCTCAAACTAGAAATGGGGGTGGGAGGTTATCGTTAAAGGAGAAGCCACATTATTAACAGTCATGAAATCCTACAGAACATCTTAAGCTGCAACTAGGAATGAATGCATGATGAACCAATTAAAAAAAAACAGTCAGAGACAGGGGGGATGAAACCAGACAATTTCCACAGAAGAAAAAAAAAATTAAATTTGGGAAGGAAGGGAGAAATAAAATTTACAACAATAAATAAAAGATGCAACTCTACAAAAAAGCAAAGAGTACAGCAAAATGAAGACCCCACATTTGTCTACAAAGACACAAAAGACAAACTGTTTGCAGATAAACAATTTTTTCCGGGGGGGAGGGGGTCATATGTAAATTTTTCATGGATTAAATTAGTTTCATAATATTTAGAAGGCTTAAAATAATTAATGTTCCTTGTTATATTAAATGGTGACAAAGAAAGTAGATTGAAATTCTGGCCATCAAAGGCAACTTTCAAATTCAGATTTTTTTGTCCTGTTTTATTTATCAATTTTTATTAATAAACAAAGCACAAGGGATTTCTTTTTAGAATTTTTTTTAACCATCAAAGAAATTATTTTCTCAAAACCAATCATGGATAATAAGTTGAAAAAAATGTTTAAACATGTTTTAATACTGTTGAATATATCTTAACTGTTACCAAATTTTAGAAAGGAAAAAAATGTTTTTGGTAATGAAATTCTTTTCTAGAGCCAAAAAGAAAAAAAAAAAAAAAAAAACCAAACAAAAAAACTTCCATTCAGTGACACAATATTCCCAGCAATGAACTGGGAGGAAGAAAAAAATCCTTGTTTAAAGAAGTTGCTGTCAACATTTTTTTTTTTTTTAATTTTCTTCTCTGATGTTACAAACTCCTTTCTAAACTGTTTACTAAATTGACACATCCAATTCAAGTTCATTTAGTACAAGATGAATTCATAACTGAGTCCTTTTTTCAACACATCACAACAATCTTCAAAAAAATCTCCCATTTATTAAGTGGACAGTTCTTTAAGAGTAAAGAAAATTATTCAGGTTTTAAAAAATAATTCCAATCCTAAAATCCAATTTAAAATTTCCAATTAGATTTTATCATTCTGCTAAGAAATTCTAAGATTAAAATATAAAATCTTTAAAATTACCTGACAATAAAAGGCTCAAATAGTTTCCTTGGTTAGACTGACACAAAATAGAATTGAAGCTGCTTGAGCCATTCTTTAACTGGTTAAGGCAGAGCTGAACACCCAACAAACTAACAAGGGGGAAAATTGAGAAGAAAAAAAAACAACTTTTTTTTTATTGAGTCAAAAATAAAAAGAGGTTCAAAGAAAACTGTTTGAGCTTTTTAATGTCTTTTGAAAAAGAAAAAAACTACTCAATTATTTGAGCTTTAAAATGGTGTTCGTACATACATTTTTTTTTTAGTGGCAGGGTGGGGTGGGGGTTTGGGTGATAAGCCTCTAGATTGTTTTCTATGTTCCAAGGGAGTGGGGGGGGTCCTTGCTTAAACAGATGATCCAAGAAGACTGTATCAGTTGATGTAGAAATGACTCCTTAAGTCATCCAGCAAAATTTAAGAGAGGAGAAAAAAAAGAATGTCCCCAAACAACAGTACAGCACTTACTACTGGATGAACCTCCATTTTTTTTTTGTATTTTTTTGTGGGAGAGGGAAGGAAGGGTAATTTTTTTTTTTTTTAAAGGGAGGGAAGGTCAAAACAAAAAAAAAAAAAAAAACAAAAAAAAAAAAAAAGGAAAGGAGGAAAAACCTTAAAGGTTGGGGTAAGCCCTGAAAATCAGCATACTGCCTAACTCAAGTTTGAGAGTGAGAGTTTCACAGGCAGATATAAAAAACACAGATCCTGAATGAAGTTTAAGAGGTTGAGGCAATGATTGAGTTGTTCCTTCACATTTGCCACTGATCACAATACAAATGCTGGCATTGTTGAGAGGTCTTAGTTGATATTGTGCAACATCTTCTGGAAGCTGAAAGGAGACAAGAGAGGAAAAGAAAGATAAACATTTACATCCTGAGACAAAGGAACATAGTTAATAGAAAAGTAAATAAGCAGTTTTTATTTGTATTGGTTTGTAGATTGTTTAATTTGACACTTTTCTTTTCAGAAATTAAAACCAAACTGTAAGAATACAAACTGATTGTCAAAAAAAAGGTGTGTGTGTGTGTGTGGGGATAAGTTACGTATTAGAAAATTATAATTTCTATAAAAAAATCCTCTTAATTTTTATCTAATTATTTAAATGTCTTTTTCTTTTAAATTCCTATGAACTAAATGGAAGAATGAAATGATCAACCCAAAAAGAAAATAATTAGAAAAGGTTTTAATAATTTTTAATGTGATGATGAAAGAACATTTTATATAAATTTCACTTCATTAAAAATGGTCATTGAAAAATATTACCAAAAAAAAATTAAAAAAATAAATGCATCTCACCTCAATACGTATGACAGCAAAATCTATAACAGGAGGCTTAAAGATAGTGGCATAAGGATCTTCTGTATCTTGAATGGGAGAGAATATAGCTTTTTGTGGGGGTCGTCCAGTGTAATCCAACATTTTACATAATGTTTGCACATCAACATACTTGACAGTCAAGCCAGCACGGACAACATTATCAGAACAAGCCATACACTCCATGCAATCTGAAAAAAAGAAGAAAAGGAAAATACATCAAATGGATTCAATTCAACTAAAGAAAAAAACCCAAACCTATCCCATATTCGTATTAATATCCCTTTTGATATCTTTTCCTTCAGAGAATGAAAATAAAAATGTTTTTTTTTTTAATTTTTTATTTCTTTCATCCAAATTCCAATCAAAGTCAAAAATTTGCATTTGATATTTTGGATATTTGTCATCTTTACCATTCTTTTTGTGACATTTTGGATGTCGATTTGGATATTGAAAAGAAAATCACAATTTATTTTTTATAATTATCTTATATCTTAAATTAAATGAAGAATTGTGAATGAAGTTTAGGATTTATTTTGAAATTTAATTTCAGTTTTTAAAATATCTGTTTTTCCTCCATATTTTCTGAGTGTCTGACCTGCTCACTTTTTAAAAGTTTTCCTATGGAACTTGATAAGTGAAATCTACAGCATTTCATAATTTATTTTAGGGACATAGATTTGTAGGTTATATCAATTTATGAACTCCTTTTATGTGATTTTAGTATAATAAGAAATTATTTCTTTTATGGAATACCATAGTTTTTTTAATTAACCATATTTTTCGTTTATTAAAAAATATTTAAAATTATATTTTTAAAAACAGGGTTTGATTTTTTTCTAAAATAACATTTTTTGAAATGTGAAAACTAATACTTTTTATAGAGAAAATAATATATGTCAGCTTTCGGGTTTATATGATTTAAAAAGGAATTTTTTTAAAAAGTAGTGATCAAATCTTGAAAGACGAAAATTAATAAATCCTTCAAAATTTAAAAAAATAAAATAAAATAATTTTCTTTAGACAAAAATTTAATTTTCTAATGGTAATTATTACATCCTTTTTTTTTTTTTTTTTTTTTTTAACCGGTTCAACAATTTAAAACATGATTTCAGGAATTCTATGATATGAAAAAAAAAAAAAAATATATTGGTGTTTTCTTTAATCTTATTTCTTTCAAATGACAAAGATTTTTTATGATAAAATAACTTTTAGTAACGTTTTGTAACTTTTCCCATCATGTTTACATGTATTGTGCAAAAATCAATTGGACATCCCCTAGAAAAGAGGCAAGTTGTGGTGCATTTAAAAACTTGACAGTAAGATTTGACTTGTGCCAAAAAACTAAACAATTACAATTTGCAGAGAATAGATTTTCAGGTGGCATTTTCATGAAGATTCAAAGATTTCAAAATAATAGAAAATGAAGACAAGTTTCAACTTGATCTCATTTCATCTTCAAAGAGATTATTGGCTTTTTTCCCCAATCTTTTTTAAAGTCAGTTGTGATCTTAGAAATTTCAAACCTTTTTTTTTTGCTTCAACTTATATTTAGAAAACATTTTCAATGATGAAGCAAGGTGTCAAAAACAGGGGGTGTGGTGAGGATCAAAGTTCATGTAGCAGACATATATACCAACAAATGGAGGGGGCTTAAGGAAAAAAAGTGATATTATAAAAAGTACCTGGTATGTCTGGAGCCAGGGATCATTCTTAAAATGGAGGTAACTAAGTGAGTAGCCGGCATTATTAGTATTTTTTAAAAATTTAACACTTGTTGTGTTAAACAATAAATAGAATTATTCTGATAATTGCAATCTATTAGATTTACATGTGCCACAGTTAAATGAACTGTTTATTTGGCCTCAGACATTTTCAGTTGTTATTTGAAAAAAAAAAAAAAAAAAAGTTATTTCTGTCCGAGATTTCTTAAGATTTTTCACATTGGTGTTTGTTGGGTTAGTTTTGTTATATAGGTATGCTTTTTTTTTAATAATATGTCATTTTTCTCTAACCGCTTTTGTCTCCCAGGGGACAGTATGTTTGGCTCTTCAGTTAGAAGCAGCCACAGAATACATACCAACTAAGTGGGAGGTAACAAAGTTTTCATATTCATCATTTGAAGTATATCTTTCTGGTGTCTCTTGAAGAACAAACTTTTTTCTTACTATTACCAAATAATGATTGCATATATATCACTATTGACAAGTGACGACCACTGAATATCATACCGATTTACAAGTTTGCTTCTTATTTCTGCGTAGACTCAGGTATAACTTTACGGAGACGATTCCGTGATCAGTCGATTCTCTTTCAAAAGAAGAGTATATCTCATAATTCATAGCACTGTTTATCCACATATATCGGCACTTTGGTTTATACACTAACAATCACTGCATGTCTATTTTTGTGGAAGAAACCAGGAAAATAAAAGCAGTTATGTCGTGTAGATATTTTATGAGGTTGATTAAAAAATAATTAGGATTTTTATTTCAAACTTTGATACAAATTTTGGAATAAACTATTATTTAATTCTGTTCACAGAAGATAACATTTTAAATTATAAAATCTACTGATTGATGCTAATGCTTTTTTTGTCAGGGTTTTTCTGGTTTATTTTAGGCAGCCAAAGTAAAGGTGTTGGGGGAGGTGGGATTCAAATTCCCCATGGGATGTAATGCAGTGGAAACCAAGTATTTGGCCAGGGGATTGTGTCAAGGAATAATATACAGTTGAAGATTAGTTCCAAAAATTTCATAATGGCCATAAAAGCCTTGAAACTGAAAAACTAAATGTTAATCATTCAACAATTGTTTCAATTTTTTTGCACCAAACTGGAAAACCAAAAAGATTGACAAATGGCGGATGCGCAAACTTTAAAGTTGATGGTTAAAAATTTTTTTTTTGCACCAACCTAATAAAAACGTCCAATTTAAAAGTTGATAAAATTAACTATCATATAAATGTAAAAATCATTTTCTATAACAACAAAATAAAGAGAGAAAAAAAATCATGTGGGGATGAAGTAAAAAGATTATTTACCTCCAGATAAATAAGCATGAGGTAAGTTGGCATCAAGGAACATAGCTTGACCTGGCTGGAGAGTGATATGATTCAGAAAATAAACTGCAAAACATCCAACATCCCCGGGAAATTCTCGGTGCAATTTTAACAAGACTTCTCCATTGTAAGATGAAATATCTTCACCTTGTTCCTCTGCAAAACAGCAACAAAAAAAGAAAATGTAAAGATTCATTAAAAAAAAAAAAAAATACACAACTTGGTCAAGTCAAAGAGCTTAAAAGAAAAAAGAACAAAAAAAAACAAAAAACCAAAAACAAAAAGATTAATTTCACAAATTCATTTTGGAAATCAATTATTTGATCAATTGAGCATTTATGATTTGAACTTCTGATTAGATTATGGCTTCCCCCTCCTCCTCCTCCCAACTGATTGGTCCTAAGGGATCAATCATTTGAAATACTCCCAAAAGTGTTGTTTAAATCCAAACCTTCTTGGGGTGGTGGTGTGCTAATGGATTTTGAAAATAATCATTCAATAACATAACTATTTTTTATACTAATGTGAATTTGTACAAAGAACATTTTATGGAATTGTTTTCTTTCTTATTTGGCACATTGACAAAATTTTAAGTGAAACAACTTAAAATGTTTTTATTAAAAAAAGAAAGAAATTAATATTCATTGTTTGGATTTGATTTATCTGCAATATTAAAAAGGAAAAACAAGATAAAATAAACTCATCAAAAATTAACAACTTTATTTTTTGAAGGTTTAAAGGCTGCAAAAATGGATTTGGCACAAGATTAACAAAAATCTTTCAGTTTCGGATTTTCTTGACATTTTTTATTTTAATTTTTCTATTAAATTGGAATCAGGCAAAACTTTTCAAAGATTAATGATGATCACTCAACCATCTAATAAGGTCAGCTAAAAGTAACATACTATATATATATATATATATATATATATATATATATATATGGTTAGGAGGTTGATTTAGAAGGCCATCACAATGCAGTTTGGAATAAATAAAAAATAATAATACGGTAACAATGGTGTTGTGTGTTGACCTGTATTTTTTTATTATTTCTTATTAAGAAATAATAAAAAAATACAGGTCAACACACAACACCATTGTTACCGTATTATTATTTTTTATTTATTCCAAACTGCATTGTGATGGCCTTCTAAATCAACCTCCTAACCAATACATACACAATGCTTCAAGCAAATTATGAAACTCTCTTATATATATATATATATATATATATATATATATATATATAAAAACACACACACACCTGAAATATATAGTAAAAGGGTGTTAGTTAAGGACATTTTTAATAAAAAGAATTATCATGGTAAAATGTTTACGTGAACATATTTGTAAATTAAAAAATATGGAATAACAGCATTAGAAAAACATCTATTAGCATTCCAAATATTTGAGCAAACTTACAATGAAAATACACTCAAGATAAACAAAAAGAATCAAACTGTTTACCATAAAAAAATAAATAAAAATAGAATGATAATATATATCTACTGTTTATTATAAAATTTAATTATTTTGCAAATTATAACATTTTTACTTTAATTTAATGAAAGATTAATTTGAACAATTTAAGCACGAGGAAAAATTATTGATATGGAAAGAAAAAAAATAAATAAAAATAAAAAAAACAAACAAAAAACAAAAAAACGTGGTACATTAAGATTATTGTAGCAGTAAACAAAGTTTTTTCATAAAAAAATGTTAAAAAGTGAAATAAAATGAATAAATTGTATTTTTTGAATTTTATGCTATGTCAACACTAAATTGCATTTTTATTACGTTGTCCGAGAGAATTACTCTTATATTATTTTTTCCTCTATTCAATACGTTATCCATATTTTTTTACATATATAAAAAGAATATTCTGACATGTAATATGTATAATATCTGTTCAGATAAAAGCCAGATCTCTCAGCGTTATAAATAAAACGACGGCTTCATTTCCAAACTACCAGTATGCACAGAGAGCATTTTCAGACTGTTAATATTGTGTGTGATAAAGAATCATAAAATTTGGTATATTATTATGTGTAATATATATATAATAAAACCTTCTAATAGTTTATTCCAAAAATACTATACAAATTTACTATATATTTATCTTTTACATTATTTCAACATGTTTATAGAACTGCCTATAATTAATAGACTCCTCATGTGTTTCTTGTTTATTTATCCATGTACTATTTTCTTATTTCTAAAAACTCATTGTGTAAGACATTATAATGATATAATAATTATTCAAGGGTGATGAAATATATCACGGCTAATTTTTCGGTTGTGGCCAAAACTCTGTTGTTTGGGTTGCATTTGGATAGACACATATATGTCAGCGGGAATCTTTATACTAAAATTACACTTTTTGTGAAAATAGACAAGTCACCTTTCATTTTTTATAGAGGAGGTAAGAAAAAGGAAGACAAAACTATTTAGATGATGAATTAGAAGATAAATAGAAAAGAAAGGGTAAAAATTATAATAGTAGGTTAGATACTATGAATAGAAGTAATAAAAGTAGTAATAACCTCAAGGTTAGTTTTAGTACTGCCAAGATAGTTTATCGTTAACTAGCAGGTGTGTGAGTACCATAATTATATCACCTTAAGCGGTAGCTGACATGGTTTAGTGTTGCTATGGGCGAAATCGCGCTCGAAGGATGTAATATAGTGCGCATTGCGAAACTTTTTTATCTAAATGACCTCGAAGAGTGTTCACGTTGAATTAAAAGTACTCTATTCTTTACTTATTATAAGAGAGACTATTTCAGAGTTTGTATATATATATAACAAGAGATTTGGTTGGATATGTTGACGATTCCACAACCCATAGTAATATTCTATGATTTGGCTTGACTATTGGTACTCTAAAAGAACAGAATATGATAGCTTAAAAAAAATGAACAATTTCACATCCACTAGAACGATACAGTGCTTCATCATTAGCAGACACCACACTTCTCAAAACACTAACTTTATCATCCTTCTACTTTTTTCAATATATGTTTTGCTCTCTTTTCTGTGTGTTTTTTCAAAAATGTTGCCTACTTTTGTTAGAAGAATTGTTCTTTTTACTTAAAGTCATTTTTGATTTCAGTGGTATGGAATTGGTTCCTGTTCCAATCATCTCATACATAGCTAGTACTATATATTTCAACTACAAAAGGGCTTATGAATAGAAAGACATAGGGGGAAAATCCTGTAAGTGTGAGAGAAGAGATAGCAACTCACAAGGAAATGAGATGTCATGAAAGAGCGATCCTGTGGATTGGCTCAAGGTGTGGTGGCTCGGCTATACATTCAATCACCCAACCCCAATCCACAGGGAGGGGTTTTAAACCACTCTCACAACACTCTATTTCCCTAACATAGCTGTTTACGACAGGCACATCAAACCACTCATTGAAGAAACCATCTCCACTCGACTTTCACAACAGTACAAAAGCCAGTCAACAGATCTTATACCCAAGAGTTATGTAGTGGGGACGAGGTGGATCTACAATCTCAACCTTTTGCAACAATGCATAATGCACGACTGAGAAACAAAACAAAAGAAGAAGGAAAAACTTCTTTGGGAGAGTGCGAACGAGCGGGAACCGCACGCTTTGTCAATTCTTGGAAATCCCTGAGTAGTCGAGTCAGATAAAAACAGTCGATTCTCGACAACTATATTGCCTCACTAGGGCTCCTGTTTTATGCAGATCAACCTCCATTTCTTTCTCGTGGGTTGGGGTCTTTTTTTTTTTTATTAGGTATATAAAGAATCTCTTCTCTTTTATTATGAATTTTCTTTGTTTATCGAGCCCAGTGGGACTAGCGACTAAATGAAAATATGTTCCACCCTTAGATAATTGTGCGCTCAGAACATAGCAACAATCTAAAAAGATGTCCTCGAAGTCCCGGCTCTTTGAGTAGACGTTAGTAAGTGTGCATAATTTTAGTTGTGCGTGTGCATGCTCTTAAAGATTTTGAGATGTAGCATGATAAAATTTTTGCGTAGTTACAATATAATATTATACTTTCTTTCATTGTAATGATAGAGTTCATCAATGAGTATAATGATATCTATTCAATCGTGCACTGCGGTTACTGGTAACTCAGGTTTTTTTACAAGGGAGGGGGCACATCACAGCATTCGAACCGGAAATGACAGGGAAAAAACTGGCGACCACGAAGCGGTGCCGAGAGCTCGGCAGGTCCAATCGATTCATCTCTCACCTTGTCT
The DNA here is from genome assembly GCA_023376005.1 of Doryteuthis pealeii. NCBI lineage: Eukaryota > Metazoa > Mollusca > Cephalopoda > Myopsida > Loliginidae > Doryteuthis > Doryteuthis pealeii. The sequence continues at coordinate 34,546,434 of CM042156.1, forward strand.
TATAGAACTGTGTGCAAGATGAGAACATTAGTGTCGAACCAAAAACCTTTACTTTACTTAAACAACCCCGTTGTCTTTATTTGTTTCTTAATTTATTTTCTCTCCTTGTGTGTGTAATATGAAATATAGTCTGTCTCTCCAACACTTCTATGTATGTCTGACTGAGGAACTGTACACTGGGGCCAGAGTTTTGTCTCCCTCTAGAGCCTACACCCACAAGTCAATACTACCATCCTCGATGATAACATCCACTTTCATAAATATTGCCCTAATTAAATATGATATTCCCTTCTTTTAAAACCAAGCTAACTAGGTCTAATTAATACTATCTAGGGATAGTACATTGCAAGTACACACTGATCGCTCAACTTAAGACAAGTCATAGTGTAAAAAGCTATATTATAGATGCAAATTATTTTAGTAAACCACACAATGAGTAGACGACTATAATTAGTGTACAATATCATTAAATATAAAAAAATAATTAACTGATATTTGCGACCAAGACTATAGATGACTCTGTGATATTGAAATAAATCTACAATAGATATCTAGAACAATAGATACACCTATGTGAGACGCGTGCTTTAGGAAATTTCTCTAAGTTCTCAGGTACAGAGTTATCCAATAAGAGTATATTGTATAAATCAAGTATTTCATTAACATATTGTTATTTCATTATCCCATGTCTATTATATCAGACTCTGAATGAGCCCAATAAAAAATAATATGTAGAACCAGGCGAATTTAAGATGTGATTGACAGTATCTGGGTCGTGTAGGGAATTGTATGCGTAAGAATGTCTCATACAAGTAAGAAAAAGCTGTACAAAAAATAGAGAAAATTTTATGGGTTTTATTTCCTCTCCACCCTCCCTCCCCCTAAAATCTTTACGAGTTACAAGATTTTAATAAAAAATAGAGAAATGTATTGCGTATATGTCAAAAGTAGCATTAATAGCGACAATCCTGACCTCTCATTTTGACACTTTTACCTGGTAAGGCCCACTGTGTATGTCATGAATTCAGTAATAAAAATACAACATGAAATACTATTACCATAAGAGAAACAAACAAGTCAACAGAAAATATCAAATAAATAGTTTTAGTAATATTCTTATAAAAATTCAAAAGTTACCATACATCTCATAATATGCAGTGATACAAGAACATATATATGTGTACTTCTACTATGTGTTAGTCTTGAAACACATTAACAATATCAATGTCAAATTACAATAGCTACATCACTAGAGATAATTAAAGTTGGGTCGCATCCTATATCTGTTTGTGTATGTGTGTGTGTATTTTTGGATTTTATTTAACTCCAAAAAGTAATTACCTATTATTTATAGTAATGAAATCCTAAATAATTCAGAAGAGATCAGAGGATTGTTATTATTCATTTTTTTTTCTTATTGAAATTTCATTAATTCGCTCAATATGTCACATGGATTATTCTGCACACTATATAAATTTATATGGCAACCCCAAAGAACAAAAAAAAACAAAAAAGAAAAAAAAATTACTGAAAGAAACAAAAGTGAAGCCAATCGTGTTACTCTCCTTTCTATCTATCTTTTGTTGCCAAATTTTCCCATTCTTTGAAATTCGACTCACTAATCTGGAATCGGTGAATTACACTATACAGTGTCTGGTAGTATCCCGTGTCCACATCTTATTAGAGTACTAATGCAATGCATGGTAGACACTTCCATCATATGTCGGAAAGAAGATTTATCTTTATAAGTACCGTGTAGCTCCGCTCCAGGAACTGATTTGTGCATGGCGTGTCGATATAGATTCTAACATGCGTATTTTCGGTTGGAACGGACTAACCGCGACTGAGGTTGGCGGGTCTAAATTGGCATGAATATAAACAGGCTGTGAAATAAACACGAAATACAATCAGAGATTAATCTGGAACCGTGGTAAAAGGCGCCTCCAAAAGCGCAAAACTTGACTATGCTTCCACCAAAGATACATATATGATAATAGAGAGTCAAAAAATAGAAGATAATAGTAGAACAATAACAATTGTTAGGAGGTACTCGTGTGATATAGAAAGAAATTTGAGAAACAGCATATTAAGCAGCTCATATGAATATTTTCAATGATTAGAGATAAATAATACCAAACAATAACTTTTGCTCTCAGGATCTCACCTAATTTGGCACGAATATTAATACAATATCCTCACACCAACTGTGTTACTTTCTCTTCATAAATGATCATCCGTTGACCGTACAATAAATTATTCCAAGGATTCAAGTACATGACGAGGTTACATATATATGTGCCTTTGTATCTTCATTTTGTTAGAACGTCCTTCTACACAACAGGCACATTAGCGAGTGTCTGCTTCAGAGAGAAGATAGAGAGTGAGAGATTCATTGATGAAATTCATATATTCTTGATATATTCCGTCAATAGGATATTTATCAGGATAATTTTTGAATCCAATATACAAATCGGAATGTTAAAGCAAAAGAAGTGTGGTGAATTCTGCGTTACAACACTTCATGTTGTCGACAAGTAGAGTGGTAGACGCTGTCATACTCTAACATTTTATGAAGTTTGCTACTCACTTCCTATTGGACTTGCGTTTGGAGCCGTCCGGCTTATTATACGTGTTCTTCTTCCCCAGCGCTGGAGTACGCTCGGAGGCATGACTAAGGTTTTTCTAGCTGTTATAGCATTGTGGTTACGCCGATAGAAAAGTGGGGCCATAACAACTGTCCGAAGGTTTGATAAATCTGGTTTGGACACAAATAATTTCTTCAGTTGATTTGTTTGTGATTTCAAGAGGGCTTCCAAGCTAATGTTCTAGGAACAGATGTGTGCTGCTTAATTGTCCCCACACCTTATACTAAACCAACATTTCTTTACTAAGGTGTTCAATAATCTTTATTTCCTATGGACAACTTTGGTACCCTAATGTCTGCAACTAACTTCTAAATCATCCATCCATAACTCTCTCTGCAAACGAGATGCGTTCGGTGAGATGTAAGATAGACCTCTCGATTTAATCCTTTGTGCTATATCCACCTCCGACTCTTCTGATATTTTGAGTGTTTTCACGGTTATGACCTTGAATGTGTTGTTGAAGTCTAAAGAATTCGTGATAGGCAGTATAGATCCTTTTGTAACCTTCTACTTGTCAAAAAAATGATATTAGTGTTGTGGGTGTTTTTGTCTTGGGTATCATACTTCGCTTTTATACTCCTTTGCATGCTTCCTTTTCTCCAGAGACGATGCGTGGCCTAATTCAGCGCACCAAAATAACAGCGAGGCTGGTCAAAGTCATCTATTATTCTTCTGTTCAGCACCTTAGATAGCAGATTGAGAGGAGTTGTATTTTGAGCCTGGGACACGCACCGATCAGCCTGACGATCCACAGAGATGTTTCTAAAAGTGAATCTCAACATTCATATCGTGAGTCAGGGCGCCTTTGCTCTACACCTGCTTTTCACAGAGCACTAGTTCGAGTTTACTCAAGATTCCTTATTTTAACCACATTCCCAATTGCTTTACTCAAGAACCGTCATACAGTAATATGCAACAGGTAACTCCAAGAAGAGAATAGTAAAAGAGAGATACGCAGGCATTGCTTTGCAATTCTTTTTTATTGAAAAGTGTGTAACGTGTGCGTAGACATCTCGTAGGCTTACAACGTCATTGAGCATTAACCTCACGAACAGCCCTGGTTTAAGTAAAAGAGAATGCTTCTTTCAAGTTTACTATCTGTTTTCACAATGCTTTTGATTTTCCTGGAATTGCATAAAGAGTAAGGTTGGGGGTTATATGCAAAATGAAATCCAAACCTTCTTGTACTTTGGAATGTGATGGTTTTTCTTGGTTTATTTATATGCTACTCTCGAGGTAGCTCAGACATATTCTTTTTCCCCCTTTCATAACCCGTAGCTTGGCCCTTTCTAGTGGCCTTAGCTAAACCGTTTTAGCTTCAACAATACATTTATCAATCATGCTTATTAAGGGCTAGTAATGTCTTTGTACCATCCAATATAGATTGTCTCTTGAGGAAAGAGAATATTCTCAAGACCATTTGTTTTGATAATATGTGTTTTGTTTTTAACTCTGTTTTTCTCATTAACTTTACACTTAAAACATGATAATAAAAATCAAAATAAGAAATCTAATTATTGCCCAAATTGAATTTCCAATTAATCTTACATATGTAGTATCTAAACATTTTAAGTCCTTACCAAAATCATTATGCGGTCCCTAAGAATAATGTTCTAAAATGTATTCATCTTTTTAGTATGTCTGCTGGATCGGCCCAGTATGAAAATCTATCACATGCTTTACATAGACTTTTAAGCAAAATATCATTATACTATATGATAACAAAATCATTATCGTATACAATAAAGTATAATATGTGTACACTACTATAATGCAACCAAAAAACCATGCCCGTTCAAAATCATGTTTCACATGCCTAGTCGGTTATTCAGCGTGTATCTGAGATGTTATGAAAAAAGATATCAAGTTTAGTATCTAACATAATAATCACAATATATAGATAGTTTAATTTTGATTGGATTAATATTGAGGTTTCACATTATTGTGTGTGATGTGGCAACCTCCTTTTCTGAGTATAACACAGAGCAAACTACGAGTTTACCAGCAGTGACGTGAGCGGTTCGACCACTTCTGTAATTCAGACCAAAGAATTATTGTACAATAGATGAGCAGCAGAAATACATCATTTTCACACACGCATACTCTTGTGTCCTTCATTAGAGTAAACTGGTAGCTATTAAATATAAAACAATTCTTGTGTCGTACACAGTATGAGTATTTATATTTGGATACATGCTTAAAAAAATAAAACAAAATATAAAAGAAATTAAAATATAGTTCATATCTAACTTATCAAATCTTAAAAAAAAAAAAAAAAAGAAAAAAGAAAAGCCTAGTTGGCTTAGTTGTGATTTTTATAAAAATATATTAATTAAGAATGTTTAAATGTTTATTTAATCCTGAAGTGTTTGATGATTCTATTCTGAAGTAAATGACAAAACTAAAAGGATACATTTAACATTATCTAGAGATTATGATTTGGTAGATTAAAATGTTTAGCTACAATGAAATTATTGGAATTATTTGTAAGTCTTTTTTTTTATGTTTATTGAAGTTGAGACGAAGTTCAAACAAACCAACTTTATCCCAATTGCAGGAATAATCATCCACTCATCATGGTGTAAAATAAGCTTATAGCATTGTGATGTTGTTGATGTACAGAGAAAGAAGGAAGCTAGATGAGGGGAAAATAAATTTGTCCAAAGATCTAAACCAGAAAAACATACATTCAAGACAAAGGTTTGGTTTCTTTTTTCTTTTCCTTTGATGACGTGCAGCCCGGTTGCACAGTTACATTTTCAATAAACCAACAAGCCATCTTCTTTTTATAAAATGTTACGTATTACGAGTAACTTGAAATTGATTATAGAACGAAACTCGAAAGTTGAAAGGGAACACCCCAGAATATTCTTGAAACTCTGTGACGTCAGAGCTGAGGTACGTGTCCCACTAAATGACCCTAATCTGGTGCAGAATTTCTTTGACCAGTTATTTGTCACATAGGCCGGTCTCTGGAGAAAAGGAAGGCAAAGAGATGAACAGAAATACACACATCTTTTTTGGTGGAAGGGAAGAGATCTCTATCACTAGTTTAGCTTTCACTCCGGAACCTTTTGGCGAATACAGTTGGGCTACTCACCTCGTTGAGGATAGGTGATGATAATCTTCATGCTACCTAAAGAATAAGTTTACTATTATGGTTAGTTGGAATTCCGATATCACCTTCATGCGGACAGAAGTAACTAGACCTAGAATAGTCATCCACCCAGCCAGGAATAGAACCACTAAATAAGCGAAGCTTACCAAACGCAAGTCCATGGATGAATCGACAAAATTAAGATAAGTGTCCCATTCTGTCATGAATTCTTATAGAGATTACCACCTCATACTTTGCTTTAATTTACATGTGTATATGTGGATTCAAATTATCCTGATAAATATTCCTATTGCGGATATATACAGATAATTATGCTTATGAACTCTCCATCTATTTCTCTCCTCCCAATTCTTGACTGCCTGAATAAACCCATGTCGTAAAAACATATATTATCTCTTATTGTTCTTTGCCAATTTTACAAAAAGAAAAACCCATGAAGGAAAGTCACTTGGTGAGAAGAAATTGTTTTGAGTCTGACAAAGTTATTGTCATCACACATATTGAAATCAAATGCAACGTTCCTCTTCATTAAATCGTTCCACTTTTTGTCACTTACCAATTGTCATTTCCTTTTATCACTTGTGCGATAGACCTTTGCCTCTCAGTCCAGAATTTATACATTCTTTGTATACACCTGCTATTTTTGTCTGAGAAAAAAAAAACTCAAGAGCAGTTACCACCTCAGAGATAGACTGCTCCATTCTTCTGGGGGAGCTAAAGTATTAAATCTTCTCAATCATTTTGTGTCTACCTCTTTACTTATTATGCTACACATAAGTTAGATCCAGTTGAGTCCATTTCTAGAAATGGACGAGGAGAAAGATCCACCCAGTGGACTCTCAGAGTTTGTTTTTTTTTTGGGGGGGGGGTGCTTTATTAATCCCAACTTGAAAATTATTGCAAAAGAATTTCTAACAAGGAATCATCATTAATATATCTACTTATATTTGTTATCAAGATGATGGCACTATTTCAGATAGATGTAAATGTTTTTGTTTGAACTGGAATCAATTTGTTTAAACAATTCTATTACTTTATTTACTAAAACATTATTTCTGCATTTTTTTGTAAGTTCAGTTTTTATGAATTCTGACAAAATGATGTTCAGAAAGTTATTAGGGAATTTTTCTTTATACTTTGCATATAGAAAATAACCATTCTATTTTATCAAAAACTGTATGATAAAAGAATTAAAATTTGAAATAATATTATTGACAGCCTATGGATGAAATTCTTACGATACAATTTACCAGAAAACAAAATTACTTGCCCCCCCCCCCATTTTTTTAAATTTATTTTTTTACTAAAGCATATAAAGGTGAATTGAAAACATATTGAAACTAGATTCACAATTTTCTTTTGTCACTTGTCTAGACATCAGAACATTTTTTACTCAATTGTGTACATCTTTCATTTTAATTTTTTTCAATTATTTTCTTGCAAAATTTTTTTTTTAAATGAATGTCTGCAATTAAATTTTGTCAAAATTGGTTCTAAAATATTTGAAATAATATTTTAATAATCTTATAGACATGATGCAATGAATTGGTAATGCCATATCAAAGAAGAACATTTAGTTGAAAGTGATGTGTATCATCGAGAGAGAGAGGGGGGGTCCCCCCACCAGTAAAAATACTGAAGCAATTAAAAAAAAAAAAAAAAAAAAAAAAAAAAGGGTGAGCAGTAATCTGATTGGCTAACAGATTTTTTTTACATGAGAGAGGATTTTCAGGGGAAGGGGTTGAGATGGCTGTAGCCAAGTTTATTCCACACTTTCGGATGAAGACTTTTTGAAAACTATCAAGAACAGGTGACAGAATATATATATATATATATATATATATATATATATATATATATATATATATATAAAAACAAAGATTCTAAAACTAAAGCTCACTGATTTGTGTGGAAGTTACCATTGTCAGCAAAGCCAAAAAAAAAAAAAAAAAAAGAAAAAAAAAAAAAAGACCAACCAAGTTCTGAATAAGACTAAAGTGCTGCTCATAGGATTTTTGACAAAGAGTGCGGTTCACCATCTGATGTGGTGCACATGTCAAATGCACTTGTGTGTGTGCGTGTGTGTGTGTGTGTGTGTGTGTGTGTGTGTGTGTGTGTGTGTGCAGTACATTTGAGCAAAATTCTAGTTCTCTTTTGACATTTCTGCTTTCCTTAACTGAAAATTCATCTCATGGAGGAAAAGATTTGAAGATGTAAGGAACATTCACACATCAAATCAAAAAGAAATTTCAAAAGGTGCTTTAATCAATGGAAAACTTGTTGGAATAAGTTTGTTGAATGGCAACGTTTCATTCATTTTTTTCTTCTGTTTTTGTTAAACACAACTAGATAACATTGTGAACACACCTTGTATTATATGATCAACTCTGAAAAGCTTTAAATAAGCTAAGTATTAGAAAATTGATTAGAAAGGAAGGATAAAAATACTGCTCATCATGGCCAAACAGACTGCAGTTAGAAACATATGGAGGAAAACTGTTTATTTGTATTTCTTCTTCTCTCTTTTTATTCATTTTTTTTTACTTCTTCATCTAAAGTTGCCTCCTTTCTTCTATTTTCTATCAACTGCTGCTGCTGCTGGCATGTGTTAATCCAATGCAACCCAACACAGAGTTGGCCCAACCAAAAATAGAGCCTATCACTTGTTATTACAAAAGCAACAGGTGAAGAAGAAAAGAAGAAGAAAAAAAGAGGCTATGTTAGCAGTTCTAATGTTGATATTAAGATAAATAAGATTTGTTTAGATTTGGAAACCTGAAGGTTTTTATAATTTATACAAATTTTGATTCTATTCTTTTCTAGTTGCTGGTAGTTGGAAATGAAGCTATTATTACTGACTTTTATCTGAATGTTCTAACAGCAGACTAAATGGATAGAAAGTAGAGAAAAAAAAATAGATTCTTCCCGATATATCTGATTGACATTTTCTTTATAAACTTAATTTCTTTTTTTTTTTTTTTTGCATAGATTTAAATTTATTCATCAAGATGGAAAATTCATGTAAATTGAAAAAGGTTGTAAAGATAGTGTAAGAACTTTATACTAACATTGGTAAAATGATATGGATAGTTTGTAGGTGAATTTATTCCACGTTGTTTTTTTTTGTTTTTTCTTACCTTGTAAATACTTGGCAACTTCTTGAATGACACGGAATCCACACAATCCTTGAAAAGGAGTCAGGGCAATTGCCAACTCGGGTTTATGGTTAGCATCTTTATACAAGTCGGGATTTTCCTTGTTCAAAAGTTCAGCATGGATCTAAAAAGAAAAGAAAAGTTTCAAATTATTTGTTCAAACAAATCCAAATAATACAAAGTTTGGAATGTTTAGAGTAAATAAGATTTATTTTAATGAAGTTAAAAAAAAAAAAAGAAAAAGAAAAAAAAGTTCATTTGTTTTTGGTTTTTTAGAGTAAATATCAGTAAGAGAAAGGAGCATTCTTATATAAAATTATATAAGATGAATTACACTTAGTATAAAAATTACTAAATATCATTAGTATAAAAATACATAGGCATGAATTTCTATAGTCCTTAATACTGGAAAAATGTATTAGAAATCCTAGCTGATTATTCTATTTGAGGTTATTGTTATTTAATCACATTAGAAAGAAATAGAGTTAAAAAGTTATGAGAATTTTGAAGACACAGAATTTGGGGTACAAAAGCGGACATGATTTTGCTCCAAAAATGTTAAATCATGGACCAATCCAAAACCAAGAAATTCAATAATTTCTTCAATATTTTTATACTTTTGTATTGTCAGTTCTTTCTGATTAAGTACTCAGATTGTAAGTCATTTAGAAATTATTTAGATTTCATCATATATATAAAAAAAAAAAATTAAAAAATTACTACATTTTCATTTAAATACTGTATGATGGTAATTTCCTTGGCAATTCTTTTAATACATTTGCTGAGAAATTCAAGTGAATCATTCCTGATGAATACTCACATCTGAGGATTATCTCATTTTTTTAAAGATTTTTTTTTGTGTTGTTTGTTGTAGAATTCTCCTGAAAAAATCTGTGCAAAAAGAACCAAATGTCCTGTAGAATGCAGGCTTTTTTTTTCTTTAAATCTAAATATATTTAGTTCTATAAAGAATATAAAAAAAATCTCCATAAAACTTTGAAGTTAAAAAGGTAATTTTAATATAGTTTCAGCATTTATTCATGTATCTTTTTTTTCTAACAGGATCCATCTCATTGTTAACTACATCTGTAAAAAGGTTTTTTCTTTTTACAGTAAATGGCAACAACAAGAAAATTTCTTGTTAGATAAGATAGAAAATAGATTAAACTTATTTTATTTTACTTTTTTTTTTTTTAATTATAAAATTCTCTGACACTGTTTTTATATCTATATTTCAATATATAAGACCATTTTTTTTTAAGCACATTAATTGTATAATAAGTTAAATAATTATTCAGACAATTCAGTTCACCATTTATTTCAATTACGATGAATATGCAACCTCATTAAAAGAAAAAATTATTTTTCAAAATTATATTGACAAAATTTTTTTAAAAATGGAAAGTTATTTTTAACAATTTATGTATTCTTAAAACTTAATGCAAAATTATCATTAATGTTTGTGTAAGAGAACAAAAAAAAATAACTAGAAACTAACACGAGTGCCAATATTTTTGTTTATGTTTTGATCTGAAACTTTTGGACTGTTTTTCCAAAATGGAAACTTTGACAAAAAAAAAACAAAAAACAAAAACAAAACAAAAACAAATCCAAAGGTCTTAAAATGATCTAAATTTAATACATTATATATCAAAATAATTCTGAAACTATCATCAACCACATAATGGCTGCTAATTTCAAATTTAATTCATAATTTTTAAAGGAACCTCCATAGAATTTTCTCAATTGTATTTTTACTTCCATTTGTCAAAGAATGAAAAAAAAAAAAAAAAAAAAAAAAAAAGATCCTGGTTGTAGTTTGATATGTCATCTGATTGGTTGTTTAATTTTAAGAATATTAATAAAGATTTACCATTTTGATTTTACAAAGGAACACAATAAAATAAAGTCTAAAAAAAAAAAAAAGTCAAATTTTTCATTTTTGGCCGTTTGCAGCAAAATAACACTTTAATTTGCTTTCAAAAATAATCTAATGAAAAGCATATAAATATTTTAAAGATTGAACTAGAAATAAGCAAGAAATTACATGTTGAATGGATTAAGGTGTAAATTCAACACTGTCAGCCAAAAGTGGATAATCAGCTAGGAATGCTAAATTTATAGTGCAACTTTTAATAAAATTTCTCAATAATTGAAAATTCTGTTTCAATAAAGGGTTTAATTAAATTTAAATTCAACCAAAGTTATTTTGTAAATTATGTCCACAAGAAATATTTACAAATATTGACAAATTTTGGATTAACAGGAAATAAGAAAAACAAAGAAATTCAAGATATTTCAGAGACTGCCAAAAGAGTGGCCCATTGGTTATGGATAAAGAAAGGCAGGACATAGATTAGGAATTGATATTTAAATTTACAATAATAATCTTATCCATTTTTGTCTTGATTAATTGCTGTGTTGACCTATCTCGATAATTTCTTGTTTTGTCTTTCATTCTAGTTTTTTTTGGGGGGAAGGGTATATGTCCCTCATGGGTGCTTATAGATGAAGTGGTCACCTGTAATGTTGTCATCAATTTGGGTCTTCAAATTGAGGTATAGATATTGGATAGTGATAATTTTGGTTTGGTGAGAACTTTATTGAGAGGCACCAGCAAGACAGCCCCCTCCACCCCTTTTTTGGTGTGTGTGTGTGTGTGTTTTAATACGTATTTCCCTATCCACAAACTGTAAGCATATCAATTTAGGTTTCGTTTAAGTAGCCAATAAATTTAAATTTCATCAAACTAAATTGTAAATAATCTTTTCGTTTAGGCAAGCTGTTCAATTTTATTTATTTAATTAGGTTATTTAATCATAAAATCTTAAATATTTATATTTTTGAAACAATCGTGAAAATTCCCTCTTTTGAACTGGGGAGGAAAATAAATAAATAAATAAAACAAACAAAAGAATAAAAAAGAAAAGGAAAAAAAGAAAAGAAAAAAAAAAAAAAAAAAAAAAAAAAAAAAAAAAAAAAGAAACTTACCACGGCCATTATTTTCCTGGTAATTTCACTGAGAAATCAGTTAAAAGTTTGGGGAAAAAAATTTGATTGTACACTAAGGGATACAGCAGCAATCCATGAAACCATTAGGGATCTCCAAACCTGCCTGAGTAAGGTGGAGAAATCTGGATTACCCAATCACTTCAAAGCGTGGATATACTAACATGCAGTTCTGCCAAGAGTCCTGTGGTAGCTGACAATCTATGAATTTTCAAGGTCATCAATAGAATGCATGGAGAGGAATATCAGTGGGTATCTGAGAAAGTGGCTTGAACTTCCAAGATGTCTTAGTAGCGCTGCCCTATACGGGAAATCCAATGTGCTACAACTTCCTTTCAGCAGTCTAGTAGAAGAGTACATAGTGGCCAGAACAAGAACAGAAATGCAGTATAAAGACACAATCGACCCAAAAGCAAGCAAAATGGATATTGAGGTCTGATTGGGGAAGAAATGGAGTGCCACAAAGGAGTTAAAAGTGGCAGAAGAATGTTTGTGACAAAAAAACACTCATAGGCGCAATTGCCAAAGGTCAGGCAGGTTTGGGTTAGACTACGAATAGAATCAATAAAAGGAAAAGAGCGACATTACCTTATACGAGAAGAAATTCTCACACGGGTAAAAAAAAGAAGGATGACAAAGATGATTGGGCTAAGCCAACAAGGGACATGGACAAGGTGGGTGTGTGTGGGGGGGGGTATTATAAAGCGGAGAATATTATGGTTAGATATATGGCGTATCAATTATAACAAACTAAAGTTCTTGATGCAGGCAGTTTACAATGCATTGTCAAGCCCCACAAATCTCCACATCTGGAATAAAATAGAGTCCCAGTTTGCAAAATTTGTGCAGGTAGAGGTTCATTGCAGCATATTTTAAGTGGATCCCCCAAAGCTTTGACTGATTTTAAAGACAATTGCAGACACATTTAACACAATGATTAGCTTCCAACAGCCTAAAATCAAATAGGAGCACAATACATTTTGTTAAGGCTGGAGAGAAGAAAAAAATACCCTTCACATAGACGGAAAGGAAGACCCAGTATGCTCTTATCAGCTATAGACTGGCAGATGAGAGTAGATCTGGTAAGTCAACTAAAATTACCCAATCACGTAGTAGAGACAAACTTACGACCAGACATATCATATTTTCTAACTCTACAAAGCAAATAATTATACTGGAACTAACTGTAGCATGGTAGGATAATGTAGAGGAAGCTAACAAAAGGAAAAGGGCAAAATATAAAAAATTAGTGGAAGAGAGTAGGAAAAAAAAAAGGCTGGAAAGCAAGCTGCATACCTATTGAAGTAGGGTGTAGAGAATTTGTAGCAAGTTCCTTAAAGAAAGTACTGACAAATTTTGGATTAACAGAAAATAAGAAAAACAAAGCAACCAAAAATATTTCAGAGACTGCTGAGAGAGTGGACCCACATGGTTTAAGAGAATTGATACTTAAAGTTATTGTAATAATCTTATCCATTTTTGTCTTGATTAATTGCTGTGTGGTCAACACAGCAATTAATCAAGACAAAAATGGATAATTTCAATAATTTCTTGTTTTGTCTTTCATCCTAGTTTGATTTGTTTAAAAAAAATTTTTTTTTTTGTGGGAGAGGGGTATATTTCCCTTGTGGTAATGTTATTGATTTGGGTCTGAACCTCAAATTGGGGTATAGACATTGGATAGTGATAATCTTGGGATGGTGAGAACTTTATTGGAAGGCACCAGTGGGTGACACCCCCCCCACGTTATTTTATGTGTGTTGTGTGTGTGTATATGTGTGTTTTAATATGTATTTCCCTATCCACAAACTGTAAGCATATCAATGTATGTTTTGTTAAAGTAGCCGATAAATTTAAATTTCATCAAACTAAATTGTAAATAATCTTTTCGTTTAGGCAAGCTGTTCAATTTTATTTATTTCAATTAGGGTTTTAATCATAAAAACTTATATCTTATCAATTGATTTATATTTTCAAAACAATTGTGAAAAATCCCTCTCTTAAACTGGGGAAAAAACAAACAAACAAAAAAAAAAATGAAAAGAAAAAGAAAAAACAAAAAACAAAATAAACACACTAACTTACCACAGCCATTATTTTCCTGGTAATGAGATTGGCGTCAAACTCGAGCTGATTATTAAAAGACTCATATAAAGGTAGTGGGAATACAGAACTCTAACGCCATTGGCTGGGGGTCATATGACCAAGAGTATAAAGCTACCCCAAATGGTCAGCTGTACTGAATCTCAAAATGGAGGTGAGTTTATTGAAAGCCTGTTGCTGGGAGGAGAATAGGGGTCTGATCAGCCCTGATTGGGTCCCCGGGGTGGGGGCATACAATGTTGAAAGACTACATTTTTAATGATCCCAGGAATATAACATCGCAGACAACTCCTCCCACTTATCATCTGAAAGATGTATTTTGCAAAACTTATATTAACAAAAATGTTGTTGTACTTTATCAGAAGATTAAAGCTCCAGTAAACATTCTAATGGATATTCCCTAAGAATTTCAAGAGAAATATAAACACATAAATGATATGAGAATCATTTATTGTTTTTATTGGATCAATCTCTTAAGTAAAAAAAAAATAAAAATAAATAAAGACAAGATTTAAATATAGCAGCAGCTGCAAGATGATTGCAAAGTAAAAATATACTAGAGTATCAAAGTAATTAGAAGTAAAAAAAAAATCTTTACTAAAATGGACAGGGATATTATTCATTGTGTTTTGTACAACAAAACTTCTTAACATTTCTCTATAGGTTAATAGAACATTAAATTTGTCTACAAATGAAATTTTCCTTGTGAAGAGAAAAAATAGCAATCATTATCTGCTGAATAATTTTTATTTTAAACTTGAATACCATTTATTGTTTTTTAAATAGAAATACTTTCATAAAAAATTTTAATGGGATTTTGCTATAATAAATAGGATATTTATAAAAATATATATTGATATAAAATTTTTGGGTTTTTGAACTATCAAAATCTATCTATAACTTTTTGAAATATAAACACTTGAAGTTTGAAAAACTAGACAAAAAAGGTTGCAATTTTCCTAAAAGATTTTGGACAACTTATTGCGTTTTCATTGACAAATCCCATTTACAGTAAAAACTATTCAAGATAAAGTAATGAAATTTGGCATGTATATATAAAATTTGCTGATGAATATCATAGAAACTTTTAAAAAGACATAACTCATCATTTGAACTTCTTTATAAAGTAATTCTCACATGACCTTAAAATGCTGTAGACATTTGCATTTTCAATAGATTCCATTTGAAAAGTGCTTATAAAAATCTCTTTAACCCCATAAAATCCAGTCATTTCATACATCAAATGAAAGGAAATTGATTTATCTACAAGTTTATCAATATCGTTTATATGTGTATCTTGTTTTTTAATAACTTTCCATTGATGAGATAGGAGAAAAAAATAACGAATATTCAAACACCTGCTTTTTTCATATATAATTCACTTATATGAGAGGATGTTAATACACTTTGCTTATTTACAAAAACTCACAATAATGTGAATCTAGTAGAATTTGGTAGAAAAATAGATTAAAGAATGCCATTTAAGATAGTCTATTAGTAGTTTCGATTAGTCAGTTACTTTTGTTGGTAGCCATTCTCAAAGTTTAACTCCTGTGGCATAGTAACTTTTTATTGTAAAAATTACTCTCATCACCAATTGGTAAAACAAACTTTTTCAATTTTTAATGTATTTCTTTTTTGAAATAAATTTATATCAAATAGTGCATTTGTAATCACCATAAAAATCCTGCATCATCTACACAGATTTACCGTTACGCTATTCCTGATTATTTTGTAGCACTATACTCTTGAAGAATGCTGACAACTAGCAAGTTTGTTTGAGGATTATTCAAAGTTAAAAGAAAATATGGGTAGAGAAGTTGTGTGACAAAGTCAAATGGCATATGACACGGTTGAAGAAGGTGTTATATCATAAAAAGGGATTGGCATTTATCCTTTAAAAATATTTAGCTCAAATTTATCATCAAAGAATCAAGAGTCAGAAACGCTTACTCATGAAATAACATAATTGCCAGATTTTTTTATTTGCTAAATTTTGCAATAAATTACATTTACATCAAGTTGCGTTCTCTATTTTCTTTGATCAACAAATGAAATATCAAAATTTATTAGTTATTAAAGTAAAATTTATTGAATAAAACTGAATGAAGAAACACTGAAATTAATTTTCCACCCTGGAGGTCGGCAGGCCATATACATTTGGGAAACAATATATACACAAGCAGACAACTATTTATGAAGATTTCTTAATTCCATTTCATCATGTTTATTTTAGCATTATAAAACTGTCATTTTCAGTGTTCATTTGACAATTCTATCACAATTTCTAATTGTTGAAAAGTGATCCAGAGTAATTAAACAGCTCTGACAGCAACAAAGGAATTACACTGATTCCTATTGCCCCCCCCCCACACACACAGGGATGAGCTTAGACCAAACCTAATGTTTACTGCCATTATGCCCTTAAAAAAAAAACAAGCCACAATCACAGCAATTTTTGCCTTCAAGTTAAAAACAATTTTTTTTTTAAATTAACTCATTTATCATTAAAAAACAACAACTTTTTTTGTAATTCAAATAAAGTTATGTTTGATTTCTTTTTTCCTTTTTAGAAAAAGTTCCACTGCTATGTATTATTGCTAATAATTCTAGTCATCATAATCTATGTTATTTATCAATGAAAATATTTGATTTTAAAGCTTTTTGTTTATTTTTATCAATTTCTAAAAAGATTTTGTTAACATTACTTTTTCCAAATAAATGCCCTTAGTCACTGCTGTGGGGCCCTGATTTTTAAGGGGTCCACAAAGGCAATTTTTGCTAGCTCCTCCATTGAGCTAAATCTGTGAGTGTGTGCATATATATATATTATATATATAAAAATTTAATCAATTTTCATTAATACAAAGAACCAGAAGATTTTTTATTTTATTTCTAGTGTATTATATACATTGTTTTTTTTTTTTTTTTTATTATTCAAATATTTTTTCCATTTTCATACTATAATGTAGAAATTATAATATTCTAACAGTTTTGATTTTGTAGAAAAGTTACAGTTTACAGTAATGGAAAATTTTCACTTGCAGATTCAATAACTCAATACAACTGGAAGATAAAACATGCAAGAAAATATCTCAGTCATAACTTGGGGTGCACTAATAAAATTTTCTACTGAATAGAAAAATAGTTAATTTCTATTTAACTATCATTATTCTAAACTTCATGAATTCATCTGGATAATTTGTGTAATCAAAAATAAGAAACTGCAAGTTGTTAATGTTAGAAAAGTAAATTTGAAATTCAATATAAACCTTTTTATTTTGTGGATCAGAAAAGGGGGAATATTAACTTTGGTTTGTTTTACGGCATATCAAACTCTGTGGGTCATTTAATGCTGACAAAGATTTGAAATAAATTCATTCTTAATGGATACACATTTTTTTATAAACACATTTATCTGTTTAACCCATAGATGGAACCCAAACAAGTACTACCACGCCGGGTTAGAGTGGACCAGGGAGCAGTGATGAAGGGGTGCTCCACATTCCCCAGATCTCCAGATCTGGAACCTCTTCATCAGATAGAGTTTAATGTCATTCTCAGGACAAAGACCCTCAGCCACCGCCTTCTAGCATATATATGATAAAATGGGTTGGAGGTTGCCATAAAGGCAATAGAGTTGCAACAATCATATAGGTGCTAGGGCTTGACGTGACCAGCTGATTGATCAGAGGGGGCTTCTCTGACCACCTGTCTAGCCCAAGTAAGGGCCAAAATGGAATGTTGCATGTTGTAGACTGCTCACCCACCAGGTTTCTGTCCTTAAGCATCATGGGTCGCCACACATGGACAACAGGTGGCCCCATTTAGGGGAGGGGGGGTCTTAGCTCTCTGCAGAGGTGCAGTTGACGTATACAGCCCCACCGACAGGGCGGATTAACTTTGGCAAATCAAATATTGATTTCTTTAAATTTCTATTTTGGAGCATAACAAAAAAACTCTTTATAAACAAATGTTTGTTGTGTTGTATGCAGCTGTTTCCAAATAAAGTTCACCTGGCACAACAGCAAAAGAGAAACTATGTGACACAGACGGAAAGAAATGAAATGCCATCACATTTTTAGTTGTTCTTAACAGGAAATTAACAAAGGAATATTTAATACAAATCAGAGCAAAATAAATTCTTTTAGAAAAAAATAAAGCAATATTTGCCATAAGGAAGATTATAGGTATTTACTGGCACCCCCCCACCATGCAAGTTGGTCACAAGGACCATTAATATGGGGGGGGCTATGCACAAACCGAAGCTCATACATGGCCAGTGAAAACATTGCATTGATCCCATCAGCATTCCTCTATCAATGGTGGTGGGGGGTGACTTTGTAGGAGGGGGAAAAAGTGTCTTATACATACATTGTTTTAACCAATGGTATTACTGTACACTGTTATCTATTGTACTTTCCATGAAAATAGTGGGTAGAGGGCTTTACTCCCAGAGTGTCCCATTTATGGAAGCAAATAACTAATTATCTTGTTGAATTCAATTTGCATTTTCTTTTCTTATTAGCATCAAGGTTTAATTTGGTTTGCTTTATTTAATGGCATAGCATCTATGTATGGGTTATTTAATGTTAAATTTGGTTTATTTGTAAATCTTTGATTGTAATCAGAACTATATTTTCAACGTTTCATTACATTTTTTTTTGTTTACACACATTAATATGATATCAAGTATTCCTATCTAATAGAAATAATTTGCACACAGCTCTATGGTTTCAAATATTCTTATCTGATATTAATAATTTATGCACAATTATATGGTTTAAAGTAACTTTTCCTATTTAATAATAAATTGCAAACAATTATATGGCTTCAAGTATTCCTGTCTAACACCAATAATTTGCAAGTAATCTTATGGTTTTAAGTAATTAATGATAATCCTTAGTAAACAATGATAGCTTCAAGTAACTATTCTAAATACAAATACTTTAATTATATGGTCTCAAGTATTCCTATCCAATACAAATAATTATCAAACAGATCTATTTTACCCATAGACGGGATCCTAATAGGTACTGCTACCAGGTTATGATGGATCTGGGCATAATGACAATGAAAAGGTGACTATACTCTTCAGTGGTAGAACTGGAGCCTCACCATTAGATACAGTTTTAGTGTCATACCTAGATTACTCTTTGCAGAAGATGCAGTCAGTGTATAACTTAGCATTAAGTAAAGAAAAATGAAGATTTACTAATTTGGTCAAATGCTAATGTAAAAAAAGTGTTAAAAGGTTTTGAAAAAAAAAAATTTTTTTAATTTTTAATATTATATTATAAATTACAAGGCTCTATATAAAAACACTTCTGATTTTAATCTTTAAATACAGGTAAAAACTAACTGAAATATTACATTTTATATTAAGATTAATTTGTCTTTATGAGAAAAATCTTGTTAATTGAAAGTGATTTCTGTTTTTTCACTGACCAAATATAATGAAGCATTTTAATTTGAATTAGAAAAACAAAACTAGAAAAGTTATTACCTTATTAGGATGTGCTTGAATTGAAAGAGATGTTCTTACTGAGAGAACCTTAAACAAAAATGGTAATTCTCCCTTGAAGTATTCATTAACTTCCTTTCCTAATTGCTCAGGATGTTCACTAATCCATTCTCCAAGATCTTTCTCAACTCCATCAAGATGAATTTTGGAGGGACCATTGGGATGGGTACCCATCCAAAGCTGGAAAAAAAGAAAAAGAAAAATGAGAATACTTATGCAAAAAGTATTAGTAAATGAAGAATTATAAACCACTAAAATCAACATTAAATTTAGAAATCAAGAGTGGAAAAAGTATTTGTTGTTTATGCTTAGACAAAAAAAAAACAACAAAAAAACAAAAACAAAACAAGCATTCATTTTGTGACATTTTAAAAATTTCAAACATTGTGATTCATTTTGACAAAGAAAAACAATTAAGAACTTCAGAGTGAGACCAAATTGTTTAAGCAGATTGCTTCTTAATTTTGAATTTTTGAAGAGAGAAAAAAAAATCATTCTACTCAAACATCTACAGTATTTTATAGAATACATATTGGAAATTTTATTGTCATTTCATAATAGTTTAGTTTACTGGATGAGCTATTTTAAGCTTATCATTAAATAGAAGAAAAAAAGAAAGAAAAAATTACAGTAAAGCTCTGTTGTCAAAATGCACATTATAAAAGTTAAGCTTTAATGGAGTCAGTTGAAAACAAAACCAAAATTAAAATCAAAGCCAAAAATGTTGACCTTTAAAATACATTGGAAATGTACAGAACAAAATAAGATGGATACAGGATTTAGGCCTAGGGAAATTTCTCTCTCTGCAGCAAAGTGTTCAATTAAGTTACTATCTAAAATGAATGCTTCAGTGGATAATATAAGTGAAAGGTTAATCTCTCTTTTTTTTTTGGGGGGGGGGAGGGGGAAAGAATTTACTTTGACTTAGTGTTCTCATTTTGCTTGTTATAGCAACCCAAGATTTTAACCACTGTACCATCTAGTTTTCTTCAGGTGCTTGTAGTTGGTAACAATGTGGTTGGTTGGTTGGTTTTTATAGCATGTCAACCCTTGGGTTATTTTATGCCGAAGATGTTTTTATTTTATTCATTTTTGTTGGGTATTCAATTTTTTTTAATTCATTTTTTTAAACATACTTTTTGATCTATTTAACCCATAGATAGGACCCTAACATGTACTAACACTCTGTAACAATCTGCACCAGTTGGCAATTTGCATAAGTGGCTTCCTTAAGCAATAAACCGATAAGTGACCCCCCCCCCAACACACACACACACACTTCATCCTCTTTTGTTTCATTTCACTAGCAGTATGAAGATCGTTTGCATTCAGCCTAATACTTCTACTCTTTATCATTGGCACTGGGAACTTTTTATGTAATACACAGAGGTAGATTCTTCTCTTGTGATGTTGTCTAGGTTTTGATGATATCTCCTATTTCCATTAATTTGTCCTTGTGATGTTGCCAGTTTACTAGATATGCTTAACCCACAATTTTATCCATTTTAAGTCCTTTGCTTTTTTTTTGTCCAACCAACTTCACCTCAATATAACAGCAGCAGCAGCAGCCAAAAACTTTGAGGTAAAGATTGACAGTTCTAATTCTTTTTAAATTAGCTGCAGATTTCTTTACTTTTTTTTTCTCCCTCTCAAAGGAATTTATTGCATCAGGGGAAGAAAAAAAAAATTCAACAGCCTTATTTCTCCTTTTAAATATTTACAAATGCCAACAAAACAGTTGGGATTGAGAGTTTGGGTTAACCAGAATTTGATTTTCCGTTTTCTGTTTCTGTTTCGGCATTCACTCTAGGTCAGTTGAGCCGGCTCCATCCAACAAATTCACTTATGGTGAATTCATGGAAGAAGTAACAAAGAAATAGGAAATTTACAAGTGGACTCCAAACCCCACATGCATATGCTGGTCAGGGGAAGGAGATGCCCTTGTTCACTGCAGATTTCCACAGACACAGTGGCAAGTACACCAAAAGCCGTTGATTTTTGATGAAGAGATGCCCTTTGGATTTTCACCAAAACCCCTTTAGCCAGGTTGTGACCCTAATACCACTGGGTGCCAAACCTGTCCACCTTGGGTGACCCTACCAGGAACTTGTTCCCGACAGCATAGTCCTGACACTACCAAGTTTACATGACCCTGCCGCAATGAAGAGGTGTTGGGCTTTAGAAATAATGTGCTAGATGGCCGTTGAGCAAAGAGCTTCCTCTGGCTTTTTAAATGTCTTGTTTTTTGTTCTGCAGGGTGTCTAGCCACCCTCCTCACTAGACAAAATCTGTGAGGTTACTAGTTTAGTCACCAATGATCCGATTATGAAACAGGTAGTACTGGGTTACATAGTACCAGTAGCACATTGAACGACCTGAAATAGAATTTGATAGAAAAACTCAATAGAACAGATCTTCAGTTCTTCAAAAATTGATTTTTTTTAAAACACCTTTTTAAAGAAGACAAAACTATAACAGGTTTGGTTTTAAATGTTTTTTGTCATATAGTAATATCAATATTTTATACAAGCAGAAAATGAGTTTCACTTCCAAGGTAATATTCCCTCATTTCCTGACAAAAATAAAACTATCTGCCTAATAACTTATTTAGGAGAAGACAATAATAGCAGCTTCCCTTTTTTTCTTTCTTTAATCAACTGATATTTGTTTTCCAGTAACATTCTCAATTGGTTTTGTAGTTTTTATACTCACATTCTCAATTATCCTAATTATTATTACTAATAACTTAGAAATTTCTTTTACAGATTCTTTATGCAGAAAATCCAATTGAATTAGGAAAGTATTGTTATAGATTTCTCATGACCTTTTTTTGTAACTATTGAAATTAGTATCCAAATAATATACACAAACAATATTAACCCTTAAAAATAAAAACAGATTTCAGAATTTTCTTTTTTTTTTCAAGGTACTGGTCTACTAATTTCAGAGACTTACCGTCCAGTGTGTAGATGTCTCCATCTTTTTTTGCCCTGCTATTTACCCATAACTGGAAAGAGAATTGGATTTATACCTTTCCCAAGGGTATTAGCACCATGTGAAATGCCAACAGTGTTGTCCAGGAATTGATCTACTTGTAAGGAAGCAGATATCATAAATTCTGATTGATACTTTATGATGCATTAGCTGTTGAAAACATCACATAATATAGAAGATCTATATTGAAATTTTATGGAGGTGCATGGTCTAATGGTTAGAGTCTTAGGAAATGGACTTGTCACCCAGAGTTCAATTCCTGGAAGAAGCTGTTTGCATTTCACATGGCACTAATACCCTTGGGAAAGGTATGAATCCAATTCTCCCCCCACCTATGGGTAAATAGCAGGGCAGACTGGGCTCTTTAACCTTGGCTAGGTAACCTGTCCAGAAGGAAAACTCTGAATTCAAACCCGTTAAACGCCGCTTAAAAAAATTGACCTCATGTCGCATCCTGTTCGTGTGGAGGGGTTGGTAAATATATATATATATATATATATATATATATATATATATATATATATATATATATATATATATTGAAATTTTATCATGATTGCCTGTTTAAATATATTTAATACAAGTTGAAGGAAATACTTCCAGTAGTCTGCTACAATTCTATGAAGTGATGTAGAACTATTATTAGTGACGGATTTAATTCATTGATCTTGTATCGTATACTGGGGGGGGGGGTAATTTCCTTAAATTTAATTCTGCTACTTTAAAATCAATGTATGTTTGCACCTGGCAAGTCTTCTGCACAGCATCCAGTATCTGCACAGAGCTGATTTCTATAGGTTCTTGATGATCACCTTACACTGATGTAGACATGTGTAGGTGTCTACAGGAGAATGTTACTCATGAGTTCATCCTTACTTCTCTAGAATGTTCATCTTACTTGGATGATTTGCGTGATAGGCGGTAAGTGGCTGTGTAGCTACTTTTTTGTGGGGTGCTGCTTCAAAGATTTATTCAGGACAGCATCTTTGTGTAGTTCTCATTTAGCTTTTACTTTAAGCATTTCGTTAGAGTTCAATTAGTGCAGCCATACAGTAGCACCGACAAAGTAACTACTTGGAAGAGTTCTCACTTTAATTTATCAGAGAGATCAGATTTCCATACGATCGATATTCTTTATATAGCAGTCTATGCCTTTCCTTATGCATATATTGACATCACTTTCTGTAGATGAGATATTATTACCTAGGTATGTGTACTGGTCTAATAATTTCAGAGGCTTACCATCCAGTGTGTAGATGTCTCCATTTTGTTTAAAACACATTAACTGTTTTATCTGAGTACACAGAGGCCAATGCTGGCTGCCTTCTCTATGCTATGCAGCAGTGATTCAGCTTGTGCAGGTGTATTTGTGAGATGCATTGGATCATCTGCATAGTTTGCATCTGTAATAGTGCAGGATTATCATCAGCGTGAAGCATTTTTCTTTCATTAAATCTAATGATATTTGTAATACGTAGTTTAGGCATATCATAAATAACAATGGTGTTAATGTATCTCCTTGTAGGACTCCAGTGACAATGCCAAAGAAATCTATGTCAGCATCAGGTGAGTGGACCATTGCTTTTGTGTCTTTGTAGAGCATCATTATAGCAGTAACAGTTTCTTTATTGCCATATGGTAGTAATATTTGCTACATCAAGTTGTGGATAGATTTCTACGAAAACCATTCAATATTAATAATTGCTAAAAATTGGGCAAGCTGTTTCATTTACTCATCCCATTGTGATAAAAGGGTCCCAATTTTACATTTTTGGAATATACACTCCTCTCATGCTGGGGAATTTTAAATATGTTTATGGATTTTTTTTATATTTCTATTTGGACACTTGAGAAGTTTTTTGGTTTTTTTCACATAAAATGTATATTAAAAAGGAATTGTAGAAAAATCTGGAAAAAAAACCCCTGACATTTTCATAAAAACAGCTATGAGCATGTGAAATCTTTGTTTACATTTAAAATCTATATATGATATAATTTTACACAATAACATTGGGTATATATTTACTGCCTATCCCAGGGATAGAACCTACAACTTCTAGTCAATAAATAACACTACTTTGCTTGTTGTTTGTAATTGCCTATCCTGCCTGCTGATTGAAATGGGTTGACAGCCTTATAGAGCTAATAAAAGGCTTATTGGTAGTTCTGTTAAAAAAAGATTTGCCAACCAGATTGAGGTTTGCAATTATGTTGCTTGGTAAATCCCGGTCAGTCAACTTTGTCATTTGGAAGTAAAGCTGTAATAGGAATCCTGAATGCAGACATGGCTAAATGTAGTGACAAAAGAATTGATGCACTCTCAACTTTGTCAACAGGAGAAGACTAAGAAAACTGTAAATAAGAGATTGAACTTCAGAAAGTGTTTACAGATAAGGACGAGAAGAAAAGAGGAACATTATTATACAAAGCTCAGAAAGATATACTAAAACAGTGTTTTCTGCTATATTTGATTTATGTTCTAAAAACAGAGTTAAAACAATTATTGAAAAATTAGATGAGTTGTTTTCAAAAGGTGCAGAGCAAATAGCATTTGATTTGGTTAGTTTAATGACATATCAACCATTGTGGATTATTCAATGCCAAGTTATATATAATATCTTTGTTTTTAAACAAATTGTTAGAGTGTGAGACAGAGGTAAGGGCCGGTTCAGCTCAGTGGGTAGAGTGTTTGGCTAAAAACCACAAGGCTCTTAGTTCGATACCACCTCGCCAACTCAGCGTATGAGTAGCGGTAAAGAAGATATGGGGGGGGATATATTTTCAGTCATTTTTGTTCAATGGTTGGTTGGTTGGGTTTAACTTGGATTAGAGAGAAAGGTTCACGTTTGGCTGGGGTATTTAGCAAGTGTTTTGTTTTTTTAATTGTGTGCTTTGGTATTGGTTTTGTATTAGTGATATAGGTTTTTCCAGTTATCTATTTTGGGAATTTTGGGTGGGTGGACTGGTTATCTGTGTGGTCTTCATTTAGCAGTACTTATTTTAGTTGAAGATTTGGGTTTTTTTTTGGTTTTTTTTAAGATATTTTTGGGTCAATGGTATGAGTCCTTGTTGTCATGGTTTTTTGCTCGACAGATTTCAGCTGAGTTTAGTTTCTTTAACTGTTCTTAAAATTTTGACAAGTTGTTTGATCAGAGTTGCACAAGTTTTTTTTAATGATAGCTTTTCTCTATTTATCTGGTTGAGCTTGTTTATTGTATTTATTGCAAATTCTTTAAAAGACAGGAGGGTTCTTTTGGCAGTTTGAGCATTTGGTTTTGTTGGGACAATCATACCCCCATGTTGGAGTCTTTTGGGCCATATCTTTCACATATCTGACCCTCAGCCGCTGCTTTCTAGTAACCTTTAAGATAAAAAGGGTTGGGTGTTTGTTTACGGTAAGAGCAATTTGTAGAATACAGTCAGGACTTAATTATAGAGGTGCTAGGGCTTGACATAAGCTGACTGATCGGATCGGGCTGCTCCAATTGCCTGTCTAGCTCAAGTAAGGGTCAAAGTGGAGTGTTGCAGTTCACAGACTGCTTAACTTCCAGGATCCTGTCCTCAGATATTATATGTCCCCACCCACAGCCATTATACTATGTATTACCCTTCTGTAGGGGTGTAGTTGGCATATTCTACAGTCGCAATCAACAGGGTGAAATAGCATTTGAGGACTGTAGGAAGTTTGAAACATAATCATCATAGATATCAATTGTTGAATACACTTCTGAATTTGAAAAAAGACTTTATGATAGAATAGAAATAATGATATGAAATATGTGGATGGAGTATTAGTTTACAAGTTGCTAAAATAAATGCCAATATTCCAGAAGAGAAAGAAACAATATGCACAGAAACCTGTGGGGGGAAACTGAACCTTTGAAAACATCAAAAAACAAAGGTAATCCAGAATTGCAGAGGAAAAATTGAATTAGAGAAAGCAAATAGCACTTCATCTGTATTGATGAAAGTAGAACCTGTTTTTAAGGCAGATTATCAAGAACATCAAAGTTTCTACACACACTCCAACCAATATGGGAAGGGAGGATGTGGTTGTAGAGGAACATAGCATAGTAAACACAGAGGATATTACAGACAGTACTAATTACAATAATAGCATAGTTATAAAAAAACAGCCCAGGGAGGGGGATGTGGCAAAAGCGTTTTCTTTACAAGAAAGAATCCTACAGACAGAAGTGGTACAGTAAGCATTCTCAGTTGATTTTTTTTATTTGAGGTTATTGTTATTTAATCACATTAGTTATATAGAACTTTGTACATGGAGTTCAGAACTGTTTGAATTATGCAAATATCCCCAGTGGTTCAGAAGTTATGAGAATTTAAAGCCCCGAAATTGGGGGTACAAAAGTGGACATGATTTTGTTTTAAAAAAGTTAATTCATGGACTAATTGAAAACCAGAAATTTAGTAATTTCTTCACCATTTCTTTATTTTTGGAGCAATTTTGATAAATCTTTACATTCTTATGTAAAATTGTATGTTCTTTCTGATCCTGCACATTTTAGGCATCTCCATGCTAGAACCCATTATTGGGGGAATAAAAAGTAGGGATATCAAGATTTTTTTTTTTTTAAGTTTACTACAAGATTATTCAACATTTTCATTTTAATACGGCATATATACACATATATAGTATTAATTTATATAAATAACATCACTTTGAACTTAAAAATAACTTTTTAAATACCTGCTATGTTGTATTACATACAAGAAATAGAATAACTATATAATTTTATTTAACAAAGTCTGCATGTAGCATGTATAACTTTGTTTAAAAATAATACCGTTTTAACTAGCTGTAAAAAATAATGCAAATAACACATAAGTTACATATTTAGAAAGATTTTCTTTTCTTTCCAACCATATAAATATTTTAAAAATTGGACCAGAAATAAGAGATGAATTACTATTTAAACTTGTATGGTCTGGATAAACGATGCCTAGCTGAGAGTTGTTTACGTTACGGAAGGGACAACTAAATTTGAGTTTTTCCCCCCCAAAATCCAAATTTTCAAAGCAAATCCCTGACGGTATACAATCGTTTTCATTTTACACATTATATATGAAAATAATCCTAAGGATGTCTCCAATTAAGCATATAGTGCTTTTTTTTTTGCTTATCTTATATTTTTTGAATAAATTGCATTTAACTTTGGTCTATTGTAGTTTCACTCCCAAAGGTCGGGAAAAAAAAAGAAAAAATTCTGCTTGTAGTTAAAAGTGTCTCCTATTTAAGTGTAAAATTTCAAGACTATTGATAAAGATTAACCACTTTGATTTTACAAAAAGATTACAGAAAATTTGACCGTGGAACAAAATTTGTATATAGCATTTTTGGCCGCTTGAAGCAAAAAATACCACTGTAAAAAAAGAAAAAGAAAAAAAGAAAAGAATAAAGTCACATAAAAATTACATATTTAGAAAGATTTTCTTTTCTTTCCAACCATATAATTATTTTAAAGATTAGATCAAGAGAAATTGTAAATTAAAGCTATTGCGGTCAGAAAAATACGATTGCTAGGCATTTGTTTACAAATAAAGAATGACTAAAATTCAAACTTTGACACAAAAGCCTGACGGTTAACCATCATGTAAATATCACAATTTATATATCAAAATAATCCTGAGGGTATAAAGTATCAAGGACATAGTGCTTTTTTTTGCTTAGCTTATACTTTTTGAAAAAACTTGCGTCAACTTTCGTTGGTAGTGGTTTCGCTTCCGAAGGTCGAAGAAGAAGAAAAACAACCTATACAACATAATATAAAGTGTCTACTAATTAAGTGTTCAATTTCAAGAATATTGATAAAGATTATCCTCTTTGATTTTGCAATGCAAACTAATGACTAAAATTTAGGCCCGAAAAAATTCATACTTTTTGTTTTTGACCTTTCGAAGGAAAATACAGTTTTAAATCGCTGTAAAAAATAATTCAATGGATAAAAACCCATGGAAATTACATATTTAGAAAGATTATTTTATTTTAATTCCAACCATATAAATATTTTTAAGATTGGTTCAGAAATACTCTAGAAATTGCAAATTTTACTGATTAAGGTTGCAAATTTGAAAAAGCATTTATCAGCTAACTGCTTGTAATGCTAGGTACAGTAACAAGATGTAATTTGTGTGGAAGCATCTTTCACTGGGTAATAAAAACTGCCCTGGTAGAGAAAATGTTGAAAAAGAAGAAATCAGTCACTAAATAGTTCTATGGATTCCTTACCCAGCACCCCCACAAGACTTTTGCTCTGTTTAAGAATTTCCTAGCTTCTCCCGATTTGAAGATGATGGACCTACGTATGATACTAAAAGAGGAGGGAAGAAAGAAAGAAAGAAAAGTGTACATACAACAAGCTGAATTGATCAAATGTCACCTTTCTTTACTAATATTCAAAGAAAGTATGAAGATGGTTGATAGTCATACCAACTTTGCAATTGGACAAAATCTTCAATTAAAAATTACTAGTAGTGGATATTATGTCATGCCATTGTGCAAATGGAATTCAACTGAGGTGGAAAAAGTAGAAAATATATTTTTGAAAATAGAAGGAATGAACAGAGATCTGAAGTTAAAGATATATGAAAAGTTGCATGTTCAATTTGGATATACTTGCAAAAAAAGATTATAAAACATTTTGAAAGATGCAAAAATCACGGACAAAGAAGTGTATAGCTTTGCTACAAATGCTGAAAAGAATTGTGATATTTTAAAAAGCCAAAGCTCAAAGTTATAGCTAAAGAGTTTAATGAAATGCTGGCAGTTGATTTAAAACCCTATAACAATATTTACATCCTTCACATGACTGACTACACAACTTAATTCAGCTCTGCTTGTGTGGTTCCAAATAATAGTTGAAAATTAGTAATAGAAGGCATTTTAAATATTGGATTGTTTTATTTGGGACTCCAAGAAAGATTCTTTGTCAGATAATGGATCTGACTTTAATAACAAAGTTTTCAGAGAGATGAGGAAACTATTGAATATTGAAGTAAAGATCACTGCAGCAGCAGAGTATTGTGGTCCAATGTCATAATGGAATAGTATAATTGGAAACATAGTAAACAAGATTCTTGATGAATAGAAGTACTTTTTTGAATTGGCTCTGGCATGGGCTGTAAGTGCCAAGAATTCTCTTAGCAATGTTTCTGGATATAGTTCTAACCAGCTAATGTTTGCAAAGAACCTTAACTTGCCAAGTGTGTTAACAGGTAAATTGCTGGCCCCATTAGAGAATGTAACATCAAGTCAAGTAATTACTGACCATTTAAATGCTGCTATGATTGCAGTAAGAAACAAAAAGTGACAATTGAAACAAGTTTAATATACGACATAGGAGATAAATATTAGAAAAGGAATCATTCTGATAAATGGAGTTTTGGTTTGGTTTGTTTTACGACATATCAACCTCAGTGGGTCATTTAATGCCGATAAAGTTTTGAAATAAATTCATTCTTAGTGGATACAATTTTTTTATAAATACATTTTTCTATTTAACCCATAGATGGGACCCTAACAGGTACTACCACTCCGGGTCAGAGTGGACCAGGGAGCAATGGTGATGAAGGGGTACTCCACATTCCCCAAACCTCCAGAACTGGAACCTCACTATCAGATAGAGTTTAATGTTATTCCCAGGACATGAAGACCCTCAGCCACCGCCTTCTAGCACCCATATGATAAAAAGGACTTGGGGCAATCATATAGGTGCTAGGGTTTGACAGGACCAGCCGATTGATCAGAGGGGGCCTCACTGACCACCCGTCTAGCCTAAGTAAAGGTCTAAGTGGAGTGTTGCATGTCATGGACTGCTCATTCACCAAGACTCCATCCTTAAACATCACAGGTCGCCACCCACAACCAATAGGTGGCCCCACCTGGGGGAGTCTTACCCCTCTGCAGAGGTACGGTCGGTGCATTCTAACGCCCCACCGACAGGGTGGTCTGATAAATGGAAAGATCTTGGTAAGGAGAAATATCAAGTGTTTGCCAAGGAAGGAGGTATATATATTCGTGTAAGGCCATAACATCTAAGAGATGTGAAAGTGGAACATGCATCTCAAACAAATGAAACTGATTATTTGAATTCTGACCCCATGATGGGAACAAGCTATTTTTCAGAACAAAACTCCTTTAAAGCTCTGACAAACACGATGATGAACCTGTAAAGATGAAAAATTTGTTTAAGACTTGGTGTTGCAAGAACCTTTAAAAATAGTAAAGAATTTGTTTAAGACCAATGTGCTGCCATGACAGAAAATCTTTAGAAACTGAGAATTCCTAAGAAAGGCACAAATTAAGCTACAAAATGAGAGAAAATGCTATTTACGACAAAGTAATAATTCTTGTAAGAGCTGGCAAAGCAGGAAGTAAGCATTAATAGTGGATCAATATTAAGGATTTAGATAATAGAACATAATATCCTGCTTCTCTCTGTAAGTAGACACAAGTAATGTTACTAGAACTAGAAAACTGGAATGAATGCTCAATGTATACAAAGAAGGGGAAGATGAGGGCGGCAGCTTTGCATCAGGTGGGTGGTCACTGAAAAGTATAAGGACAGAAAGAAAATTGTGAAGACATGCTTAGTAGCTAGAGGTTTGGAGGAAAATCATCTTCATGACTTCAGAAAAGACTTGCCAATATGTGGGGAAAATAGATTAAGATTATGGCTGCTCACAATTCTAACTTCAAGACACTGGAGAAAAGATCATTGGTTTAAAACAGGTTCAGTCTTTAAAGTTAATAAAAGCACAGAGTGTCCAACAAGATTCATGGTTAAATACCAACCTTTGCTAACTCAGCATATGAGCAGCACAAGGATCTGTGCGGTAAAGTGAGGAGCTGATGGTAGAGCACTTCATCTCAGACACCAAAACAATCTCCTTGGTCTAGCGCTAGTGAAAAGGGATAGACTCCCTCACTGTCTGGCTGATACAGATTTTTGGCCACCCTGACAATTTTAGTACTTCTAAAAATGACTTAACAGTTGCCTAATAAATCATGGTCATTCAACTGTCGCCAACATGAAAAGGCTCCCATTTTACATTTTAGGAATATACATTCCTCTCATATTGGAGTGCAGTGGTGCAGCCAACAAAATAAATTCTTCTCATGCTGGAGAAGATTAAATGCCAAATTTTAGCAATGTTCATGGATTTTTTTTTTATTTGGACAATTATGAGAAAAAAAAATTTCACAAAAATGTATACCATTAAAAAATATAGTAGAAAAAAAAAAAAAAAAAAAAAAGTAACATTTTCATAAAAACAGTTATGTGTATTTAAAACCTTTGTTGGCATTTAAAATTTATATTTGATATATTTTTACATTTTTTTTTTAACTACAACATTTGTTACCATGGAATTTAACTACAATTCAAAGACCTTTCAAAAATAAAAATATTCTTGATATTGAATAATAGAAAATTAATTTTTTTACTGGATTTAGAAAAAAATATTACTTACTAGCGAATCTGTCCCCCCCCCCCTCGCGGTTAATCCCCTCCCCATACAAAAATAATTTTTTTCATTTAAAAAATAAAAATTAAATCTACAATATAGTTTAATAACGTTACTAAAAAGACCAGTTATTTAACTTAATCGAATTTTTTTTTATAAAAAGATTTTATTTTATTTATTTTTTGTTTTAAATAAAAACAGGTACTAGTTAAAAAATAATAATCAAACATTGTCTTAAATTATTCAGGGATTTACCTGTTTAATACTTTTTAAAAATTAAGAAAAAAAAAAAAGGATGTGAAAAACTTGGTCAAAAGGAAAATTCCCTTGATATTTATTGTTGAGATATCAAATTTAAATTGGGGAGTAAATGATTGTATTTACATCTATTTTTTTTTTTTTTTTGTAAGTAAAATTAGAATTTAAAAAAATAAAAAAAAAAAAAAAACACTGAAAATTTCATTATTTTCATTTATTATATTGTTAAAATTGCTGCAACTCATATACAGTTTATCTATGTTATCTATACTTAAAACTATAATAAAAAATGTTATCTATATTAAAAAATAAAACTAAAAAAAACTAATGCAGCAAACTAAATGAAATTTTAATCTTTAGATTAAAAACTTTACTCAAATTTACATTTTTAATTCATGGGTTGACATGTTCATGTTGTGACAAATGTTGAATCTATAAGAAAACTATTTCCAAATAAGCAGAAAGAAAGCAAATATTCTGGCATACTTTATTATAATCTGTTAAACATTAAGAAAAAAAAAGGTCTAGAAAAGACAAGAAGAAACCATTAAAAGACATGGAAATTATACTTAATCTCCTAATTATAGTGAATAGAAATAATTAAAAGTTTGCCTTTTGTAATTGTAGGAGTGTGATTTTGTGGAACTAAAACTCACCTGAGTTTTGTCTTTTACAAACAAACTATTCCTTAGTTAAACACTGTTCACATCTATCAACTGGCTTGATAATATGTTTCACAATAGAACAACTTGAAGGCCTTGAATCTCTACAGACATTTTGTCAATGGCCAGTGAAATTATATCAGTGAAATTTCTATCATTGTCTCTTCTATCCACAAAATTGCATAAAAATAATGTTTTGTAAGTAGAAGTGAATAAATCTACGTGGGGGGTTCTTTTCATGGGTTCTTTGTCCATATTTACACTTTTTATGACTTACTAAACAAATAAAATCTCTTTAAATATCAATTTTAATTACCTCACCACCACCACCAAATAGAAACACAACTGGACATAATTGAACAAATCTTCCATTTCTGTTAATTTTATTGGACAAAAGAATATCTATTAAACATAAATAACTAAAAATGTATCAATTTTATGAAATTTTTAAAATATATACTGTAGAATACAATAAAAATTGATATTTCCTATTTAGTATTATATTTCAACAAAATTCAATGAGTAAATTTAAGGAAGAGTATTAAAGAAAATAAATATAGAGATAGAGATAGAGATAGAGATAGATAGATAGATAGAGAGAGAGAGAGAGAGAGAGATATGTAAAGCAAATAGAGAAATAATAAGTTCTATATGAAAAAATACATAATAATCAACTTGGAAGACGAAAGAAAAATCAATTTTCTGACAGGGCAACAGGAAATTAATCTATGTCAACTAAAATGATCCAACCAAAAAGACTGCCCTATTGGCTGGGGCTGTAGAATATGTGAATACACCTCTGCAGAGGGGTAAGACTCCACGTCCCAATGGGGCCACCTGTTGTCCATGGGTGGCAACTTGTAATGCCTGAGGAGAGGATGATGGTGGCTGAGCAGTATATGACCCAGGTACTAAGTGGTCCGGTGATATGCAACATTTCACTTTGACCTTTACTTGGGTTAGACAGATGGAGAGACCCCATCCAATCAATCAGCTAGTTATGCCAAAGCCTAGCAAAAATATATGATTGCCTCAACTGTATTCTTCAAAGAGCAAACACGCACCTCTTTTTATCATCAAGGTACTAGCTAGCTGAAGGTCAACCCTCAATATCTATTAATACACATGAAGTTAAGGAAAATTATTTCTACCAATTTATTAATACAAAGTTTTGGCATTAAATAACCCACAAGGGTTGATAAACCATTAAACACCAACCAACCAAGAACTAAAACAGATAATCAACACAAAAAAAACTTAAAAAAAAAAAAAACTTAAATTACCCAGGTAGCAATGTTCAGTTATCTTGTTCTCAAGATTTGGCAGGTAAACATTTACAAGGTGGATCAATTGAGATAAGAAACTATAAAAACAATTTCTATTATGAACTTAATTAAAAATTACCTTCTAAATAGTTTTCTTGGGAAACCAAATACTCAAAGATATTGGTCCCACTCCTGGAAACAGTGCTGTAAGTCTTTAAATGATACTGCCTTATGTTTGGTTTGCAGATTCTCAAACTTCTCAAATGAGGACTATGGATGTGGGTTTTGATTTTTGGAAACAGAAAATAGTCACAAGTACTCACAGATCAGGGAAGTAAATGTTTGTTACATTGTTGTCCTGATGCTTCATATAGAATTTGATCTTATGTTCCATTTTTGTAAACACACTTAACCAAATAAACTTGTAATAATCATGATTACTTAACTGAGAAGCAAACGTGTTCAAGGTTAACATTAATCAGCCGATTTACAATCATGTTTGTTAACCTGGGAGGTGGGGAGGGGCGATAAATTTAAAAAAAAATAAAAATAAAAAAAAGTATTTCTAATTACTTTCTAGACTGATCTACAATTTGTGTTCTGGCTGACTAATTTATGGGATTTGAAGAAAAACAGAATACCTGGTTAGTGTAAAAATATTATCAAAAATCATCTTTAAAAAAAACAGGAATTAACATGAAAGCAATAAATAGTAGTTATTAGATGTAATCCGACATTCAATTCTAAATATTTACTTTCACTTTTACATTCATTTTGATAATGGCCACTTAGCAGTCTATATGATTAATTGCAGTTTAGTGCTATAACAGGTAGAAATTTGGGACCCTCTTCCAAACCCCACTTTTAGGCCACTGTGGCAATTTCCCAGGATACAATAGTCTTTTTTTGTGTCCCTGGTTAAAACAATCCTAATTTCTTATTACATGGGCAAAAAGCATTAAAGTGAAAATCTCTTGTTTTTAAAGGAAAAGTTGTCAAGTTCTGCATCACATTTTCTGAAATCATTCAAACAGAAAAATTATTGGTAACCTTGAGTAGCATTACAAGCATTTAGCTGAAAAATGCTGACATTTTCAAATGTGCGACCTTAATCAGTTAAATTTGCAATTTCTTAAAAATATTTATATGGTTGGAAAGAGAATAGAATAATCTTTCTAAATATGTAATTTTTATCGGTTTTCATCAATTGAATTATTTTTTACAGCGAGTTAAAACAGTATTTTCGGTTGAACAGCTGAAAACAAAAAATATGACCGTTTTTTGTTTTTTTAGGATAAATTTTACACGCCGTTTTGTTTTTCAAAATCAAAGTGGCTAATCTTTATCAATATTCTTGAAATTTTGCACTCAATTAGAAGACACCTGGAAGTACAAACAGGGTCTTTTTTTTTTTTGTTTCTCGGACCTGTGGAAACAAAAATATAAGAGGGCAAAGTTTAAAAAATATAAGAGAAGCAAAAAAAAAAAAAGCACTATGTCCGTAACATTAGAGAGTTTCAAAATTATTTTCTTATAAAATTTGTGAAATTTAAAGATTGCTATACACTTTGGGATTTGCTCCAAAATTTTGTATTTTGAAGAAAAAACTTGAATTTACGTGACTTTCAGAAGTAAAAACACCCTGTCAACTGATGTCACAAATCTGACCTTATTGATTTAAAATTACAATTTCTCGTATATTTAAGGTGCAATCTTAAAAATATTTATATGGTTGGAAAGAAAAGAAAATAATCTCTCTAAATATGTAATTTGTATGCGTTTTTATTAATTGAATAATTTTTTTACAGCGAGTTAAAAACATATTTTGCTTCAAACAACCAAAAATGCGTGATAGGAATTTTTTTCCGAGAATACATTTTACACTCTACAATTCTTTGGAAAATCTAAGTGGCTAATCTTTATCAATATTCTTGAAATTTTGCACTCAGTTAGAAGACACCTGGAAGTACAAACGGGTCCTTTGTTTTGTTTCTAGGGCCCATGGAAGTAAAAATACAATAGTGCAAACTTCAAAATGTGTATTAGAAGCAAAAAAGAAGCACTATGTCCGTGATATTATAAAGTTTCAGAATTATTTTGATATATAATTTGTAAAATATAAAGATTGCTACACCCTTCGGGATTTGCTTTGAAAGTTTGTATTTTGAAAAAAAAAAAAAAAAAAAAAAAAAAAAAAAATTCAAATTTATTTGTCCGACGAGCGTAAAAGCATCCTGTCAACAGTTTAGAATGTGCCTTCAACTAGCATCACAAAATCGGACCTTATTGATTTAAAAATCACAATTTCTTGCACATTTATGGTTCAAACTTAAAAAATATTTTTATGTTTGTAAAGAAAAGAAAATAATCTTCCTAAATATGTAATTTGTATGTTTTTATTCATTGAATTAGTTTTTACAGCGAACATGAATTTATCCAATTTGAAAAACAAACAGCTTGCGTAGTAGTAGTTTTTTTCTTCTTATGTTCTCTTTTCCACATTCATTGCATAAATATTAAGAATATTTTCATACTAAATGGTTTTAAAGAACATTGAATTGTTAAAAAATAATATTCCATTTTGAAAGACTTTTATTTTGAAAAATGGTATTATTTCAAATAAATGAAATTTGATATTCAACATAATGGTAGTCTGTTTGTATTATTAGATATACAATTGTGCTTGATATATATGTAAATATAGATATGATCAAAAGTGAGTTTTAAAATAAATAAATAAATAAGATAAAATTAGAACATTTTTTTTTTTTTTTTTTTTTTATATTTACCTCTGAAAAATCAATCAGTGCAAAATTCGTAAACGTACAGACAAAGAAATCTTAAACATCGTTTAAGATTTCTTTGAAATGTACATTTCAAAACAAACTATGACCCAGAAAAAACAGAACCCACAAATTTTGTAATAAAACTATTAATTAACTAGCGAGGTTTAGGGTTAGTTTAATGGGAAAATAAATAATTTGGGTTCTGTTTTTTCTGGGTCACCCTGTAATATAATAGGATTTTGATGAGAATTTAGCTGTAATATCATGGGATTTTGAGTATGATTTGCAAGTTTTACCCAATATTTATTTTTGGCATGAGAATTTTCAGCAACAACGAAATTACTTTCTTTTTTTTTTCCTGAATTTTTTTTTAGGTGTTTTAAAGTCAGTAATCCTTAACTTTTTCCTCGTAAATTCCTACCATAAAATAAACTGAACCCTCATTTTATGTCCGTGTTTTTGCAATAAATGTTTTATTTTTCTTCAAAGTGGTGTTATTTATTTGAATTAATACTATACATGTATATACATACAGTATTATAAAGAAAATGTTGAATAATTGGGTGTTAAACTTTAAAAAAAAACAAAAAACGCTGCTATCTGTATCTCTTATTCTCTAAATAATGGGTTAAAGCATAGAGATACATACAATTTGAGTGCATAATCAGAAAAAACATACAATTTTACATACAAACAACAAATTTTATCAAAATTGTTCCAAAAATAAAGAAACGGTGAAGAAATCACTGAATTGCTTTTTTTCAAATGGTCTGAGATTTGAAACAAAATCATGTCCACATTTGTAGCCCCAATTTCGGAGCTTTAAATTCTCATAACTTTTGAACCACTGGGAATATTTGCATAATTCAAACGGTTCTGAACTCCATTTACACAGCTCTATATAACTAATGTGATTAAACAATAAAAAAAACTCAAATAAAAAAGATCAACTGGGAATGCTACCTTGAGACCTAGCTTTCCAGGGTTGACAAATCTGGATTACCCTGTTGTTTCAAGGTTTGGATATACCAACATGCCAACCTGGTGTAATGGCCCCTACTAATATATGATGTCCCATTGTCAATGGTAGAAGCTATAGAGAAGATCAACAGCTATTTTTAAAGATAGATTGGCCTGCCAAGGAGCTTAAGTTGTACTACACTATATAGGATCACCAATAGTCCTATAGATTCCCTTGCAAAGTAATTTGTGGTGAAAAGAATGAGAAAAGCTATGAAGTACAGAGACTGTGGGGTCCACAAGGTCATTGCAGCTGGCATGGAGATCTTTACTAACAAAAAAGGGAGCTCTGTCAAATAGTTGCAGGCAGCAGTCATGTTTGAAGCAGTTTTTGTTGGGATGGAGGTAGTAGGACAATCAACTTTCCAAGCTACCAGATGAGCATGGTGAAATGGAAGAAGCAACAACACCTTCCTACAGAAAGAGGAGGATATTTTTAAAAGATCAAAATAATTAGAAGTATAAATATTTTCCTTTTAATGTAAAAAGAAAAACACTTCATAACCAGAAACTTTAAGCAAATCACTTGATTTATCTAACATTAAAAGATTCAAGTTGTTTAATCATAACTTAGTAAGCATTATTAAAAGAAAAGAAAAAATGTTGATGACTTACCTCAGCATATGGTACATCCTGGTGAAGCTTGAAATCTGGATTTCCTGATTGTGAAAGTCTTGCAACTTCACTGTTATTACCGACTTTTCCCCACACATAATTCTGAACAGCACACTTCAGAGGGAAAACTACAAAATAGAACAAAGAGAGAAATATGCTTAGAATTACTCAAATGAATACAACACAAGGTTTTGAAAAAGAAAAGACATTGTAATGTTTTTAAGGGAAGTACATTGACAATTAATTTGGCATAAATTTAACAAGTTTTTTTAAATAAAACTTTTAAAACTTTGTACATTCATATTTAACTCACAATCTGAAATAAATATGTAGAAAATATAAAATTTTTACAGAATTTTCACCAAATGCCCCATAAATATAAAATTATGCTTTCAATTTTTAAAAAATAACAGGTAATATAAATGGAGACAAATAGCATCACTTGATGGATATGATGCACTAGGCACATCTCTGATTACTTTATCTGTTTATATAAAGTTGTCACATTAAGGCTGAATAATTTCATTTTGGGGGTTGGCTTTCCTCAAAATTTTTTTTCTCTTTTTGATAGCCTTATCTAAAAACCATCACAACCAGATTTTTAAAATTTGATTTTAACACTGATGATGGAAGAAAATGAGCAACATTTTCCAGAAGATGACTTTTTTAAAAGAAAGGTAAAAATGCTTTTTGAACACACACATCAAAAGAGTCATATAGTTTATAGGTAAAAAGTTCTGTAAATGAATGAATGATTAAAAAGTTCTGGAGATTTCTTTCTGATCAATGCTATATGGTCAATTAGACTATTTGAAATTGATAAACCAAATCAAGACAATACTTTATCACATGACTGGCAAATATCCAACAAACTAAAAATATTCAAAATGATTACTGAAAATCATCTGGTCAAAGTTGGTTATGTCAGTTGCTTTGATGCATAACTTTGATATAAGTTTAAAAAAAAGAAGAAAAGAAAAGAAATCCCTACTGCAGCACTGTAATTAAATGTTTCATTTTGTAAACTGATTATAACAAGCAATAAAAAGTGGATCCTTTAAAACAATATGAAGTACAAGAGAATCAAAGGGAAGCAAGTAAAAGTAGGCAGAAAACCAACACACAATTTATCCCAATTAAATACAGAATGAAGACTGTAATTGATTTAAGTAATTGTTTCATAGTATTTTTAGTATGCTACTAACAAGTAAAGATGATAAAACAAACATTTTAATTTTAGGATGGTTTATCTTTCCTTTCAGATAGTTGAAATTATTTTGGTGAGCAGAGTTTTATTATGCTGCATAACCCATCCTCATGTATAGAAAAAAATTAATCAAATTAAATAACAGCTAGTAAAGTTTATTTTGTTACTGGCAATCTTTCTCCAATAGATTCCTCAAGTATCTGAAGTATTTATCCTTAGAGATAAGAAGTTCAGAGAGGATTAAACTGAGACGTTCAATGTTATTGATTCTTTAAAAATGGAAGTGATGACTTGTTGCCATAATAGAGAAAGGTCAAAAAGGACAATATTTTAATTAAATAGATTTACAAAATATCATAGCAGCAATTTCATATTAAATCAGCTGATGAAAAGCAAATAATAATGAGGTTAACAGCAGCTATTTAACTTTAAAGTGCTAGACAAGCAGATGAACTGAGAAAGTGGCTTTTAAAGTGCTTGGGTCTGACAGACAAAATATCTATGACATAGGTATTAAAAGAGGTACAGAGAAAAGTTGTATAATTAACCATTTGTACCTGTGTGTGATTAACAAGGTAAGTATCAGCTATGAGAAGATGGCTTCTTTTGTTATACCGAATCAACAAGATGACAAAATATAAAAATTCATCAATGACCTTAAACATCAGTCTTTTCATATAAAAAAGGCAGTAAATGCATATTAAAAGAAAGCAATTTGAAAAATTTTTTTACAAAACATTAAATAGCAAACAAAATAAAAACATACATTTTTTTTGTCATAATGGATAACAACGAAATATCATAAAATAAAGTATACCTCACTTGAATATGGATAGAGAACTATTAAATCCTAGACATAGACAAATAAATAAAGATTTTAAAAAGAAGAGCAAAATCATTTACTTTCATCTTGAATTTGTATTATTTTTAGATGAAGAATAATCAATCATTTTAATTTTTTTACTATTTCATTTCCCTTATTTTAATTTGCCTTCTATTATAGCTATTTAAAGTAAATAAAGTTGTCAGGGAGGCCTAAAGTCGGTATCAGTCAGACAGTGAGGGAGCCTATCCCTCTTCACTAGTACTAGACCAAGGAGATTGTTTTTGACATCTGAGGTGGAGCGCCACACCTACCATCAACTTCTTACTTTTCCGCACAGATCCCTGTGTTACTTATACGCTGAGTTGGCAAGGACCAGTATTGAACCAGGAACCATGTGGTTCCCAGACGAACACTCTACCGAATAAGCTAAACCAGCCCTATACCACTCTATTATTCCCTGTTGTAAAATTAGTGGACTTTAATGTAATAGGAATAAATTCTGGTGGAGTAAATATATAAAAATTGATATAAAATGCCAAAAAATTAAAGATAGCAGTATACTAGATACTAAAAATGAGTTTAACTGGTTGACATGTATGATCTAATAGGCAAAAATGGTAATTGTGCCAACCATGAAACAAATTTACTACCATTTGACTGGAATTATTGTTGGGACCAAAAAGATAGAACACAATATCCAGATAGCAATAGATTATGAATATGTGACTTCTGGACAGACAATGGCGGCAGCAGCAGCATATGAAAACTGTAGACCACCCTATTGTTCTGAATGAGATCACCTGCATCAAATCCCATTTCAACAGTGGTGAGGCACATCAGTCAACAAACTGTACAGCATACACAGCATTCTATGAGGTCAGCAGTCAATACGAGTACTATTACTGACACATCATCACAATGGACTATGGAAGATTAATACCTAGTCAGATGAGAGTCACATTTTGAGTTCTTCTGGGCAGATAGTTGTGTAAAAAAGTCCCAGCCTACCAACAGGATGTTATGCAAGCTGATGAGTGTATGTTGTGTTGGAATTCACAATTATCACTAATGAAACAAGATTGTGTCTTGACAGGTGTGATATACACAGATCTTGTTGAAGATCATTTGCACCTGTTTAGGTTTCATTTCCAAGTGGTGAGGGTTTGTTCCAATAAGATAACTATTATACACTAGTGACATGAAAATGCTTCCAGAAACATTTGGCTAACACACACACAACATTTAACCATATTGAATACTGTTATAGGGCTCACTAAATTTCCAGCAACTAAACTTAATAATAGACAACCCTGAAAAATGTACTTAGATTGATATATGTGACACCATAACCTCCTCTGCTCTTGGGGGCAGAAAAGGTGATTTAGTACATGTGAGTATGGCCATGAGTAGGTGTGTAAGTATGCTCATTTTCCAGATATTTGTACAATATTCTATTGATACATGCACATTTGATGAGTTATGCACATGAGCACTGTACGCAGTAATTTCATTATTATTATTACTAGCAAATATATGCACCCTCCGGGTGCAAGTGTTTAAGTTTTATTGTAATAAAATATCATATTAAATTAGAAAGGCTAATGAAACTAAATAAGAATGCAGATAAAAAGAGGGAGTATAATCGAAAAATAGAACAACTGAAACTTACTCTTCCATCACTCTCGTCTTTCATTGTTATTTTTTTCTAGTTTAAGTATTTAGTTAAAAGAGGAAGTAAAGAATAAAATGACAGTTTTTTTTCTTGTTAATGGATTTCATCTAAGTTTTAATGAAGAGATTTTTGCTTATATTCATTAAAATAAAACCAAACAGAAATCAATAAAATTAAGCACATATTTATTGAAATCAAATTTTTAATATCAATATGCAAATTAGCCTTCCCGTTCACACAGTAGACCGCTATTTTGTTGTATATATAAATATAATTGCATGTTGTTAATATGTAGATATGGTTAACGGTATTAATAATGTAAAACAATTTTATTAATAATTGAGCTTAAAATAAAAATAAAATCATTGAGAATGTGATATCAATAACAAATGGAATTGTGATTTGAGTAGTAATATAGTTTTGGTTACAGACAGAAAAACACACTATCTCCATTATAATAAGATAATTTATGAAGGGGGGGGGGGCATGTATGTGCATAGGCCAAAATGTATGCATATATATTTAAGGTTTAACACACCTATATATGTCTTTCTATAAATGTGACAAAGTGAACTTGATGCTTGTATATATTATTGCATGACCGGTTAGTGGCGATGAATTGGCTTCCAGACCAAATAAATACGACAGTTCAAATAAGTATTGAGAGAGAGAATTGATGTAAGAAATAGAATTCAGTGGGGGTTGTGAAATACACTGGGTGGGATTGAACGGAAACACAATCAAGTAAGATCAAATAAAAGCCGGTATAACAGAGATCCCCCCCCCTCTCATGCATTTCTCAACATCATTTCTGGATTCTATAATCATTCTTTACTAGGAGATGTCAAGTGAATATTTTCACATTCCCCAAGATATGTTAAAAAGTCTCAAAGCTGGATAATCATTGTTTTGGAAAAGATAAAACACACTTAATTTGGAGGATCTTGACAATGATTGATGTAAGTAGTTTTGTTTTTAATGCTTGGGATTTATACTAAAATTTGTCTCAACACCAAGAGACTTACTTATTTCTCATTAATATAAAGAGAATAGTTGCTAATTATCAAATTCAATATTCAGTGACCAAATTTAGTTTGGTTAAGTAAAGTAAAATAATTTTATGAAAGTCTTATTCAATACCATGTCCTTACTTTTAATATCACTTTCTGTTAAGTGTAACATTCAATTGGTCTAATTGTTCAAATAAATCATTTCACTATATGGAGCTGATGACAGAGGATTTCCTTCCCATCATAAATACAGCATCACTTCATTTGGATGGTGAATGGTTTATCTCATTTGTCCCATCAGCTGTTGAATTCTATATTTTGGAAAAATATCTATTTCTCATTGCCCATCACAATTTGTTTAATTAGTAAATCACACACACACACACACACACACACACACAGAGTCCAGTAAGTAACTTTGCTTATATGGAAGCCACACATCAAATTGATTTGGTCTATCAAATTTCATAGAATCTATTTGATCATATAACATTGTTAAGAAAGAAATGTCCAGTACAAAACTTTGCAAACATTGTCAATTCACAGGA
The DNA here is from genome assembly GCA_023376005.1 of Doryteuthis pealeii. Lineage (NCBI taxonomy): Eukaryota > Metazoa > Mollusca > Cephalopoda > Myopsida > Loliginidae > Doryteuthis > Doryteuthis pealeii. The sequence continues at coordinate 34,590,334 of CM042156.1, forward strand.
CCTTTTACTTATAAACTGTATAAATCTTTTTCTGTGTATGTTCAAGTTGTATTTTTATCTTTTTTTTAAATAAAAAAAAGCATCATCTACTGAAAAGTGTTGCTTATTTTCTTCCATCTTCAAATGTTAACAAAAAGAGACAATTTTCCAAAATAAAATACACTGATAGAAATGCTAAAGATACAATTAAAAGCAATGTCTTAATAAAGTTAGTTAAACCTAAATGTGCATGTAGACCCCCCCCCCCAAAAAAAAGAAGAATGAAAATTGAATTATTCAGCCTCAATGTGACAAATCATATAATCAAATAAATCAGAAGAAATGTGGTTAATGCATTGTATCTATCAAGTAATTCTATTTATATCCATTTACATTACATATTGTGAAGAATTAAATCATACAGCTGACTACTTAATTACTATTTGTTTATGTACATAAACTATTAATATAAGTTACACAGCAAAATAATGTTATTTCTCAGTTAATCAGAAATTGAATCAATTTTCAAAGCAGAGTAGTTGTTAATTTGGCTTCAGGATGATCAGGTGATAGCATTTCCACGAAAGAAATCATCTTTATGAATCAATAGATTTCATAGACAATGTATATAAATTCTCATTCTACTACTGATGTAAAGTGTTAGTTTTTCATTAGACTGCCCCCACACACATACAATTTTCTATTTACTACCATCTTACATTGAGTTATGCTCATCAAGTCAATCTAAAGTAAAGTTAGCCATTACAACTTTTAAATTTTCTACTTCTAGTGTGTGTGTGATTTACTCACAAAGAACATTTTTATGAACAATTTCAAATGTAAAGAAAGAACAAACAAACAAACAAAAAATTAATTCTCAAGATCCCCCAAGTTTCATTTCGAAAAAAAGCAGGAACAAATAATACTTTTGTTCTTTGTAATATATTATGAAACAAAAGAAAATATAAAATCATTTTCAAATAATATGTTGATAGTTCTATTTTCAAAATCTGTACAACTTAAAGGCCTCAATACATTAACCATTAAATATATATATATATATATATATATATATATATATATATATATAGATATAGAGATATATATATATATATATATATATAGATGGTGGCAGGACTGATAATTAAATGTGAATAGCAAAATAAGAGAGAATTGCCAAAAGAAAATTCCTTGCCCATCAAGTTGTTTGACAAGTATTTGTTAAATTACAGACTGCTAATTTCTAATCTAAAAGAGAAATGTATTTACTCAACCCCTCTGCCATGGACAGGAATTAACACAAGGTAAAAAAAAGAAGAAAAAAAGAAAGGTGGGTATCAATGTGAAGTTTGGATGTTATATTGTCTCTGTTTCTCCTAATATCTCCCCCTATTCCCTTTTTATTCGTAAATCTTTTTCTTTTATGTCCCTTTTTACAACTCTCCTGTTAGCACATTGCTACATTAAGTTCATCCTAATGAAAATGAATGGACTTCTATTTTTGATTGAAATTTATATTTTCTTTCTTCATTCCCACAATGCTTCTTGTATCCAATTTGCTGTGTGATATCTTTCTAGAAAGGAAATCCCTTATCAGTGCCACTTCTTCTCCCACCACAAAGATAAGTGACATTCCATTTTTCCTTCTTCCTTTCATTCAAACTACAAGTAAACCTGGTTTGAATTCAGAGTTTTTCTTCTAAACTGGTTGCCTACCAAGGCTAAAGAATCCAGTATGCCCTACTATTTACCCATAGCTATAGGGGGAGAGAGGGAGATGGATTAATGCCTTTCCCAAGGACATTATTGTAAAATGAAATGCAGACAGCCTGGCCCAGGATTTGAACACGGGTTACCAATTCTATTTCCAATGACAATAACCATTACACTAAGCACACCTCCACTAAAAGAGAAATGTAACATTTGATCATGTTTTACTATTTCAAAACTTATTCCATAATTAACATTGAAGATGAAAACATGTAGATTGAATGTCTAGAGATATTTAAAAAATCTAAAAGTGACAACAACTGCTTAATAAAAGGTTTCTATGGCCTTTAAGTTTCTCTGCATAACTCACTGCTAGATAAATGTCATTACTGTTTATACAAACTGTGTTAGTTCATTGCTTGAGAGATTATTTAATAATAATGCCATGGATAGGAGATTAAAATAACATGCCTAAGAAACTGTTCAAATGTTCTCACCATTTAGGTCTTCAAGAATATATATATATCTATGATGATGACTATTGCATAAGTAAGAAAATGACAAACATTTTTTAAAAATCAAAAAAAAAAAAAAAATCAACCAATGCAAGAGACAGAAACCAATGTGCAGCAACTTAAAGCTCAAATAGAACCAACTAAAATATACAAAATAAAACAACTAGAATACAGCTACAGCTAAATGAATAAAATCAGAAATTTTGTAAAAGATAACATCTCAATTAGTGGTAGGAAAAGCACATCAAGATCAAAGCTAAAAACTGCCAGCCAAGAAGATAGACTTCTGAAGTGGAAAGAGCACTTTATGAATCTGCTTGAAAACCCTCCCAAAATTACAGATAATAACACTCAAAAAATCAATAATAGCCAACTAGAAACAAGCTAGGATACTTTATGAAGGACTGGAAGCGGCTACTCGGCGAAGCCCGGGTAGAGGGAAAAAAAAAAAAAAAAAAAAAAAATTACTACTGAAATAGCAAGTTCAATCCTCACAAGATGCCCCATGAAAATCCCCACGTAAAAAACCCTGTTATAATTCAGCCTGGTCGGGAGGTAATCTTTTGTTTCCGTCAGGGGAGTAGAAATGACATCACATATAAATATATAGTAAGAAATTTTAATTCAATAATTAACTATATTTTTTAAAAAATAAGATATAAATGAGGTGATCTGTTAAACTGATATTTAAAAAAAGAAAAAGAAAAGAAAAAAGAAAAAGAAATACACTATTTTAATTTAAAATAATTCTTTAATTTCTTTTTTTTGTATTATGTAAAATTTAGTAAATAAATAAGCAAAGACGAATTGTAAGTTATTTTTTTAAATTAAAAATTAAAAGACTTAAACCAAAAGAAAATTAATGTCTCCTACCATATTAAATGCAAAAAAAAATATCTATTTTATTGAGACTTTTTAATTTGTTTAAAAGGTAAATAAAAAAAATGACTTAAACATTGTGTACATTTTCGATCGAACATCTTTAAGTAGAATTAATTCAATTAATAACATATTTCTAAGTGAAAAAACACACACACATATATCATAAAAGAGGTCTGCAAAATGGATTTTTTTTTTTTTTTTTAAATTTTTGATTATTATTTTACATTTGCGACACGTGTTTCAGATCTTCAGATATCTTCTTCAGGCATTAATTAACCATATTCTATCAGAATATGTACATGTGTGTGTGTGTATATATATATATATATATATATATATATATATATACATACACACACACACAAGTATCTAACCCCTCCCTTCCTGTTTGGTGGGAGTGTAGAGAGATTCAATTTGTAACATCTGTGTTTTAGTTCCTGGGTGGTAGATCATAAATTTTTAATTTTAAGGTCTTGAAATTTTATGGTTTCGCAGAAATCGATCCACAACTTCTCAGATTCTGTGAATCTTAGAAGAGGTTTGAGCATAAAATCTAAAGGCAACACTATTGTTTGTAGATTTCTCCAAGACATTTGATTCCATATACCGAGGAAAGATGGTGTAAACACTAATAGCATATGCCCCCCCCCCAAAAAAAACAACTGTTACTGCTATAATGATGCTCTACAAAGGCACAAAAGCAATGGTCTGCTCACCTGATGGTGACACAGATTTCTTTGACATTCTCGCTGGAGTCCTACAAGGAGATACATTAGCACCATTTCTTTTTATAATATGCCTATAATATGAACATCATTAAATCTAATGGAAAAAAAAAAAAAAAAAAGCTTCATGCTAAAAAAGGCAAGTAGGCAATAAGCTGCAGAAACTATGCGGATGATCGAGCACTTCTTGCAAATACACCTGCACAAGCTGAATCACTGCTGCATAGTCTAGAGAAGGCAGCAAGAGGCATTGGCCTCTATGGGAATTCACATAAAATGGATTCATGTTTCAAACAAGATGGAGACATAACCACACTGAATGGTAAGCCTTTCAAACTAGTAGACCAGTTTACATACCAAGGTAGTAATATCTTATCTACAGAAAGGGATGTCAATATATGCATAGGAAAGGCATAGACTGCTAGATACAGATTATCGATCATATAGAAATCTGATCTCTCTTATAGGATAAAGTGAGAATTCTTCCAAGGTGTAGCTGTGTTAGTGCTACTGTATGGCTGAACCACTTGGATTTTAGCAAAACACTTAGAGAGAAAAAGCTTGATGAGAACTACGCAAGGATGCTGCGTGCTGTCTTGAACAAATCCTGGAAGCAGCACCCCCACAAATAAAGCAACTGTATGGTTACTTACCTCCTATCACACAAACCATTAAAGTAAAACAAACAAGAAATGCTGGACACTGCTGGAGAAGTAAGGATGAACCCATAAGTGACATTCTCCTATGGACACACCAGTGTAGGCTGACCAGCAAAAACCTACATTGATCAGCTCTGTAAGGATACTGGATGCCACATGGAGGATTTGCCAGGAGCAATGACTGATAGGGATGGATGTCAAGAGAGAATCATGGGAATCTGTGCTGTTAGCATGACTTGATGATGAACATCACAATGAGTGACACACAATCATCTGTTGGGGGGATGCCTCCCCACCCATGTGTCAAATCTCAGTATTGAAGCATTCCCGAGTCATTGCCATGTTGTTGGATTCCAAAAATGAATCAAGAAACAGCCACAAAATGAATATTTACCAATTATTGACAGTGTCATTTTTATCTTTCATTATAGAATATGATTTATTGGCTTGAAGAAAGACTGAACTTTGGATTGATCCTACTCAACTAATCGATAGGACAACAGTCACTGGACTAATGAATTATGTGGTTATTGGTCAACTCGTTTAATAGAGGATGTCTTGGGTCAGTTGGAAACTGTTCACCCTACATCAAGTTATATAAACGTTTGCATTCTCCACCAAGTTGATGTGCAAAGAAATTTATTTTTTAAAGCCTTAATTTCAATGCAAATTTTTGTTCCAATCTCAACATGTGCCTGTTGAAGACTCCATGAAAATTCTCTTGATGCTATGAGATGACCACTAGAAACTCTCATTTGACACTGTCAACACTTCTGGTTTGTCTCTGCACTTGTTGGCACTTGCATCTTCAGTGACCTTTCTCTTTGAAACAATCACTGCAGACAACTTAGAGTTCTGTGTAGACACTGACAAAGCTCTGCTAACATTATCAGAACTCTAACAGACTGGTTAATTCTGAAATGATCCTGTGAGTTGACCACTGCAAAACAAAAAAACCCTTGCTTCTTTCTGATGAAAACTCTTTAATTATCTCTCTCGCTGAATATACTGAGAATCTATTCCTTTGTCCTGTCAACTATGATGGATGACACAATTGAATGATAACTAATATTCCCTCATCGGATTTAGATCAGCTCACTTAAATTCCATCAACTCAATTTCCTGGTTTTCCCTGCCCAAGAAATATAAATATTTTGCCATTTAGTATCTAATGTAAACATTTGATTTCTAGTATTTTCTCAAACGAGTTTTATCCAAGGTCAGTCACCTGGCTAAAGTCAACTACTCATTTTCTCACCCAAGTTACTGTAGGGGTGGAGTAGGGAATACTTTTGATTTTAAAGTTAACTTTTTTGATCCTTATGAATTCCTTTCATCAAATCAATTTTACAATCAATTAACTCTCTTAATGTAGGAAAAAACCTAATCATCCCTTGTCTCTTTCTTAACAACAGGGGAAACAAGTATCTTTACTGTAAGCTAGATACAAAATGGGTCTCTACTCATCGAGTCATAATAAAAAATCTTATATTAAATCATTATTTTACACTCCAGGATTCAGACCACTTCAAAATTTGGTTTTCTATTAAAGTTCACTTTGCTGAAAATACCAGACATGTGAATAGGTATTCCCAACTAATTTATAATTTCATGGGATTAAAGTGAAAATTCAATAGAATTCAAAGTAAAACTTTTTTTAAAAATTACATTCAAATTATGTTGATATATTAATATTAAACTTTAATGTTAAATATAGTTTTACATTGCTTATATGTAATCATTTTTAGATTATATTAATGCTAAAAACAAAACTGAACCTATTTTGAAATATATGCAGTGAATAGAAAAAATAAATTATTTCAAATAGTTACTACATCTTTGATTAGTTTTAGGTAAACAAATGCTTATGATAATGAGATTATGTATGTATGTATATATATATATATATATATATATGACACTACAGGCAGTGAATGCCCCCAAATGGAATAACTATTTCAACTGGTTGTTATATATCTATTATAATTTCTTGCTATGATAAATATAACAAGTTGTTTGTAGTTGCTAAGGTACATCTGAATGAGTCAATTAAAAAGTAAAAGTGAAATGTTACAATTATTTATAACTTGCAGTATTTACAGCTGTTAAAATGATTGGATCATTTGCATACAAAGTTTTTAGGCTTCCATACTAAAATTATGGATGTCAGCTTTTGGCAAAGCAACAAAACAGTTCCAGCTTCATAGAACATTTTTTGAATATTGCTTAAAACCTATCACAGTATGACATCTTTCTTATAGAACATTTTTTGTGGAATAAAACAATTTTCCATAACAATAAATATTCTATGAAATACAAACAGCCTAACAAAAATAAGCTATTTGTTGATCTTAAATTATCATAATATGCTGATGGGCCTAATGTTGTTTCTGCTATGAAATCATTTTTAGAAATACAAGTAGCAACCCAACATTTTCGGTGATTGTTGGACATTGACAAATTCCAACCATAATCGGTTTAAATTGTAATTTCTCGCGTATTTCTGATCCAATCATAGAAATATTTATATGGTTGGAAAGAAAATAGAATAAACTTTCTAAATATGTAATTTTCATTTTCCATTGTATTATTTTTTTACAGTGATTTAAAATGGTATTTTGCTTCAAATAGCATAAACACGAAATATGATTTTTTTTTCTGAGGTTAAAATTTACACAGTAATTTCTTTCGTAAAATCAAAAGGGCTAATCTTTATCAATATTCTTGACATTTTACACTTAATTAGAACATACCTTAAAATACAAGAAGGAACTTTTTTTTTCTTTTCTGATCATTGGAAGTGAAAATATGATAGAGAAAATTTGACAGATTTCTTCATAAAGTATATATCAGAAAAAAAAAAAAAAAAAAAAAAGCACTATATCACTAATAGAAGATTAGTCTCAGAATTATTTTCATATATAATATGTGACATTTTGATGATGGTTAACTGTCAGGGTTTTTCGTCAAACTTTCAATTTTGTAAAAAAAAACAACAAAAAAAACTTAAAATTACAAGAAATGTAAACAAAACTCAGCACACACCAAAACATATGTAAATAGGTATACTATTTCTTGTATGTAATTCAACATAGGTATTCAAAAATGTATTAAGTTCAAAGTGATGCTATATCTTTAAATTAATACTATATATGTGTACATATGCAGTATTAAAATGAAAGTGTTGAATAATCTTATGGTAAACTTAACAAAAAACAAAAAAAACCTTACTATCTGTACCTCTTATTCTCTAAATAATGAGATACATACACTGAGTGCAGAATCAGAAAGAACATAATTTTACATAAGAATGCAAAGTCTTATCAAAATTGTTCCAAAAATAAAGAAATGGTGAAGAAATTACTGAATTTCTTGTTTTGAATTGGTCTGTGATTTGACATTTTTTTTAACAAAATCATGTCTACTTTTGTACAGCCAATTTCGGGGCTTTAAATTCTCATAACTTTTGAACCACTGGGGATATTTGCATAATTCAAACAGTTTTGAACTCCATTTACAGAGGTCTATATAACTAATATGATTAAATAACAATAACCTCAAATAAATAAAAAAATCAACTGGGAATGCTAATATAAGTGGAATGACAGTGAGCAATAATTTGTATAATTATTAAAAAAAAAAAAGTTTGATGAGTTAACATTTTAAAAATTGTTTTTATTGAGAAAAACTTCCAATGAAACCAAATTTTTTTTATATATCTGGTATAAAATGTTGGATTTGGAAGCAAATAAGATGAATGGTCAAAGTTAGAGTAGATTCTTAGATTTAGTCCAAGAATTTGGTTATCATAATCAATGTGGCTGGAACAAAACTGAAAAGTGGCAAAAGCCTTAAAACATTTTTTTAAATTTTAATCTACAGTAAATTTTAAAATAAGAAAATCCATTCAAGACAAATATAAAAAGATTTATTTTTTAATCAGTTGTCTATCTTCCAATTTCAGTGTTCAACATTTATATTTTTCATACAAAATTCCAATAGAAGATGAATCATTAAAAAATTGGATAGATGTCAATTAGCAATTACCAAAATATTTTGGTGAATATATTAGTAGATATTTGTTAATAAATTTGCAATCAACCTAATGATAATATGTATTTAGCTTAACTGATGACAGTGGATCATTTTAATGTTGTACTTTCCATCAAATACAAAAGGCAGACTTTTCTGATAATCTGTTCTCAACAAAAGTCAAGGTAGACAATTTCTTGATTGTTTTAAATGTTATACACACCAAATAAGGCATCTAACAATTTAATAGCTTACCATTATGTTGGCCTCATCTTTAAGTGTCAATTTTTCCCCCTGGTATATAATAAGCTGTATGATTAGATTAATATAAAACCAAGATTTTTTAAAAATGAAACTAAACATGAAGGTGACTGGATAAAAAGTTTTTAGCAGCATGAATAAATTTAACATTGAGTAAAAAAAAAAAAAAAATTTTTTTTCAATCACAATATATATAAGTATATTTTTTCTTAATGTTAGAGCTTTATAAACTTATCAAAATTGAATACAAAAACATTTCAAAATTAAAACATCTTCCATGTCAATTTATGAAATTTTTTCAAAGTTAAAACAATTTCAAAAATATACATTTCAATAGTTCTTGTAACATTTGTTATTTTGAAGACCAGTTTCAATTTTTTAGGAGAACAATAAAATCAAAAGTCCATAAAATGGTGCACAAACATCAATGGCTTAGACCTCTCCCTAAAGCCAAAATACTAAAAACTGAATCAAAGACGTAAAAAGTGAATGTAAGGAGAGATCAGCAAAAAAAAATAAAGCAAATGCTCTGTGTGTGTGTGTGTGTGTGTGTGTGTGTGAAAATGGAAGAGAAGAAAACTGAATAAAAAGCAGAAGACCAAAGTGTCAGTAGAAAAGAAATAGAAAGGCTGAAATCATTCAAGAAGAAAAAGCATTCAGCAACAAATCCATCACACAGTTTAGATCTATAAAAAGACAAGTGGTGTTGAGAAGAATGGACATTTTATTATTCCTCTGTGTATGTGTGTGTGTGTGTGTGTGTGTGTGACAATGTCTTCAGAAATAGGACATCAATTAATTATCCTAACCAATAAAAGTGGATATATACATTTATGATAAAATCTTTTTAAGATGTTTTATAAGCTGAATGGATCATCAACCTAGTTGAGTGAGTGCAGGTTTTTGTTAGATACAAATGGAATAGCAAATAGAAATTGTACACTTTTTCATGTATTTAATGATTGTTGCAACACAAATTGGTTAGTGTGTATGTCCCCCTCCCCAAGCATAGAGACATGCCAAATTTATAATAATAAACTCATTCAAAAATATCAACACAAGAACAAGTAGTTCCAAGAGATTCTAGAAAACTAGTTAGCAACTGAAAAGCTCTTAATCCAATCTACAAGTCTTAGGCCTTATTGTCCAGGTTTTATTTACACATGCTGCACAAGATTTGAAAATTTTTTGACCTATAATAATTTGAAAACAATTAAAATCCACATACATATCATAAATTTTAACTTATAACTAGTTAGATTATCTTATTGACAAAGATAAAAATTCATAATGAATTTATGTAATTAAGTTTTAGTTGTCAAAATCTTTCCTCTAAAAAGAAAAAACAGATTTTAGAATCAATATGTTTTTATATAATGAGAATCCTAAGTTATACATTAGGAAAAACAAAAACAGAATAGAAAAGATATTGTATACAAAGAGGATTGCATATCATTGTCATTTGTTCAAGAATTGGAATTCAAGTATTCTCTTCAATAAGCAGATGGAAACTCCATAAAACTTGTTGGACAAGACAAATCATCAACTCTGTTGTGTTGTTTTGGCACAGGATAAAAACAAAATGTTTTAAAAGATATCTTTTAAATATCTGTACTGTGTTCATATGCATCTGTACCTTTGAAAATAACTTTTCATTTCATTTTTCTAAATATCACAACACACATTTTTGTTATACTTAAATGTTAGGTTTGATTTGGATTCCTTTGTATTGATATAAACTTAGCTATTTTTCAGGTTAATTAATTAGTGAAATAGATTACTAATTAGGACTGAGCCTATTCTAGTAGTGACCACGCCATCCGGAGGGTCCGGTGGCTTTGGCCCTGGACCGCATAAGGGTTGATCCCAGGGAGCTATCCCCTCAGGCAACACCCGCTCCCTCGATTTAAAGGAGCAGGGCTGGGTTTATTGCCCAGTGCCTGAGGGGGAATGCTGACGGGATCAACGCATTTTTTGCACCCACCTCCCATGAGCTTCGGTCCGTGGGTAGTCCCACATTAATAGGGCCTTGTGTCTAACCTGTACATGTGAGGTACGTGGTAAATATTCACCCCAAGCGGAGATTTAATTCAGAGTTTTCCTTCTCCTAGACTTGTTGCCTAAACAAGGTTAAAGAGCCCAGTCTGCCCTACTATTTCCTCATAGTTCGAGGGAGAATCGTTGGATTCATATATAAAGGGTATTAGTGCTATATGAACTGTGGTTTTGAACTCGGGTCAACGAGTCCATTTCCTACGACTCTAACCAGTATACCACGCGCCTCCAAGAGCTAAAAAGATTCAATAATATTCTGAAGACTCAACAACTAGAAGATGTATAATATTTCTAAAATGATTCTACATAGTAATAGAAATACCGAAGACAATGTTGCAATAAAGATACAAAAATATCTTCTAAAAATAAACATGTTTTTAATCCATTTGAATAGTAAATTAATTTTTATAAAATGCATCTAGTGGTATGAATAAAGAACCCATAGACAATGTATCTCCATGAATAGGTTCCAATATATTGACTAATCAAATTACTTTACAGTGTACCATTAATAATGACTTATGTCTATAAATCATTCATAAGTTTAAACCAGACTAATTAGATTTATCACCAAAATATAAAATATCAATGTTTGTTGGAAAAAATAAAAAAATAATCCTTGCTGCAATGAAAACTTTCTAAAATCGTTGCTAATCTGTTTTGTTATAAAAAGACAATCTATTCAATTAATACCCTTTTACCTTTTCAAGGAGACTGGCAGTAAATGATCTACAACAGCTGTTTCCATTAATTTTCAGTTTAAAGGGTTTGTTACTTGCAGTATTACCAATACATTTTATGCAACATTACCTAGGTCAGATTTTAGAGAGTTAACAACTTAGCCTTATTAAACTAAAGGCAGATTCTCTGGAAATTCAAGTAGCTATTCCTCTGTGAATAGTCATTCAACTGTCATATATATATATATATATATATATATATATATATTATATATATATAAAATCATTCATTTACTGTTATTAATTACCTATATTAACAAATATAATTGTGGGTGTAAACCACAAAAGTATTACTTGGCAATTTAGTGCAGAAAGTAAATATAAATGCCAAAAATAAAGAGTTGAAAAAGAAAATGGCTGTTGGAAAAAAAAAATAATATATATATATATATATACATACAAAATGCAAAAAGCTGCATTGTTTTGAGCAATTAAATTTAAGATAAAAATAAAGTTTACCTTTGTCACCAACCATTTCCTCTTGCATAACTTCAAACAAAAAAAGAGCAAATGGATATAAAAATGAATGAACTATGAGATTACAAAACACCATTCTTTTTTTTTCCAAAGAGTAAGTACAATTTTATGTAGAATCAGAATAAAATTATGAGCAAAGTTCAAGCAGCATCCAGCCATTACAAAGAGGTGTAACCAGTATTCTAACTAGACTGAATAGTCACAACATAATCATCCTTTTGCTACTAGCATCTCTAAACCCATCATTGTCAGAAATATATGGTTATAATATTTTACAATCAATCCAAGCACATTATTTTACATGTATACCATAAATCCTCGAGTATAGTCTGCCTTGAGTGTAATATGCAGGGGATTTTTAGGGGGCTGTACCTCTGAAAAACCTAAACCTTGTGTATAATACGCACCCCTTCTCTAACTTGAGTAAATATGTTTGTAAATTGTTTTTGTTACATGTTATTCTGTGTTTTGAATACTTTTATTTTAATAAATGTTGCTTACTGCAAGTTATGGAGGATTCTTTTATGACTTTGTTGCTTTCAGGCTTAGCTTAAGGTATTTTCACGCCCGACATCACAAAATACGCCTGAATAAACATTGCCAGACAGCAAATAGAGACTCAGACATTGCTTAGAAAATATTTTTCATTTTTAACCTCGTATATAGTACGCACTAGGAATTTTGACCTTTAAATTTTGGGGAAAAATGCGGTTATACTCAAGGATTTACGGTATACATATAAAATCTGTTGTCACTAAATTTATAGTCTGTTTACCAAATTGAATTATATAAACTAATTTAAAAGTGGTGATGTGCAAGCAATTTTTTGCATGCAACTTTTAAAGAACTTCAGTTAATAAATGCTGCTGCAGAATTATTTGAATAAGTCACAAGTTTAAAAGAAAGAAAAAAGGGGGACATTTTCAAGATTTGGGGGGGGGGTCAAAATAGAAAAGTTTAAGTCTCAATTTTTTTTCTTTCTTTTAAATATTTTTTAGTTCAAATCAAATAAATTTCTAAAGAATTTTTTTAAATAATGATACACTTTGAATATTTAACAAAATTAAAAAATATTTTAGGTTCTTTCCAGCTTGCCTGTTTGTTTTTAGAATTCACAGTAAGTAAACAAGAACAAATGTTTTTTTAAAACAAAGACAGTAGATTTTTTTTAAAAATTAAGTAAAGTTTAGTATAAGTTTGTCAATTTAAGTTGTATTGAATTCTAAATAATTCAAATGTGATAAAATAATCTTTTATAGAGAATAAATGGCATAGAAATTAGCTAATAATACTGTCATTGAATATTAATAATGTTTGTACAGTTAGTCTTCATCACCATCAGGTCACGTTGACAACATGGATACTCATGACTCTCTTGCTAATTGTTCCAGGCAAGTTCTTTGCATGTCATCCGGAATCCATGCAGAGCTGATTGATGTAGGTTTTTGTTGGTTGGCCTACACTGGTGTGTCCATGTATAGGTGTCCACAGAAGAACGTCATTTATGAGTTAGTCCTTACTTCTCGAGCAGTGTACATCATGTCTTGTTCATCTTACTTAAAAATGGTTTGAGTGATAGGTGGCAAATAGCCATACAGCTGATGTTTTGTGGAGTGCTGCTTCCAGGATTTGTTCAAGACAGCATGCAGCATTCTTGTGTAGTTCCCATCTAGTTTTTTTCTCTAAGCGTTTCATTAGAATCCAAGTGGTGCAGCTATACAGTAGCATGGACACAACTATAGGTTGGAAGAGAGATCAGATTTGTATATGAATGATAATCCGTTTACAGCAGTCCACGCCTTTCCTATGCATATAGTCTTACTAAAAAAGAAACTGGTGCCAGATTTATAGAGAAAAAAAAAAAAAAAAAAAACAAACCTCTTTTCCTGAAATCATGAAGCTTAACTAAAAGTCTTAAATTTCATTTTTGAACTACGATAAATTTTTAATTATACAATTAATATTTCGTAGAGGATTTTAGATTTAGATTTGAAGTATACCAAGTAGAACAGACATTTATAATCAACAAAGGCCACCAATGAATAGAAGGGAATTACAATTCTCTCTCTTAGATTCTTCTGCTCAAAAAAAAGGAAAATGTTTTTCCTATTTTTTCATCACAAGTTTGAGTGAGGTACATCCCCCACTAGTTTTTGAAAGTCTTTCATTGATTCTAATTATATCCCCTCTGATGCAGTAGGTGACAAAGGGTCAATGAAACCACTGTCACATGCTGACATCAGACTATTCTGACCTTATCTTTTTGGTGGTGCTAAAGAGATGGAACCCCAGGGACAAAGTTCACTTCTAGTTTTACCTTGCCCTATCCAAAGACTATTAACGTGGCAGTGGAAGAACAACAAATCCTGTTTAATCCCCCCTCAGCTCGAAGGTTCGAGTAAAGGAGATTATTAAAAGTCTGAAAATTTGATACCATTGAACAGGTGTGCAGCATGTGGTGAGTCAGATATGCAAGTTACCAATCTTAATTTACTTAATCAGCTTCAAGAGAAAAATGAATACAAGAGGCACCACTCAGCTGCAAAGACGACTGTAGTAAAAAAAATTAAAAAAAAAAAAAAAATGAAATTCAATTTTTAAAAAATGATTTCTCTAGAAGCAGCAAATATTAAATAAGCTTGGTATGGTAAATGAGTAGGAATTCAATTTTTCACCAGATCAAATTTTATTTAAAAATAAATAAATAAAAAGAACATTTAAAATAAATAATGACAGAATAGCAGTCATGAAAAAAAAAAAAAAAAATGATAGATTTTTTTTTTAAATTAAAAACTCCAACAAGCCCGACCCCTTTAAAACCAACAGCACGTAGTAATTGCCGCGTTGGTAGCAGCAGCAGTAACAGTAGTAATCGTCGTCATCGTAGTGGTGATCGGGTGGTTAAGTAAGAAAAATACATTCTCCATAGAAGCACGTATTTTAAAATTGATACTTCTAGTTATTAAATCAATAATAAAAATAATTACACAAATACACACACAATTAAATAATATTAAATATGCGCGTATGTGTGTTTTTTTCGTTATAGGTATCTGTTTATAGTGTTAAACAAGGAAAAAAATGAAACGAATAATGATGCAGTCAAGGTTAAACGGACAGATTCGCAATTGTTAGCGTGTCAATTTTTAACTCTAGACGGGGAATTGGGTAGGGACTACAGACATATGGGAAGGGGGGATCTAAAAAAAAATTAAACTAGAGACCCGCCTCAATCATTTACTTTTTGTTTTGTTAAAAAAATAAAACACATGCCCTTCCTAATAAGGCGAGATTAAACCTTATTCAACTGATGTTGTCTTTCACATGTCAGTGATTTTCATTTTCTAATGTAGTCTTCTTCACACAGAAACAAGCAGAGATTTATAAATAGAGTGGCTCAATTGGGTTTATTATTATTGTATCTTACCGGAGAAAGAAGACAACAAACATGGCACGTAGATTTATAATTTAAATGTTAAAAAATGGGATCAGTTAAGAACTTATTTATTCATAATAATAATAATAATAATAATAATAAGGGATGTTATATGTCTGATGGTCTAACTGCGCACGTATACAATAAAGTGCATATGATGAACATTTGTGTGCAACACTTGTTAATATTTTTGCTTCCGTTTCTTCGTCAGACGCCTCCGCCTTTTTTAAATTTTAACTTCCTCTTTTTTCTAACTGAGTTATATATAGCAAATTTTTCATTTTTGCAAATGACCAAGACACATAGTAGCCAGAGTGCAAAAGGTTACTCATATTTTTTTTATACTGAAACTCAACTATGATTTGGAGAAGAAAAAAAAAAAAACAAACATGTCTAAGAAGAAACCTTCACTCACTAGAGACGTCCATATTTAATATAAACCATTAACGCGTTTTACTTTTATTAAAATTTTACTAGATTGAAAAATAGAAGACGTCTCACTTTCAGCAATAAACATTGAACTAAGAAACTTAAATAAATAAACATATGCTGAAAAAACGAGGAAAAAAAACCCAAAAAGGGTGAAGGCCGAATTGTTTAAGTTTTGAAAAGTTCAATGCCAAACTCAACTTGAAACTTTGTTTTTAGTTTGCCAAACTAAAACTAATGATTAGTAAAAATGAAAAGTACAGTCCCTTCTGGAATGTGGAAGGTTCTGCTAGATTTTTATAAATCAAATAAATTTAGTCTCCATCAAACTATTAAAGGTTTGTTTCTTTCTATCATAAAAAGTAACTTGGTGATTACTTAAATTGATTCGTAATCGTACCTTCCAAAAGGGACCACACTATCCCAAATGTACACAAGATTTTGTAAGAAATTATAATTTTAGTTGATTAAAGATTAAAAAAAAACAAGAGGAAGAAAACTTAAAAGTAAAACAATTTCTATTCTTTCCTTAATGATTCGTATTAAAAGAAAAATTAAATTATCCATTTTCTTTTATCGTCTTTCATCTTAGAAAAATAAAACAGTATTTTTTTTAAAAATGTTACAAAAAATAAATTTGTCTTCAATCATTATCATACAATTGAACAATACATACAAGAAATCAGTTACATTTTTCGCAATGTTTCTGTATCTTGGAGATAGGGATGTGTACAAGTCATGGCAAGACATCTTATTGTACACAAATAAGAAATAATATTAAAAAAAGAGAATCTGTTGTTTTTTTAAAAGTATTATTTATTGATATTATCTATCGTAGTTCTTCCATCTTTATTCTTTTTTATAAAATGTGATTTTAATGTTGAGTCAAATGAACATATAACACAATTTAAGGATTTTTGTGTCACTAAAATGCATCACTTTTGCGTTAGGCGCATCTAAACTACCTAAGTCCCGTTAGAAAAAGAAAAATAGAAAAACTATTTTAAAATAAATCGTTTGTTGTAAATAATGGAATCGATTTAGTCCAGTAAATAGTTAAGAAAAAAAAAATCAACACAATTGTTGCACCCACACAAAAAATAATAATAATAATAAAACTTATCTAAAATAATCGACGACCAGCCACGATTACGGAATTCGTTTTTTTTTTTTTTGTTAGGATTATTTGGGGTAATTTTGTTTTGAAAGAATTTTCATAAACAAATAAGTTTTTAACAAGCGCAGGGGGGTATTTCTAGAATTATTTTATAAACAGCAAAAATACTGTTGAAATTTGAAGAGGAAATTAACGTGGAAGTTAAAAATAGTAATAGAAGTTTCATGATTTTTTTCTTTTTCTTTTAATCCAAGAAGAAACAGTAAACATCCTTTTTCCACCTCGCAATAAAACGACTATTTTTATTTGCCTGGATACTAGAGTTTTTTTTTAACGTATTGCAATCACATCAACATCGAGAGTCAAGGCCAAGAAGAAATAAAAAGAAGAAAAAAAAAAACTTTCTTCAGTTCATCCTTTTGTTTTTGGCACAAACATACAATCTTTCCTCTTTAAAAAAATATATTTTATCTCCTACTACAATCTGTGTAAAGTGATATATTTTATAGATATTGAAATTTCCTTCCTACACTAATCAATGTATTTAATTTTTGCAGCCCCCACTTTTTTGGAGGTAGGTCTTACAAAACAAGAATTTTAATGGAAAAAAAAAAAAGCTATTTTTGTTTATCTAGTATATCTTTTTTATTCAAATAACACCTGTTTGCCAACAAAAAGGTGAAATTTTTTTTATTCTTCAATGTTCGTGGAGGAGAGTCACGTATCATTTTTTTTTCATTTTCATAATTAAAACCTTTACTTGAATTTTACGAATAAAAAAGAAGTTTTTTTTGTATTTTTAAAGTCAAACAGAAATAGTATTCTAATAAGAGTGAATTTAAAGAAAAATATTTTTTTTTCAATATTTGTTAATAAAAAAAATTAATAGACACCAACAAAATAATAGGAACAGATCGACATTTTTAACGTTACAAATCTAGTTGTTTCCACTTAATCCTTATTTGTCTCTCATTTAATAATTTAAAAAAGGTAGGGAAAACACAAAATATTTAAATCTGTTAAAACTAAATAAAACGGAAATAATATGATCAATATTTCTTTCAGTTTTTAAGAGTGAAACCAAGATAAAAACAGTTTACTTAAGAAGAAGACTGTTGAGAAAATAGAAAAAGAAATTAACGAATAAAATAAAACGCAGAAAGGTTAAAGAAAACGTTTTAATTAAAACGGAGGATGAACAATAGCTTTTCAACACATTCCAGTTTAAATTTTATCGAGATATATAAAGATTAAAGAAAAAAACAAAACAAAAAAATTCTTAATAAACGGTTGTCGACATCAGAAGAGAGAGACACACACAACAATGAATGAGTCAGAAGACAGGGCGCCGATATGAGGTTAATCCAACATACCGGCTCTTCTTTTAAAGAAATTAGACATGCAAAAATCAACAAGATTTGCTTTAAACGTTCACAAAGTAACAAAAAGCAATTTTCATTAATAAATTACAATGAAATTTGTTGCCTATTTTTTTAAATTAATAAAACAAGAAAAGCTTACTAACCACAAGGGTCGTCTGCCATACTTGACGATGTAAATTTTTTTCAGAAACAAAACTGC
Organism: Doryteuthis pealeii; assembly: GCA_023376005.1. Classification (NCBI taxonomy): domain Eukaryota; kingdom Metazoa; phylum Mollusca; class Cephalopoda; order Myopsida; family Loliginidae; genus Doryteuthis; species Doryteuthis pealeii. The sequence goes on from CM042156.1 coordinate 34,608,932, forward strand.
ATCAAAGCGCATTAGTTTCGTATAATTCCTACAAACATAGAAGTTTATTTTCGTATGTATTTAAGGGTTAAACATTCAGCATCTTATTTTAACGCTATCTTATTTTTTTTTCACCTGTTTTATTCTTCAATGACGTATTACAGGGAATTCGGATAGATTTTAAAAATATACTTATACACGTTTTGTGGTTATCATTTATATAAATTTCACTGATTGACAATAGAAGCGCGTTGCTTTTTCGTTGGAGGAGGAGGAGGAAGAAGAAGAGAAGGAGGAGGAGGATAAACATTTAATTATTTTTCTTGGATTTTTTTTTCACCCTTTCCTTATTTTATTTTCTGTAACCTTTAAAAAACCTTTTCCGGTTTTGAAAAAATAAACATAAATGAATAAATTTTATTTATTTCATTTTCTTTCTTCTATTGTGTATAAAACTAATTTAGATATTTTGTTACAATTTAAAAAAATTGCTATTTTAATTGAGACTTTTAAATTTCTAATAGTACCTGACCAACATTTTTTTTTTTGAGAAAAAAGTTAACATAAATCAGCATTTTTTTTTTATTACAAAAATAAAAACTACGGTGAAATTTGATAATATTTGAAGTATAAAAAAAAGTTGATAAATTAAAGTTAAATAAAAACAAAAACAAAAAAAAAACACCTATTTATGACTGATGACTGCATCTTCATAAAACGCACAAAAGAGAAACAGCGAAAATAAATAGCGGCATTTCCCTACCATTTTCAAAGCTGTTTTTTCCAAGAAACATTCGCATTTTGTTGGTGATTTTTCAAAATCTCTTTTCTATAACCACAAGAAAAATCTTTTGGAAAATATATCATAAAAAATCACTAAATGTTAAAACAAACACTTATTTGTCGATGAAAGTTGATAACTTTTTTTCAAGTTGAAAAAAAATTAACGCATAAATTTTTTAAATTCGATTTTATTATAAAATCGAATAAAAATAATTTGAATTGTTAACGATTTTTTCTTGATTTTAAAACGAAGAATTTTTTAAATATATAAAAGAAAAATCGTTTGTAGAATTTCAATTTCTCTGCTAATTCTACTCATCTGGTTAAGGTATTTTTTATTTAATTTAAACGATAATGATAAATAAATGACCTCTTCAACGGTAAATATAATTAAAATACGCTCTTTGAACAATACAAAACTGCTATCTCTAAAATGCATAAATTTTATTAATTATCCTTGAAATATTTAAATATAACTTTGCCCAGTGACACCGACAGTTATTAATAAGATACTTTAATTAAAAGTCTTTATCATTACCATTTTTTCATACATGGTTGACTACAAACGACAGCAGAAAAAAAATTAATTAGGTCATGACCTCAAATATGTTCATGACCCATATATATATCGCGACCTTGAACTAAAAAGGTTATGGGCAATACACTCTACTTTCTATGCGTGCGTGCGTGCGTAATGCATGTACAAGTACATGAAATATATGTGAACGTGTTTTTTTCCCCCGAGAGATGGTCGTGCTCGGACGTGTGTTGTCATCTACCACACACACATATATAGATATATATACTAGACAAAACGTGACCCATTGGGTCACCCATTCAGCTCTGGGTGGATAATTGAGATTAGCAAAGCGAACATTTTTTTTTAAATAAATAATTCATTTTGTTAGCTTTCTAAGAAAGGAAATGTTTGACCTCATTTAAGCTATGGGTTGCTGGTTGTGAAATTTAACATAGAAATACATTTCAAATTCTCCCGTCTCTCTCTCTCTCTCTCTCTCTCTCTCTCTCTCTCTCTCTCTCTCTCTCTCTCTCTCTCTCTCTCTCTCTAGAGAAACTAACATTATATAACGAGGAGGCAGTCAAGAGATACATAGAGGGGAAGAAAGAGATAGACACAGACTAAAGTAAGAGATTGGTCGTTTTTTTTACTTAATTGCAAATTACGACTAATTAGAACCAATTAAACATAATTTTTTTCAAACATAATTCAATCCTAAAAGTAAGGAATAATTTAGTATAATTTTCGTGTCATTAAACTAAACAGTAAAAAGCCTTTAGGAAGCAAAAGTTGATTAGTTCAGCTTTAGTATGATAATATATATATATATATATATATATATGTGTGTGTGTGTGTGTGTGTGTGTGTGTGTGTATATATAGATAGATAGATAGATAGATAGCGTCACACAATGTCAACGGCTTTTGTGACTGTCAGTTTCTCGCCTATACATATATATATATATATATATATATATATATATATATGTTGAAAAATAAATAGATAAAGGAAAGAAAATGTTGAATGGATAAAAATGTTTAATGAAGTGCCGACACGTGTTTCGGTCGAGAGGGTGTCCTTGTACACAATGTATTCTATTTATTATTATTTTGAATACAAAATAATAAAAGAAATAATAATAGAAAATATATAAAAATTTTAAGTATACAGAAGAACGGCCGTTGTCAGGTCAAGATATTTGATATTTGATATTTGATATTATATATATATATATATATATATATATATATATATATATATATATATATGCGTGTGGTGTGTATGTGTGTGTGTGGCTAGGTATTTATCCCTCACCCCGGTGCTGAAATGTGACACAATGAGGAAACACTGAAGGAAGCATGTCTCTCTTGAGACGGTGCCAAAAATTGGTTCAGCTCCGTCGGCATTTTCTTTTGAGGCGTACCAGCAGCCGGGCAATAAACCCAGCCTTAACCCCTTTTAAATGAGTGGGAATGTGCTGTCTAGGGTAGACGCCACCCCTCACCTGAATCTGAGCTCATTCATTTTTACTCCACCCAATACATGAATATGCAAGGTATGTATTTACCCCACCCCTCCCCCACGAGCAGAATGCTACACAAGGTCAATTTTTTAGTGTAGTTTAACAGGTTTGAATTCAGCACTTTCCTTCTCTTTGACTGGTTGCCATAATATGATTAAACTATTCAACCATAGCTGGAGAGAGAATTGTTGTATGCATTCCGTTCCCAAGGGTATTAGTGCTATGTAAAATGCAAACAACAACATTCAGGATTTGAACTTGGATTGCCCAGTTCATTTAATCTATAATGATAACTATATACCATGGGCACCTCCACCCGAATGTTCCTTGTAAGTATATATATATATATATATATATATATATATATATATATAAGAAACCAGACCTTGAAGAGTATTCTTTTTTCTCATTTGACTTCCTGTCGCCATGGTGACAGTCTTACAATGTATACATTTGTAAAAGGAAAAAATTTTTTTTTTTTTTGAGAAGTAAATTTTTCTGTTATGCAATTCAAAAATTTTTTGATTTACCATCTGATGAGACTGAATTTTGGGGAGCTGTATTAAATCA
>CM042156.1:34617305-34674805 GCA_023376005.1 Doryteuthis pealeii
TCTTTCATTATCTCTTTTTATTTCCTTTTTTTTTCTTTTTCTTTCTTTCTTTCTTTCATTATCTTTTTATATTTCTTTTTCTTTCATTATTTCTTTTTTCTTTCTTTCTTTTCTTTCATTATCTCTTTTTATTTCCTTCTTTTCTTTCATTATCTTTTTTATTTCCTCCTTTTCTTTATCTCTTTTTCTTTCTTTCTTTCTTTCATTATCTTTTTATTTCCTTCTTTTTTTTCATTATCTCTTTTTTTCTTTTTTCTTTTGTTTCTTTTTGTTTCTTTATCTCTTTTTTATATCCTTCTTTTTCTTCTTTATCTCATTTTTATTTCCTTCTTTTTCTTTCATTATCTTTTTTCTTTCCTTTTTTATTTCTTTTTTAATTCCTTTTATTCTTTATCTCATTTTATTTCCTTCTTTTTCTTTCATTATCTCTTTTTTATATCCTTCTTTTTCTTTCATTATCTCTTTTTTATTTCCTTCTTTTCTCTTTATCTTTTTTTCTTTATTTCTTTTTCTATTTTATTTCTTTTTTATTTCCTTCTTTTTCTTTCATTATCTTTTTTATCTTCTTTCATTATCTTTTTTTTTTCTTTCTTTTTCTTTCTTTATCTCTTTTTAAAAAATTTTTCTTTATCTTTCAGCCTCACTTTTTAATTCCTTCTTTTTCTTTCATTATCTCTCTTATTTCCTTCTTTTCTCTCTTTATCTATTTTTTATTTCCTTCTTTTTCTTTCATTATCTTTTTTATTTCCTTCTTTTTCTATCTTCCTTCTTCACTGGTAACTGCTGCTGCTGATGCCTTTTCTTTTTCTTCTTTTATAACTCTTTCCTTGTTACTTACCAATACTACACTCTTCACTATTTCTATAATAAAAAAACAATTTATAAGAAGCCAAGTCTTGCAGAGGCAGCCGATTCCCTCCTCTCTAAACTTAGCTGGAAATCTGATAAGGGTGAAAAAAAACCTTTTTGGCAAAATATCAATACTTGTCTTTGATATTTTCTTTTTCTTTATTGTTTACTAGAATCTGCTACCCGGTATCACCCGGGTTAAAAAGTTAGTCTCGCAGATCCATTGATTGTTTTAGTCTTCCATTAGTGATTTGTTTATGTTTTAGTTAAGAACGCCACTAATGACTTTCCCTTCTCTCACTATTCAAATTTTAATTTTTAGATATCTTTAAGCATATAAATGAAATCTTCGTTATTTTTGCCCAAAAAACAAGCTCTGGTGATAGTGAATGTGTATATATATTTACTTTGTGATTAATTGTTTTAATTTCATAGTTTCATCCGAACATACATGCACACACACCAACTGTCCTTTACATATGTATAGATTTATTGGTAATTATGAACTTTTGTTTAGTAAATTAGGGTGTCCCAGAAAAAACAGAACCCATAAATTTTGTAATAAAACTGTTAATTTTCCCATTAAACAAATAAATTAGGGTTTAGGGTTAGGGTTAGGGGTTGGGCTTTAGGGTTTAGGGTTAGTTTAATGGGAAAATAAATAAATAATTTGGGTTCTGTTTTTTCTGGGGTACCCTGTACAGGTTGACCCAGAAAAAACAGAACCCAAATTTTCCCATTAAACTTACCCTAAACCCTAAAGCCCAACCCTAACCCTAACCCTAAACCCTAATTTATTTGTTTAATGGGGAAATTAACAGTTTTATTACAAAATTTGTGGGTTCTGTTTTTTCTGGGTCACCCTAATTTACTAAACAAAAGTTCATAATTACCGATTTATTAAGCAATTTACAAGACTACTTTAGTTGGGGCATTATTATTAAGTAAGTTAAAGTTGGCGGAGTGGCCTATTGTCAGTGTCAGATGAACAGTGAGGGAGTCTATCACCTTCTTGCTTGGACTAGACCAAGGAGATTGTTTTTTGTTGTTGTTTTTTGCTGAGATGGACTAGTGTCAGCTTTCTACTTTGCCAACCTGATCAGATTATCCAATCTGTGCTACTCATGTGCTGAGTCGGCAGGGACCAGTATTGAACTAGGAACCTTGAAATTCCTAGGTATGTGCTCTATCGACTGAGCTAAACTGGGGGCAGTATTAGTGTGACTTTATTTAAGGCAGTGTGACTTTATTTAGAACAGTATTAGTATTACTTTATTTGTTTATTTTTTAATGTTTTACTAAGATTCACACTAAGCAAGGCTAAATAGACCATTAGTTAAGAAAGGGTTACAATGATATAGTGATGTTATTGTTATGCTACCAATTCCTTCCTCTTTAGCTAGGACTGCTATGTTGCTGATGATGAGCAGATGTAAATAAGTTTATGAGCCACAAGGAGAGAAAGTGAGGCAGTGTGAGAAAGGAGAAGAAGCCAGATACAGAAGTGCGAAAAAGGTTGGTAAAGAAGAACAGATACAAATTGGAGTTGTGAAATGATTATGGGAATGGCCAAGAGGTTTTATGATTTAGGCTTTATTCACCAGTCATAGCCACCACATGGCATGGAAATATATCCCTGGCCATTGTAGTGACCAGACACAGTTAAGCCCTAAACTCGAATGGCCAAAGGTTTAATGTTTTAAAGGTAAAAAGGTGTCTTGTTGTTCTTGGTACGTGTTCTTAGGGTTTTGCTTTTAACCCCATCTTATTTGGTGGTCGCGCTGAAAAGGAAGGAATTCAAGGGAAGAAAAAACAAAAGAGACAAAGACAGAAGGTGGTTTTATGATTTAGGCTTTATTCACCGGTCATAGCCGCCACATGGCAAGGAAATATCTCCCTGGCCAGTTGTAGTGACCAGACACAGTTAAGCCCTAAACTCGAATGAACAAGAGATTATCTTGGGGGTCGGAAGAAAGTCCTTTTTCTCGCACATGTATGGAGGGTTCTTCCTGTGAAGGCTCATGGGAGTTTGTTTTTTTTGTTTTTGTTTTTTTAACTTTTTCATTTTAATCCCCACACGATTCAGGCTATTGGCGGAGAAGACATAGCTAACTTGAAGAGTGGGGATGCATGGATCAGAGTTTCAGAGAGACAGAGAGAGAGAGAGAGAGAGAGAGAGAGAGAGAGAGAGAGACAGAGAGAGAGAGAGAGAGAGAGAGAGAGAGAGAGAGACAGACAGACAGACAGACAGAGAGAGAGAGAGAGAGAGAGAGAGAAAGAGAGAAGAAGAGAGAAGAGAAGAGAGAAAGAGAGAGAGAGAGAGAGAAGAAGAGAGAAAGAGAAGAGAGAGAGCGAGAGAGAAAGAGAGAAGAGAGAGAAAGAGAGAGAGAGAGAGAGAGAGAGAGAGAGAGAGAGAGAGCTGTCCAGAACTGATCAGGATAAGTAACATTTTGGCTCCCAAATTCCAAGAGACATTTTCTTTGTTGTTTTCTTCTATTACTGACTTTTCTTATTATCTATGTTGAAGGAATTTTATGGTTGGCTTGAATCTCACACAGGCCATTTGTCAACCTGTTCTCTTGTGTTTCTCTGCTTCTATTCTTGTATTCAATAAAGGCAAGAGGTTCTCAATTCCTCTTCTATTAAATTTCTTTTTGCTTCAAGTTTGCTGTAGTCTAAGAAACGAAAACTGGACCAAGTAACCAATAAGCACCCCATCTTTACAAACAACAGACAATATTTTTTTGCATTAGAATTTCACTGTAAGATATTTTAAAAGTTTGTTCATGTATATTTACAACCCAAAGGCACGTTTTTATACTAAAATAGTTTTTGATTTTAAATTTTAAAAAAAGTTATTCAATGGTTACTTGGTCCCAACATTCTTTTATTTAAATAAACATAAAAAATATTTTGTAGATAAAAACTATTTTCATTTAATAATAAATTTATCTTCTGATTAAATAAAAACTATTTTAATATAAAAATGTGTCTTTAATATAAAAACGTGACTTTCGTTTAAAGTTTTTAAAATTAAAAAAAAATTCCTATTGAATTAACATATAACATATGTAAATATGTTATGTTATGAAAATCTAATGCAAAAAAATCATCTCTTGTTTGTAAACAAACAACCGGGAGTTTATGGTGAAAAGCAAAAGGTGTTCCTTTCAAAACAGCTCCCGGCTGGGGTGCTTATTGGTTACTTGGTCCGGAAAACTCCTTTGCCAAATTCATAAAAATAATATTGAAGACTTCAATTAAACATTCAACAGGTTAGCAGTGGTAACAATGGTATTCATAACAATATGTATTTGTATTTACTTAACTCTACTGCATGAGCTGGATGTGACACAAGGTCAGTTTTAAGCAGAGTTTAACAGGTGTGAATTCAGAGATTTTCTTCTCCTAGATTAGTTTCTGTACCAAGGTTAAAGAGCTCAGGCTGTCCTATTATTTACCCATAGCTGGAGGAAGAATAGTTGGATTCATACCTTGAGAAAGGTTATTAGTGCTATATGAAATGACAACAGGATCATCCAGGATTTGAACTCAGGTTGCTGTGTCCATTTCTTATGATGCCCTAGAACCTATATGATTGCCCCAGCCTTATTGCCCTTATGGCAAGCCCCAACCCCTTTTTATCATATGGGTGCTAGAAGGCGGTGGCTGAGGGTCTTCGTGTCTTGGGAATGACATTAAACTCTATCTGATGGTGAGGTTCCAGTTTTGGAGGTTTGGGGAATGTGGAGTACCCCTCTATCACCATTGCACCCTGGTCCACTCTGACCTGGAGTGGTAGTACCTGTTAGGGTCCGATCTATGGGTTAAATAGAAAAATGTATTTATAAAAAAAATTGAGTATCCATTAAGAATTGATTTATTTCAAAACTTTATCGGCATTAAATGACCCACTGAGGTTGATATGCCATAAAACAAACCAAACCAAACAATATGAAGTAAGTGAGCAAAAGAATAATGAATGGAGATTGGAATCTAAATGTTAGAGGAGCAACTAAAGAATCTTTAAAGGACCAAATAGTATACCACTCATTGCCCCTGACAGGTTCTCTGAGCAGCATCCGGTATCCATTCAGAGTTGGATAATGTACGTATTTCCATGTGCAGGAGAACATCACTTTTGAGTTTGTCCTTGCTTCTCCAGCATGTCCAGCATGTATTGTTCGTCTCACTAGGCAATATTAGTGTGACTTAATATAGAAGAGCACTTGTATGATTTTAGTTAAGGCAGCATTTGTGTGACTTTATTTAGGATAGCATTAGTGTGACTTTATTTAGAAGAGCATTTGTATGATTTTAGTTAAAGCAGCATTAGTGTGACTTTATTTAGGATAGCATTAGTGTGACTTTATTTAGGATAGTATTAGTGTGACTTTATTTAGAAGAGCATTTGTATGATTTTAGTTAAGGCAGCATTAGTGTGACTTTATTTAGGATAGTATTAGTGTGACTTTATTTAGAAGAGTATTTGTGTGATTTTAGTTAAGGCAGTATTAGTGTGACTTTATTTAGGATAGCATTAGTGTGATTTTATTTAGGATAGCATTAGTGTGACTTTATTTAGAAGAGCATTTGTATGATTTTAGTTAAGGCAGCACTAGTGTGACTTTATTTAGGATAGCATTAGTGTGACTTTATTTAGGATAGTATTAGTGTGACTTTATTTAGAAGAGCATTTGTATGATTTTAGTTAAGGCAGCACTAGTGTGACTTTATTTAGGATAGCACTAGTGTGACTTTATTTAGGATAGTATTAGTGTGACTTTATTTAAAGCAATATTGATGTTATATTCATTTCCATAAGGATTGACTAATATACAATACAAGCTTAAAAGCTGCCCTATTTGGCGGTAATTAAGCTAGCTCCTGAGGAAGGCTCTTGATTTGGCCTGAGGCCCAACAATGACACTTCATGCATCAATACATAATCAAATTTTAATGTAAATAATTACATATTAAATTTTAATTAAATTTTAATGCAAATAATTACATATCAAATTTTAATTAAATTTTAATGTAAATAATTACATACTAAATTTTAATTAAATTTTAATGTAAATAATTACATATTAAATGTTAATTAAATTTTAATCTAAATAATTACATATTAAATTTTAATTAAGTTTTCATGTAAATAATTACATATTAAATTTTAATCAAATTTTAATGTAAATAAGTACATATCAAATTTTAATGTAAATAATTACATACTAAATTTTAATTAAATTTTAATGTAAATAATTACATATTAAATGTTAATTAAATTTTAATTTAAATAATTACATGTTAAATGTTAATTAAGTTTTCATGTAAATAATTACATATTAAATTTTAATTAAATTTTGATGTAAATAATTACACATTGAATTTTAATTAAATTAAAATGAATTAAATTAAATTTATCCATTTGGAGTTTATTGCAAAGCTGCACAATAAAAAACATTTTTAATTTTCCCATTCAGGGTCAGTACAAATAGCTATGCAATAGGCAATGATAAACTACAGAAAAACTCAAAAGTAAATGATAATGATAAATTTAATGATAAACTACTCAAAAACTCAAAAGTTTACCTTTTAAAAATCCAACGATAATTCTTCTGTAGCCATTTAATTTAAAAACAATTTGATGTATATAGGTCCTTACTTTTATTGTAAAAACAATTATTTCTATTTCATAGGTGACTTTCAATGGATTTTGCTGTTAATTTTGATAATTCCCAAATTTATTTCCAAGTTATAAAAATTGTCATTGTCACAAAAAATCATGTAAAAAAAATTCAGTTATTAAAACTTGGGAATCCAAAATTTCAGGATTGTGGGTCCAGATTCATCCCAGAATGTTTTTAATTTGCTCCTAGAGTGGGTTTGATTCTAAAATGGTATGATATGTTGGGCTATGGCCTCTAGGAGTAAAGTTGAAAAAATGTGACACACGGACACACTAATATTTGCATTTATTATTAGAGATTTCATTATTATTCATTATAATATTTATGATAGTTAAGAGTGTAGAAAATGCAACCAGCAGACTGAGTTCAAATTCTAGCTGAGGTAGTTTGAGAAAGGCATGAGTCCACTTCTAAGGTCAGGGATGATGTTTCTGCTGTTGTTACCATGTAACCCAATACAGTTTATTGAATATTAAATGGAGAGGAGATTGGTACCACCAAGTAACACCCATTTCACTCCCTTAATGCCATGAAAGATCAACATGGCACCCAATCTATGAGGTCGTGTGATGATTTGTTAAGAATTTCTTTAAAATCTTAAATATTTTTATTATTACTCTGGGTATAAGTATTTAAGTTTTAATGTAATGAAATATATTAAATTAGAAAGACTAACGAAATTAAATAAGAACACATAAAAAGATTACATTTATTTTAATTATATTTTAATTGGTTTCTATATAAAAATCATTAATTGTATTGATTTTGATACATTGGAGAATAAAATAAAAGTATTAGAGATCAATAATACAAAGTAATTATTTATTAAACCCGGTTTTGTTAAAACCAGTATGCAAATTAACCACACCATATATTATGTAAACTTTTATTTTTTAGTGATATATAAGACACATTGCAGGATTTTAAACACACTGATAACATGGACTGTCTTGAGGCAAATTTAACTCAGATTTTCATAGAGACCTCGTTAATAAATACGATTTATTCTATGTAATAATATTAATGATTTTGACTAATATCAATGATTTTGAATACTCATTGATAAACTTACACAATTCCAGAGGGTTTTGTGACGTAAGCAGTGATGTAATGATAATGAAATTTATTGTGTACAGTGCTCAGGTGCACCACAACTCATCAAAGTCTCATGTCAAGTACACAGAACAATGTATTAGTGTCAGGAACATGAACAGTTTACAGTAGTAATATGCATGTATGTATGCGCGTGTGTGCATATATATGTGGAGAGTGGCATCAGGTATAGTGTCGGCGGACTACAGGAAGCATGGAGGCTTTGAAGTTTCAGTTACAGACAGACCAACACTGAATCTCCATTATAATATGTTTTGGGTATTAAATTCATAGAAGCATATTGTGTTTATCTAAAAAAAAAAAATCTAATATCACTAGAATAGAAACAGATAGGATTACAGAATTAGTAAAATATGTAATTGCTATGTAGGTCATAAATCTCTTGTGGCAAGGGGCAGGTAACTCTAGATATCAACTAGGGAATTGGAATATCTTCTGCGCAGGAATATGCTATGAATGTTGTCAAGTTGTAAAATGTCTTAAAAGTTTGAAAGTAATTCTTTTTTTTTTTTTGTACTATTATTTTGAAATTTTTTTTTTATAAAAATGCATTACATTTCAATTAGAAAATCCTTGGATGATACCAGCAAATATTTCTTTAGGGACAAGTCAAGTCTTCAGATGTGAATGAATATAAAGAAAGTAAAAGAAGGTGAATAGAAGATTATGTTACACTCTAAATCAAATCTCATTATGATTCATAATGATTTTTCATCAAAACTAAAAATTGAATAGTTGGTGAGTCACTTGGAACCTCTGATTGCTTGCTGTGCAGATGCAGTGGTGAGTAGTTCATGTGACCATTTTTGTCCAATTAGAAGGCATTACAACCAATATCCCTGAAAACACCAACTTTTAAAAAAATCTCTTTTTCCTGGCAGCATCTGACAGACAATGCACATATCTTACCCTCTGGCATAGCCACACATTATGTTTCCTTTTCACAGCATTGCCAGCTAACACCCCAGGCAGATCAGCTTAGCCATACCTCCTCAGGTAACACACACTGCTAATCTTATTGGGCTACTCATATATAGAAGATTTATTTGATGTCCCTCATGTGGTAATTTATAATTCTTATGATTTAAAAAATGAACTCTGTTTGAGCTGAAAAAGCTTAAAACACCAATACCTTTGTTTAAACAAGCTTCAAAAGAACAAGCCACCAATGAAATGTAAAAAATGAAATAAACAAAAGACAGGAAATAGAGAAATAAAATTTCTATATTTGGACTCTATGACATTAGTCTCAATTGCCCACCCCCTAAAATCACTCTGTGGGACATATGTCCTATGATGGGAACCACTGGCCTAAAGGGTAATGCTAGCCCTGCTGACACCAACTGTATGTTGTGATAGTGTTGTATACCCCCTTACTTGCTTCTTACTTCTTCTATTCTTCGGTTGTCTCTGACATCTTATAACATCTTGTCTTGGTCTGGAATCTTCTAAGGTCTGGACTTTCTTAGGGACCTCGGGTCTGGTCTTCTATTGGGGATTTCTCTTTATCAGAAGCCCTGTGTCATTGTTAGTTTTTAGAGGTAATAACACAAGACTCCGATTTGCTTTGATCTTACTTTATTTTTAAATCCCCAACCAGACATCTGCGCAGATGAGAGGACGCGCGTATAACGCGACTTACCCCTTCGAGCTCGCTGCTACCTTCTAACTGAACTTACTTCTAATCTAAACCGGAAGAGGGTCTTCTCTACCGGTTCTCACGATTATCCCCAGAAGGTAGGGTCAAATGTTGTCACTCATTCTTCAAGGCTGCTGGCTGAACTTATAACCGTCATTTTGATTTCTACACTATTGCACATAAATATTAGGTATCTAATAATTATGTAACAATAGGTGGTGCCAATAATAGCCTAATGGGTGTTGGTACAAAAAATGGAATCAGCCAACTGAATTCAAATTCCAGTTGATGATATTTTTATTCACTTCACACTAATGCCCTTAGGGAAAGGCATGAATCCATTCCTCCCTTACCCCCTCCCCCTAGGTATTGGTAAAATAATATGTCAGGCTAGACTCTCAATCTTTGATGACAAACTAGTCTGGAATAATTCAAAACCAGAAACTGAGCCAGTCTGACATTGTCTTTAACCTTTTCATGTAACACCTGTGATAACATCTGGGGTGACACCTGTGCCAAGCTGAATCTGACATTGCCCTCACCTGTTGGACAACATCTGTGATTGGGGAGGGTGGACATGGAAAGAGGAACTTGCTGCATAGGTATTAGCCTGTCTTTCATCATAGAATCTAGTCCAAGCCTACACCTGGATCAACGTGAAGATCCAGGATTTTACAAGACTATCAGATTTGTTGTACATACAGCTTTCTTATATCTTTTTTTTTTTAATTGAATTATTTCTGGTGTTTAGAACAGAATTTCTGATCTATCGCTATAGATTTTATGTTAGATACTTTCCAATACAATTTCAAGATTAGCAAAGATTATATAAGAATAGTAGGTATTGGTTTGAAACCAAAATTAAGTCTTTATAATACATTAGTGCATCCATAGATTCCCTAACACTGAACATTTGGTAAGGAAAGACACACAGCTAACTCTCACAAACAATACACATATGAATGTTTAATATACATAACATGTAACAACTAATAACAAATACTTATTACAAAATGATATCATTTTTTTCTGAAACACCCAGTACATCTCAAATGATATAATTTTTTTCTGAAACACCCAGTATATCTCAAATGATATAATTTTTTTCTGAAACACCCAGTACATCTCAAATGATATAATTTTTTTCTGAAACACCCAGTACATCTCAAATGATATAATTTTTTCTGAAACACCCAGTACATCTCAAATGATATAATTATTTTCTGAAACACCCAGTACATCTCAAATGATATAATTTTCTGAAACAATGATATAATTATTTTCTGAAACACCTAGTACATCTCAAATGATATAATTATTTTCTGAAACACCCAGTACATCTCAAATATATTGTTGCATAATCCATGGGTAGCGTGTATTATTGGCAACACCCTGTAACTCTGCGGGGGGAGAATACAAAGAACCCAAATGGAAAGTTACAGACCATTGGGGATCTTTGACCCCAGAGGCAGGAAAACCGCCAATCACGTGAAGTCACATGAGATCTAGTTAGATCCTCAGTTCCAGGCAAGATGTTGGTGGAGAGGGACGTCTCTTGCCTTAGCTGGAACTCATCAACTGCACGTGCTGTGTTAGGTAGTAAAGAAACTTAGTTAAGAATAAAAGTTTAAAAAGTACCATGGCTTTGTTGGTCAATGAATGCCTTAGTCTGAAAATGAATCAACAACAAGAATAGTGGGTATTGGTTTGAAACCAAAATTAAGTCTTTATGATACATTAGTGCATCCATAGATTCACTAACACTGAACATTCGGTAAGGAATTGACACACAGCTAACTCACATGAATAATACACATATGAATGTTTAATATAAATAACATGTAACAACTAATATCAGAATACATATGTCCACAAACGAGTTATAATATCTATGTTATAATATCTATGTTATAGATACTAGCAAATATATGCACCCTCCGGGTGCCAGTATTTAAGTTTAAATGTAATAAAATATTAGATTAAATCAGAAAGGCTAATGAAACTGAAGAAGAATTCAGATAAAAAGATTTGAAACGGAGGGGGTATAATCGGAAAATAGAACAACTGAAACTTACTCTTTCATCACTTCCGTTTTTCAATGCTAAATTTTCCTAATTTAACTATTTAGTTAGAATAGGAAGTAAAGAATAAAATTACAGTTATTTCTTCTTGTTAATGAATTTCTTTTAAAATTTATTCCCGAGATTTTTGCTCATATTCATTAAGATAAAACCAAACAATTAGAAACCAATAATACTAAGCACATATTTATTAAAATCAAATTTTTTATATCAATATGCAAATTAGCCTTCCCATTCACACTATAAACCTCTGTTCTGTTGTATATATAAATATAATTGCATGTTATTAGTATGTAGATAAAGCCAACAGTATTAATAATGAAAAACAATTTTATTAATAATTGAGGTTTAAATGTAAATAAAATCATGGAGAACGTGATGTAGATAACAAAGGGAATTGTGACTTGAGTAGTGATAAAGTTTCAGTTACAGACAGACAAATACACAATCTCCATTATAATAAGATGTTATATGTATAATATCTATGTTATAACATCAATGTTATTGTAGTGAGATAGCCAATGGCGTGTTATCTCATTTACATATGAGTATTACAGCAGGAGATATATAGAGACAGTTTAGAGGACTGGTATGAAATTAGCGACTTGAAGCTAAGACCTGAGCTACGATTACGCTCAAAGAATTATTGATACTACTACAACAGAGAATACGAAACCACACCTCACAACAGTTATAATACATATGTCCACAAACAAGTTATTGTACAATATGTTCTGAAATGAGACAAAGACAATGTAACATAACAACTTAACTCTAATCAACTGAATACAGCTCAGCAAAGACGCAACTATAATGGCCACTATCTGTTGAATTTATATAGTCCCGATCAAGGGAAGATAACCCAATCACTCCAAAGGGGGGTAATCACGTCTTTTATATCATGTTCCTTGAACAAACAACAGAAATTACTTATAAAAAAACTTATGGTGTCTTCCAAGGTTTTCATAGTGATGTGTAAGAAATGGTGAGAAAGTTGGAGACTAATTGTCTCTATTCTTCTCTATGAACAGAGTTGAGAAATTGGTCCTTTTTGCTCAACGATCAAGACTGAAACAAGATAGGTGTTGTTGATTATGAGTTATCTCCCTTGGACTGTTTCGGTTGTGGGAACTCTTTTGGGAAATAGTGTGAGAAGGACAGTTGGAACGAGAGACTTATGACGGTGGTACAGGACTATAGTGACTCCCATGAGATAGCCTATAGACAGGTGTTGTCCCTTTGAAGAAAAGGAACAAAAGAGAAAATTTGAAGGGGCTGATCTAACATGTGACCAGCAGATACGTAACATGGGAAGCCACACTCACAATCCAAGGAAAGACAATTATTTGTCTTCCTACAATGATAATTATGATGATGAAAAGTAAAATAAGATATAAAGGATTAATCTTCAATTAAAATAAAACATTAATCTTCAATTGAAATTTAAAAAAAACTTTAATTCAAGAAAAGATTTGTGATATCTTAGCATTCAGAGTGAATACTGCTTATTGTATGATTGTAAATAAAGCTTAATCAAGTAGCAACTCTGCAACAAATGGAGCAGATAAGAATGGAAATAGCCCAGGATTGGGGAAATGTGAATTAGTAATTGATAAATCTCCTGTTGCTGGAACCTCAACAAGCAAGGCATCAACAACCAGCCCCTGTCAAAACACTCAGGACATAGAATTATGAACAAAACAAGAGACATTTATTCCACTCTGACCTGCTAGTTTAATACCAAGAAAAGAAGGGATGTAGTATCCTAGCTTTCAGAGTAAAAACTGGTGGAAGTGAACACAGCCTATTGTATGACTGTAATTAAGCTTATATATACACATCCGTCATATGTGTTTTTATTTGATGAGCCCTAAGATTATCTATAACCATCCATAATATAAACAGAAGATATTAAAGCATTAATCTTCTATTAAAGAAAAGCATTAATCTTTAATCAGAATAAAGCATTAATTTCCAGATTAATCAGGTTTGTAAACATTTTGTCGTCCTGTATTCCTACCCTCATTTTTTAGATGTTTTTCCTGTATACAAAATAGGACTAATATGTTATTAAGTTAACTCAGTGGTTCTCAAACTTTATACAGTCTGGGCACACTTACAGTACTACAGATACTTGATAGCGCACTGTATAAATAGGACTAATATGTTATTAAGTTAACTCAGTGGTTCTCAACTTTATACAGTCTGGGCGCACTTACATACTACAGATACTTGATAGCACACTGTATACAATATAGGACTAATATGTTATTAAGTTAACTCACAAACATTATACAGTCTGGGCACACTTTACTACAGATACTTGATAGCGCACTGTATACAAAATAGGACTAATATGTTATTAAGTTAACTCAGTGGTTCTCAAACTTTATACAGTCTGGGGATACAGTCGCACACTTACAGTACTACAGATACTTGATAGCGCACTGTATACAATATAGGACTAATATGTTATTAAGTTAACTCAGTGGTTCTCAAACTTTATACAGTCTGGGCACACTTACAGTACTACAGATACTTGATAGCACACTGTATACAATATAGGACTAATATGTTATTAAGTTAACTCAGTGGTTCTCAAACTTTATACAGTCTGGGCACACTTACAGTACTACAGATACTTGATAGCGCACTGTATACAAATAGGACTAATATGTTATTAAGTTAACTCAGTGGTTCTCAAACTTATACAGTCTGGGCACACTTACAGTACTACAGATACTTGATAGCGCACTGTATACAATATAGGACTAATATGTTATTAAGTTAACTCAGTGGTTCTCAAACTTTATACAGTCTGGGCACACTTACATACTACAGATACTTGATAGCACTGTATACAGTTAACTCAGTGGTTCTCAACTTTATACAGTCTGGGCGCACTTACATACTACAGATACTTGATAGCACACTGTATACAAAATAGCAGTGAAGTAACTTATATAGAGAGAAAGATATAACTTGTTATATCTTCAGCGGTAGGAAAATATTTTGAGTCAAGTGACGTGAACTACCCAGGCATAATTGATCTTCTGAACTGTTCTTCAAAAACCTTGCTATTTATAGCATTTACCTAGGCTTGAAATCAGTCTCTTTTTTTTAACTTCTTTTTTTTAGGTGTTAATGCCTCTGATTGGTTGAAAATTATCATTTTAATATTTCTATTTTTTTTCTTTCTACCTGCACTGATCCTAGGTGCAGACTTCTTATTTTCATAATTTTATTTCTGCTTTGAAAGTGTTAACTCTGGCTCACCATAAGTTTTTTCCTTTATTGTTTACTGTTTTTGTAGACCGTCTTGGTTAAACTATCTGTCAAGTTATCCAGTCTAACAGCACAGAATACTTGATTATTTTGTCAATGCTTCATTTTCCACCTATATTTTTTCCCAAGCCTATTGATGGCAAGCCCAACCCCTTTTTATCATATGAGTGCTAGAAACTGAGGGTTTACATGTCCTGGGAATGATTAACTCAACTATTATTCTTTTATTGGGGAATGTGGAGTACCCATTCATCACTATTGCTCCTGGTCCACTCTGACCCGGAGTGGTAGTACCTGTTAGGGTCCCATCTATGGGTTAAATAGAAAAATGTATTTATAAAAAAATTGTATTATCCATTAAGAATTGATTTATTTCAAAACTTTATTGGATTAAATGACCCACTGAGGTTGATATGCCATAAAAAAACCAAACCAAACCAAACCAAACAAATTATATAAGATAAGTTGTAAGTAAAATATACTTACATTTATTTATTATATTGCAAAAATAATTTATTCTAGAATACCACAAAGTTCCTAGTTCGATAAGGGCCCTCGCCAACTCAGCGTATGAGTAGCACAAGTATCTGTGCGGTAAAGTAAGGAAATGATGGTAGGTGTGGCGCTCCAACTCAGATGCTAAATAATCTCCTTGGCCTAGCGCTAGTGAAAAGGGGATAGACTCCCTCGCTGATTGATTGATACCGACTTTTGGCCACCCCGACGACTTTATAAATGTAAGGAAACATTAATCTAATTTTTTTAGTTAAGGGGAGACCACTCTAAATTCTTTGTAAAAGTTACCTCCCTTGCATTATAAAACAACTTGAATGTTGTTTTTTAATTGTAATACTTTGGCTGATGGTGAAAGTGTAAATTCATCAATATGTAATAAATTTTTATTATAGACCGAGATTTTCCCAAGAGACGTAGCTAGAGGCTGAGGAGTGGTTAACTCCTTGATGTCCCCTTCCTAATTTAGAGAGATTTGTTATTGTATAATCTCATTTTTTTCTCTATATTTTTTTTCACTGTGGGTGTAAAGGTATTGGGACAGGACTTATCGATGCATTAAAATCTCTACTGCCTCTCCCTTTTCCTATTTTTTCTTCGATTTCAATAGGGTCCACCACATTGTCATTATCTATCAATCTATCTATCTATCTATCTATCTATCTATCTATTTGCTGTGTTCAGCGGTTCCTTCAATCAAAATTCTGATATTCAAAGTTGGGAAAACCTTTGATTATTTAATGAAAGTTTGGCAATACTTGAGAGTCAGCAAAAAAACTCCCAAAAAACAAAGCAAACAAACAAAAAAAAAAAACAAAAAACAAAACAAAAAAACGCCAAATATACCGATGCTTGATACTTGCACTCGTGTTTAAATGAAACAAACATCTACAAGGACCTCCAATTTGACCCCTCGCCCTATATTAACACTATGTAGGCATGTGCATTTTCTCGCTGGCTCTAAAAGGGTGCACAGGAAACTCTTCTAAAAATCATATAAAATAAACTAACTATCCGAATTTAATAAAACTTTCGGTATATGAAGTAATAAAAGACGAACTTTATTGTAAATAAATGTTTACTAAATTAAAAAGGCTAATCATTTTTTTCTTTAGTTTTTGTTTCGCGCATTGATCCCCCTTACGAAGATCTTAGTATTTTTTTTTTTGGATATAAATAATTTTCACATTTTTGAAAATATAATTTAACGACGGAACATATGTTAAAAAACTAAATCGCAACTAATTCGGTTTTGGTAATAGGGCATCTTAAACATTGAAACTTAAATCTCGTAAATAAGAAAAAAAATGTATCTTTTTTTTTTTTTTTTTTCTAAATTGTTAGATTATTTTCTAAAGAATTTTATATTAAAAGTTCCTATTGTCTACTTGTTTTTTTTTTTGTTTTTTTTTTCAGAGACTTTAAAAAAACTATAAAATGTAAAATAAATACTTTTGTTTAGCGGATATCAAAATCGTATTTATAATCAAAGAAAAAAAAAAAAAAAAAAAAAAAAATCTAGCTAAAAATAATGGCATAACATATTTCGGTTTTTATTTTTTTTTAATGTTGAAAATAATGTTTGAATTACAAATTGTCGTCATTCTTATTAATGGATGGATCTAACGGAAATAATATCCGCTTTGGTTTTTGAGGAAAACTCTTGTAGTTGTTGTTATTGTTGTTGTTGTAGCGCTGGGTCGTTGAGGTACATAAGTTTAATCATGAGACATCAAGGAAATGCTAAATTAGTAATTTGTTTTTGCTTCAGAAAAGAAATTATTATACGTACGACCGTCCATACAAAAAATGGTGCACACGTCAAGATGCGATAACTATGTCAACAGAGATTAAGAATTTACGGAATTTACTTTAAAATGCAAAAATTTAGGTTTTATGTAAGTAAAATTTCTTTTTTCTTTTTTATAACACATAAACTTGGAATTGTTCTTTATATTAAACTTAAAAAAAACATTAAAAAGTTAATTTTCAATTTTTTATTGACGTTTTAAAATATTTTTAACAATCCTGTGTATTAAAAGATCGTGTTTTGCACATAGCTAACACTATGAAACTTGCATAAAGGTTAATATTATCTTTTTATCCATTCGAAAGAATAAACATTAAAAATTCCTGATGATTTAAAAAAAAAAAAAATTCAGCTTATGCAAATAATGAAAATTATGAACAAAAAACAACGTTTACATTTTTGCAACGTTAAATTAAGTGAAATTTAACGTAACCAAAAACAAATTAAGACTACTCACTTTTTTTCCGTGAAAAATCAACAAACATCAAATTGTTACGAAAATTTCGGCAATTATTATCTGTTGATGAGATTATGTTTAAAATAAGTTTTTCCTAAAATATATTAGGGGAAATATTTTCACGAGGTCTCCCCCACCCCTATTTTATTTATGAAATCTGAAAAAATAAACCGATAAAAAACGATTTTTAATTTTTATATAAAGATAAGAGTCTGAATAATTATATCAGGTTTATATATAAGTTTCTATACGGGTTTTTTTTTTAGTAAAAAAACCATGAATACAGAATTCTGCTAAAAATACCAATAAAGAAACTGACCCTGTTGTAAAAAAAAAAAAAAAAAAAAAAAAAAAAAAAAGGACTGTTTTACTTATTTTTCAAGATAACGGTGAGTAATTTTTTCCCAATCGGATAATTTGATCTTTGAATTAACATTTTTCTCTGTAACAACTCTTTTTATGTTCGTTATTTTTTGGGAGATTTTTTTTAAAATTAAAAAAAATATTGCCTAAAACTGATCACGTGACATGATTTTGGTGGTACCTAAAGAACTACTAGGTTAAAAAAAAAAAACAAAAACAAAACAAAAAACAAAACAAGAAAAAAAAAAACAAAAAAAACAACAACAAAAAAAAAAAAAAATACAAACAAACAAAAATAGTTTTCTTCGAAGACAACATCCATTCGGCCTTCGAGATAAAAGTGGAAGTTCATGCTGTAATGGTTATCGTCGTAGGAAATGGACACAGTGAACGAGTTCAAACCCTGGAACTCTTTGCATTTTACATAGTAGCACTGATATAATTGGAAAAAGTTATTTATTTATTTACCCAACCCGTTCGCCACGGTAGAATGTGACTCGAGGTCATAAATACAGGGCATCCAGTGAGGATTGAACTCGCTTTTCACTAGTAATGGATTTGCAAGAAGAAAAAACAAATTAAAAATTGAAAAAATTAAAAATTATTGAAATAGATCACTAATTAGGACTGAGCCTATTCTAGTAGTGATCACCCCAAGCGGAGTTTAACAGGTTTGAATTCAGAGTTTTCCTTCTCTTAGACTGGTTGCCTAACATAACTAAAGAGCCCAGTCTGTCCTACTATTTACCCATAGCTGGAGGGAGAGTAGTTGAATTAATGCCTTTCCCAAGGGTATTAGCGCTATGTGAACTATAGCTTCGTTCAGGATTTGAACTCAGGTCGACGAGTCAATTTCCCACGACTCTAACCATTACACCACGCGCGGGACTAGATTCCTAACCATTACACGATGATGGGACGCGTATACACTTGGGAAAGGTATGCATCCAATTAATCTCCCTCCAGCTATGGGTAAATTATAAGGTAGACTGGACTCTTTAATTTTGGTTAGGCAACCAGTCTAGAAGGAAAACTCTGAATTCAAACCTGTTTAACTCCGCTTAAGAAATTGAGCTTGTGTCACATCCTACGGAGTTGGGGGTTGGCAAATATCTATCTGAGTAGAGAGAGAGAGAGAGAGAGAGAGAGAGAGAGAGAGAGAGAGAGAGAGGGGGGGGGCTGAAGTGTGAATGTGACGGAAGTGTTTGGCGTTTCAAAAGAGTGAGGTTGTTTTTGTTTCGTAGTTACATCAGCCCGAATCGATCAAATTCGAAGATACGTGAATGAACCACAATCGATGATATTTGGTTGTATCTTGAAATATGTTTGGATTTTAGCGGGAAAAAGAAAGAAAAGAAAATGATGAAAAAAGGAAACCCAAAGAGACCGAAGAACGGAATTAAAAGAATTTATATGTATGAATGATCCCGACAAGCAAACTCAACGAATACCGCGTGCGACATGCGGAACACTGGACAGCTGTTTCGACCTAATTAGGTCTCATCAGCAGTGTATACCTTAGTACCACCAATTTACCCTGTGAAATTTACCCCCCCCCCATATCTAACATGCATAAAAATTAATATTATCTTAAAATTTGTTTTTCCATTCGAAAGAAGAAACATTAAACAAACTTCTGATGATTTAAAAAAAATTTTCAGCTTACGGAAATAATGAAAATTATGATTGAAAAACAATGTTTTTATTTTTGCACTGTTAAATCAACTGAAATTTAACGTAGCTAAAAACAAGTTACGATAAGAGGATTTAAAAAAATTATATGAAAAATCAATTAGTAGTTCGATTTTCATGAAAATTTCCATAACTATTTACTTTTGGATGTAAATATATCTGAAATAGTTTTTTTCTAAAATATATTAGGGGAAATATTTTTTTACGAGGTCTACCCCCCCCCCCATTTTATTCTATGAGAATATAAAAAATATATATGTATTTTAGAATTCAGGTGAACTAAAAATTTGTTCGATCCACGATATATTAATATTTTTAAAAGAATTTGTAATTTTTATTGTTGAATAGTAATGTTTGATTCTTATAATATACGGAAGAGCAAAACTGACAATATTTGTAATACTTATTGTCTTTTCTTTGCTTCAGTTCAGTTCAACTAAAAAAAATATTCCGGAGTTATTCTGAAAGTACCACAAAAAAATCTTTCAAAAATCGTTGAAAACCAATAATCGGTTATTGAATATGCACAAGAAAACAATTATGTTGAATACAGCCACCCATACATTTAAATCTATAATGTCAAAGAGAGATAATATGTAAATTTCCAGTCCTAGTTTCGACATAAAAATCACCCTTTTACAAGTAAGACGAACTATTTTATTTATTTTTCAAGATAACGGTGTAATTTTTCCCGATCGAATAATTTGATCTTTGAATTAACTGTTTTTCTTTGTAACAACTCTGTATGATCATTACTAATTTTTGCGAGATTTTAAAAAAACAAAGTTCAAAATATTTACATTCGTTTATTCAATATAGCTTAAACTGATCACATGACCCGAAAATGGTTATACCTAGTTTACCTCGACCCCCCCCCCGACAGAGATCAAACTGGAGAACCCAGAACGCAGAGACTCTAACTCTTGACCACCGGCCCACGCCACACACGAAACTCGCCAAATAACTTGTCAATGATAAATGCGCCACTACTAGAACCAGGTGTGTCGTGTAGCTGCATCCATAACATAACAGAGGACACGGTTACCTCTCGGAGTCACGACCTCCCAGAATCCATGCTAAGCACAGAAATGTAGAAAGATAATAGAGAGAATTTGATATAATTGAATAATCACGACAAGCAAACTCGGCGAATACCGCGTGGGACGAGCGGAACATTGGACAGCTGTTTCGACCTAATTAGGTCTCATCAACAGTGTCTTTTCCCGACAGAGATCGAACCGGAGAACCCAGAATGCAGAGCCAGAGACTTTACCTCTAGGCCACTCGCGAGCTCCCACCCCAAATTTCGTGTGCATGCCACATGTAAGTAAGTCGTCGGGGTGGCCTAAAGTCGGTATCAGCCAATCTGCGAGGGAGTCTATCCCCTTTTCAGTAGCGCGAGACCAAGGAGATTGTTTTTGCGTCTGATGAAATTATTTGGAATGCGTTTTGTTTAGAATGTCTATTGAAATTCCATCAGAGATTTGTTGGGGTTGAATATTTTCGGGAGAATTATAAACACTGGCAGAGGAATGTCGGATTGTTTTGGGTAAAAATCTAGTGTGGCAATTTGACAATGTACAATGGAATTAAAATATAACGTAAGAAAAAAATCAGCTGATTATTTTGTAATTATAAAAGATGGGGTGAATAGTCGAAAGGGAACAGAGGACTAGCAGAGAACTAGAGGAGAGCGAAGACCAAACCACGAAGGGTCTATTAAGACAGACATCATGACGCAGCCTAGAATTAGCCTATCTGTCATCCTCGCCAAGCAGCCAGCTGACAGGCGAATGACAAACTGAACGTATCTAATTTAAGCGACTCTGTTATTCAAACCTACTTTATATATCCCTCTCTCTGCGTTGACGACTGCTAGGATTTATCACAGCCAAAATAATAAACATTTGTTGAAAGAAAGTGCAGGCTCGTTGTTAATCGAGACAGAAGGAGTTGAAGGGACTTTTCGCACAGAAAGAAACGAACCCACATATAAGAAGACAAAAGACCCGTAACGTAACATATGCATGTATGTTTCGCGGATCTTGGTCATCCCCTCCTTAGTTAGGCTGAGAACTTTTCAGCACAGAATGTTCTCTGCAGCGTGATGGTTACAAAAGAGCAAACAAAACTGAACCGAGTTTTAGTATCCTAGGTATAATATTGATACGGGAATTTATCCCAAAGACACCGGTGGAAGTGAACACCGCCTGCTGTGTGATATAATAAATGCTATTATTAGATCTGCCATATTGTGGTTTACACGTGCTGTTATTAGGTGAGCCTTAAGAGTTAATTTTTATCCGTCTTTAGTAAAAATAGAAGATATTACAATATATATTAGTATTACAGCCACCATCTTGTGGTTTACATTCGTTGTTATTGGCTGAGTGTTAAGAATTAATCTGTAGCCATGTTTGAAGCAATAGAAAATTTTATAGGATAAAATCCTATATTTTACATCCAAATAAGGAAAAAAACACAGAAACACATTTCTTTTCCCAAACTTAAGGAAAAGAGATTAAAACAAACACACGAACACAAACCTTTTTCCAAACTTAAGGAAAAATTATTAAAAAAACATTTATACATTAGTCAAAGTTTGATTGGACAAATTATGGGGTTGCTTTCAACTACGTCCGCGCGTAAGCGCCAAAAAAATTGATTACCATCCGATCCTATTTGTAATTAGAAATACAGACAAAAAATTAACAAACACAGATTCCATTTAGCTGCCAAACAGATCATACGCCGCTCCGAGTTCTTCTCAGTTTAAGAAACAGATGTCCGAGTGAACAATTCAACTTTATGGACACCAAAACATTGCTACACCACTGTCAGCGTTTACTACTGTCTATCATCATCAGCCACAGCAATTCACATTACCAATGCATTTCTCAGGTCGTATTCACAAAACTACATTTTTCATTTCTGGTCCACGTCTGATCGAACTTTGACAAATTTACATACACATTTTACATTGATCATTACACACTTCTTATCAAACTTCTCTAAATTCTATATACGAATTTTCCACATTCTTTTGAACGTTCACATATTTGTTGATTATTGCGAATTTATTCTCCGAATAAATTTATTTGTTATTTATAAATACATGCTTTGTTTTTATCATTTCTTTCTATGAGTCGATTAAACCACACCATATCAAGTAGCTATGCGTCTTCCTGTTCAACATGGAGTTTAACAGATTAGAATTCAGAGTTTTACCTTCTCCTAGACTGGTTACCAAACCAAGGTTGAAGAACCCGGTCTGCCCTACTGGTATTTGCCTCATACCCCACTTGTATGGGCTGGGCACAAGGCCTCGTTTTAACGTGAGCCCACGCACAAGCCGAAGCTCATGGGTGGGAAAGAACAAAAATTGCGTCGATCCTTCGGCATTCCCCCACAAGGGGGCGCTTCAGGCGCTGGGCAATAAACCCAGCCCTGCCCCTTTAAATCAAGGGGGCAGGTATTGCCTGGGGGGATAGCCCCCTGGGATTAACTTGTAAAGACTAAGGGACGAAGCCACTGGACCCCCACCCCGTTGGGCGGGTCTACCCTACTATTTACCCATAGATGGAGAAGGAATAGGTTGTTACCTTTCACGAGAGTATTAGCATTATGTGAAATGCAAACAGCCTTGTCCAGGATATGAACTCGTATCACCGAATCCATTTCCTACGACTATAACCATTATACACCGGCGTTTCCTTTAAATAATCATGATAATACGTCACAGCACAATTAAAATAACATTTCTATCAGTCTCCCTCTTTGGAGCATTGTAGGATAAATCTAATCAAACGTGAGATATTGATATCTGATGTGGTAAATCCTTTTTAATAGGATTATCTTTTTTTAATCTTTTTATCTTCATATATCTCGTAACATAAAAGTTTAGATTATGTTCCATTATTTATGAAGCGATGTGTTTCACAATGGTTTGCTGAATTATGTCCCATCCCATCACATAAATAATAATAATAATAATAATAATAATAATAATAATAATTTATTGCGTACAGTGCTCAGGTGTACCACAACTCATCAAAGTCTCATCTATAGTACATAGAATAATGTACTAATGTCAGGAACATGAATAGCATAGAGTAATAATATACCAGTATGTGTGCGCGTGCGTGCATATATGTGTGTGGGGGGGTATCAGGTATAGTGTTAGCGAATTATAGGAAGCATCGAGGCTTTGAAAGATACTGTGTTTCGGCAACCTACATCATATATATATATATATATATATATATATATATATATATATATATATAAGGAAAAAATTAAAGTAAATCCGTGAACATGTATTTTTTATGAAAATTGTTAATATTCAAATATGTGAAAAAGACATACTTTGAAACGCCGAGTAACATTAGCGTCCCTATTTAAACAGCGTGACGTAATTTGTTTCGAAAATTGTTGGAAAATAAAAAGCTGCCACATGCCAAAAGCAGACACTCGCGCACTTTTATTCACTAACAATTTATTTTTCTTTAAACAAATAAAGGCCCTGACGAAGGTTTGTAAATAAACCGAAACACTGCAGCGTCGGCTTATTAAACTTTTTTTTTTTCATTTTTTATAAAATTACACACACACGCACGCACGCATATATATTTATGCATATATCATCATCATCATCATCATCATCATGTCGTGCTGGCAGCACGGATATCCATGGCAATCTCTCGCCAACCTTGCTTATCATTCATTGCTCCCGGGAGTTCCTCTGTGCGGCATCCAGTATCCGCGTAGAGCTGGTCAATATGTCTTTACCGGTCGGCCTACGCTGGCGTGCCCATGTGATGGCTTCCACAGAAGAACGCCACTTATAAGTTCGTCCTTGCTTCTCCAGCAGTGTCCTGCGTGTCTTGTCCGTCTTACACGGATGGTTTGTGT
The DNA here is from genome assembly GCA_023376005.1 of Doryteuthis pealeii. Taxonomy (NCBI): domain Eukaryota; kingdom Metazoa; phylum Mollusca; class Cephalopoda; order Myopsida; family Loliginidae; genus Doryteuthis; species Doryteuthis pealeii. The sequence goes on from CM042156.1 coordinate 34,641,709, forward strand.
GATATGTGGCAGGTGGCCGTACAGCTGTTTTCTCTTGGGGTGTTGTTTCCAGGTCTTGTTTAAGACTGCACGCAGTATTCTTGTGCAGCTACCATCTAGTTTATTCTCCAGTCGCTTCGTTAGGGTCCAAGTGGTGCAGCCGTACAGTAGCACTGATACAACACAGCTTGGAAGAATTGTTGCTTTAGCTTGTCAGTGAGATCGGACTTTTATATGACTGACAATTTGTTTATAGCAGACCATGCCTTTCCTATGGCGTGTATTAACATCATTTTCTGTTTATATATATATATATATATATATATATATATATATATATATATATATATATATATATATATAAAGGAAGGTCCGCAAAATGTATTTTGTTCTCAAAAAATTTTTTAATTCTTTTTGTTTTACATATGCAACACGTGTTTCAGATCTTCTGGTATCTTCTTCAGGCTTTGATTGATAATATTATCAATCAAAGCCTGAAGATACCAGAAGATCTGAAACACGTGTTGCATATGTAAAACAAAAAGAATTAAAAAAATTTTTCTGAGAACAAAATACATTTTGCGGGCCTTCCTTTTTTTATAAAATATTGAATTTTCTCCCGTTGGAACCAGAACAACATTTTATATATATATATATATATATATATATATATATATATATATCAACTTTCATAATTAACTCGAAACTGTGGGCGTTTAATCTTTGGTGATTAATACTGGCAAGATTCACTTAGCCAAATAAATCCATTTTATCTTGAATAACATTTGTTGACAAATTTATTCCACATTGAAATTTCAGATAAAAGAAATCCGATCTCTACGGTAGAAGTCTTTAGTCGGTAATGAAAAGTGAGGAGGCGCCCGTTGTGTAATGGTTATCGTAGTAGGATTTTGCTTTGGTTTAGTTTGTTTTGTTTTACGGCATATCAACCTCAGTGGGTCATTTAATGCCGATAAAGTTTTGAAATAAATTAATTCTTAACGGATACTCAATTTATTCTATAAACACATTTTTCTATTTAACCCATAGATGGGACCCTAACAGTTACTGCCACTCCGGGTCAGAGTGGACCAGGGAGTAATGGTGATGAAGGGGTGCTCCACATTCCCCAAACCTCCAGAACTGGAACCTCACTATCAGATAGAGTTTAACGTCATTCCCAGGACATGAAGACCTTCAGCCACCGCCTTCTAGCACATATATGATAAAAAGGGTTGGCGCTTGCCATAAAGGTAATAGGGTTGGGGCAATCATATAGGTGCTAGGGCTTGACATGACCAGCTGATTGATCCGGTGGGGGGTCCTCACCGAACGACCGTCTAGCCCAAGTAAGGGCCTGAGTGGTGTGTTGGATGTTATGGACTGCTCAGCTACCAGGATTTCGTCCTTAAGCATCACGGGTCGCCTCCCACGACCAACAGGTGGCCTCATTGGGGGAGTCTTACCCTTCTGCAGAGGTGCAGTCGGTGTATTCTAACGCCGCACCGACAGGGCGATATCGTAATAGGAAATGGATACGGTGACACAAGTTCAAATCATGGACGAGGCTGGTAGCATTTCTCGTAGCCTCCAACAATTCTCCATCCAGCTATGGGTAAATAGTAGGGCAGACTGGGCTCTTTAACCTTTGTATGGTAACCGGTCAAAGAGAAGGAAAACTCTGAATTCAAACCTGTTAAACCCCGCTTAAAAGATAAACCGTGAGTCATATTTTTCTTGTGCGAAGGGGTTGTGTATATACATGCTGAAAAGTAAAACGTTAAAAATATAAAAAGTAATTAAATTAAGTAAATTAAAAACTAAACGAGCAGGACCTGTGGATATACCACATTATGATAATTTAATCATTACAACTTTTGATATGTTTACTTAAGAGCTATTGCTAAATAGTTCAATATGTAAAAAGTATAATAATCTTGATTTAACTATCACTAATTTTTTTCATCCTTTCTTTCCTTCTTTTCATCTTTTCATTATATTCGATTGAAACAGATTTGCGTTATCGCTTCTACGCGCTCACCCTCTCTCTCTATCATTTATCCACTTTCTTTCTTTCTTTCTTTCTTTCTTACTTCCTTTCTTATAATATTTTTCTGTGTAGCATGTCCTATTTCTCCCCTTTCTTTCTTTATGATAAAAACGGAATAGTCATTATTTAACTGAATTGGCAACACTCATGAGAAATAAGAATTCGGCTGATAAGCAACACCAGATGATCAGGATTTACATTTTTGCATGGTAACGGTCGTAATGATAACAATAATAATAATAATGATATTCTTATTATAATGGAGATTGTGTGCTTTTCTGTTTGTAACCGAAACTATATCACTACTCAAGTCACAATTCCCTTTGTTATTTACGTCACATTCTCCATGATTTTATTTCTATTTAATCCTCAATTTCTAATAAAATTGTTTTACATTATTAATACTGTTAATCATATCTACAAATAAATAATATGCAATTGTATTTATATATACACTAAAATAGCAGTTTACAGTGTGAACCGGAAGGCTAATTTGCATATTGAAATTAAAGATTTGATCTTAATAAATATGTGCTTAGTATTATTGATTTTTAATTGTTTGGTTTTATCTTAATGAATATGATAAAAAAATCTCTTCAATAAATCTTAAAAGATCGTACGAAAGCAATAATCTGGTTTATTCTTTACTTCCTATTTTAACTAAGTTATTAAATTAGGAAAATATAGCAATGAAAAGAAAGAGTGATAGAAGAGTAAGTTTCAGTTGTTCTATTTTTTCGATTATACCCACCTCTGTTTCAAATCATTTTATCTGCATTCTTATTTAGTTTCATTAGCCTTTCTAATATGATATATTCTATTACATTAAAACTTAAATACTTGCACCCGGAGGGTGCATATATTTGCTAGTAATAATAATAATACTGAGCCTATTCTAGTAGTGAGCACCCCAACGGAGTTTAACAGGTTTGAATTCAGGGTTTTCCTTCTCATAGACTGGTTGCCTAACCAAGGTTAAAGGGCCAAGTCTGCCCTACTATTTATCCATAGCTGGAGGAGTGTAGTTAGATTCATACCTTTCCCAAGGGTATTAGCGCTATGTGAACTTTAGCTTCGTCCAGAATTTGGGAACTCCGGGTCAACGAGTCCATTTCTTACGACTCTAACCATTACACCACGCCCATCGATATTTAAGGAACACGATTATTAATAAATAGATGTGTTCATTAATATTTAGAACTACAAATTGAATCTGGTTATTAATAGGAGTGGGTGGGAGTGTAAATCAAAAAAGTTTTCCGATCAGCGACAACAAATGGTTTTCTGATCTTAGGGGTCATTGGTATTTTAAACGACAAAAGAAAGTGACGAAAAAAAACAAAAAAACAACAAAAAAACAAAAAACAAAAACAAAACAAAAACACCGCACCCTAATTAGTGCACTTGCTGACCCTGAAATAATATAAACAAGTGAATGCCTTAAAAGTATCGAGGGCACTGGTCGTATTTTCTTTTAAAGAAAATAACATCTTATAAAAACATGTTATAATTTGGGTGTCGGCTGTTATAAAATTAAAACAAACATCTCAGTTTTGTTAGTGTTTCCCAACCCCTCCCTTTTTCGTTTCTTTTTTTTGTTTCGTATTTTTGAATGCAATTAATTTTCGTAGTTCCAATTTCCAACTGATGAAGAAGAAAATCTTTGATAAATCGACAACCCCCTCCTCCTCCTTTCTCTCCCCTCAAAGGCCACCCCGCCGCCACCGCCGTCAATGACATAGCTAAGTGGTTAAAACATAGAATTTACGGCTTAAAAGGTCGGAGATTTTTTTATTCTTAGTGATAACAGTTAATCTAGTTTCGTTTGGTTTGTTGGATTTTACGGCATGTGAACCCTTGTTGGGTTATTTTATGCCGAAGATGTTTTGTTCTATTTATGTTTGGATGGTATCGGTTCTTTTTATTCACTTTTTTTAAATCTCATTTTTTTCTTCTATTTAACCGATAGATAGGACCCTAACAGGTACTACCACTCCAGGTCAGTGTGGACCTAGGAGCAATGGTGATGAAGGAGTACTTCACACTCCCCAGAGCTCCAGAATTGGAACTTCGCCATTAGATACAGTTTAACGTCATTCCCAGGACATTAAGACCCCCAGTCATCGCCTTCTAGCACATATATGATAAAAAGGAAGTGCGTGGTGTAATGGTTAAAGACATGGGAAATGGACTCGTCGACTCGAGTTCAAATCCTGGACGTGGCAATTATTTCACTTAGCGCTAATACCCTTGGGAAAGGTATGAATCCTACTCTCCCTCCAGCTATGGGTAAATAGTAGGGCAGACTGGGCTCTTTAACCTTGGTTAGGCAACCGGTCTAGGAGAAGGAAAACTCTGAATTCAAACCTGTTGAATCCGCTTAAGAAATTGACCTTGTGTCGCATCCTGCTCGTGCGGAGGGGTTGGTAAATATATATATATGATAAAAAGGGTTTGGAGTTGCCATAAGGGCAATAGGATTGGTAAAATCATATTGGTGCTTGACGTGACCAGTTGATTGATTGAGGGGGCCTCTCCACCCGCTCGTCTAGCCTAAGTTAAGTGTTGCATGTCATGGACTGATCAACCACCAGGGTTCCATCCTAAAGCATCATGGGTCACCACTCATAGTCAAGGGTGGCCCCATTAGGGGAGTCTGAAGAGGTGCAGTAGGGGAATTCTAAAGCCCCAGCCGACAGAGCTGCAGTTCATCTAGAAATAAACTTTTGACTAGTAGGACCTGTGCATATACAACAGTATGATAATTTAATTATTACAACGTTTGATATGTTTACTTAAGAGCTATTACGAAATAGTTCAACATGTAAAAAGTATAATGATCTTGATTTAACTCTTTCTCACTCTTTTTTTCTTTCAATTATGTTCAATTCAAACAGATTTGCGTTATCGCTTCTACGCGCTTACCCCCTCCCTCTCTCATTATCTTTCCTCTACTTTCTTTCTTTCTTTCTTTCTTTCTGTCTTATAATATTTTCTCTGTATAGTATGTCCTATTTCTCCCCTTCTTCTTTATAATACAAACGGAATGATCCATTGTTTAGCTGAGGGGACGACACTCATTAGAAATAAGAATTCGGCGAATAAGCAACACTAGATGATCAGAATTTACATTGTTTCATTTTAATCTTGGACGATTTTGACTGTCTCATTTTTAGCCAGAGGGTGTTGCAAGATGATAACGGTCGGAAGATTAAGAAACAAAAGTATTACTATATAGATTTGAGAATACGAAAAGAGAGAGAGTGAGAGAGAGAGAGAGAGAGAGAGAGAGAGAGAGAGAGAGAGAGAGAGAGAGAGAGAGAGGTTTATTTTGTGTGTGTGTGTGTGTGTGGGGGGTTGTAATTTGTAAATTGGCAAAAACTTCGAAAGATAATCGTCAAAGATCTTTGTTTTTTTTTTACTTGCTTTTAGAGTTTGTCCAATAAATAACTTTTTGGTTGTTTAACGAAGTTAAGCAACGTTCTGTTGAATCAGTTTTAATTGGGTGACCATTTAAAGATTTGCTGCTGATCAACTATTTATTTCTTCATTTGTTAATCAATGTTGAAAGGATGATTTTATTGTTTATCATTGACTAGCAGCGGCTACCCGGCGTCACCTGGGTAGAAGTTTTTTTTTAAGTTAGTCCCGCAGATCCATTATTACTGAATCGTGAGTTGAATCCTCGTGGGATGCCCATTTAAATCCCTATGTAAAAAAATAGTCCTTGCATAGTTCCAGCTACTCTGAAAAGAAATGTTAATGTCTACCATCTAAAATATTAAATGAAAAAAAATCCATGCATTTGAATTTTATTTTTAATTATCTCCACGAATATAAATCAAATCTCTATTGTTTTTGCTCAAAAAACCAAGCCCCTGGTGATATTTAATGTGTATATATATTTACTTTGTCGTTAATTGTTTTATTTTCGAAGTTTCCTCCGGACATAAATTTACACGCAACTGCCCTTTATATATGTATATATAGATAGATGATGTTTATGACGTGTATATAATAATAAAGATGAGAACAAGATGAGGACAAGAGTGCGAAAAAATCTAAATAACACCGATTATCAAGCCTCCTCTCAAAAATTCAAATATATTTTTTATATTATTTTTCTGTATTTTTGAGACGAGGCTTGACGTGAATAATTTTGATATTATTTGAACTGAAGTTTATCGTTTGATGACTTTATTCAAAGGTAAATTAAGAAACACCTACAATAAGCTCCGAGGATACAGCGGTTTGAATGCTGTGTTTATACATACCATAATAGAGATAAGGACAACAGTCCGAAATATCAAAATAATTTTTGATATGTTGTTTTTTTTGTTTTTTAAATAAGAAAAATAGCATTGTATTGTAAAGTAAAAGTAAAGTAAAGTCGTCGGAGCAACCTAATGTCGGTATCAGCCATACAGCGAGGGAGTATATCCCCTTTTCACTAGCGCTAGACCAAGGAGATTATTTTAGCATCTGAGGTGGAGCGCCACATTTGCCATCAGCTCCTCACTTTACCGCACAGATCTCTGTGCTACTCATACGCTGAGTTGGCGGGGGCCGGTATCGAATAAGAACCTTCTGATTTCTAGCCGAACACTCTACCAACTGAGCTAAACTGGCCCTATATTATATTACGTCATAATAAAATAAAATGTAACGAATTATTTACTGTAAAATGTTTGAATATCTTTATCTTTTTTAGGAATGATATTTTTCTCTGGCGAAATAAATTTGGAAACATAAATGTTTTTCAGTGAACTTATTAACATAAGCGTATCTGAAGCTCACTTCAACCTGAATTTTTAACTCGCAACACAAAGCAAAACATCGACCGGGTGACAGCTCGTAATTCGAAAAACTCGTAAGATAGGGCACTCGTAAGTCAAGGCACCATTGTAATTTGAAAAACCTCCAAATTGGATCGAATCAAAAGGATTATATCTTCTAAGAGCCGGGTCGGTAGAGGTTCGACTAGGAACCACAAGATTCCTGGTTCGATACCGGCCCTCAGCAACTCAGCGTATGAATAGCACAAGGATCTGTGCGGTAAAGTAAAGAGCTGATGGTGGTGTGGCGCTCCACCCCAGACGCCAAAAACAATCTCCTTGGACTAGCGCTAGTGAAAAGGGGATAGACCCCTCGCATTGGCCGCCCTACGGTTTAACCTCAGATGGCGGGTTCTTTATTTACAGTTTAGTGACCATGATATTATCAGAAAATTTTTTTTTTACGAAGGAGGAGGATCGAAACTAGAGTTCTAGGTTCGAGTCTCCATTGGGGATGACTTCTGTGGTTGGCGCAAAGTTCTGAGCTTAACCAAGTAAACTGCGTGATTAAATAGAAACACGAGACGGTGACTTTGTACACAACTAATTGACCCGACAAAAGTTTTTTTCTCAACACAAAAAAGAATTTTCGAAGTCTTTCTATCAAATCGTGTGTCCATACCACAAGTGTCACTCACACGAAGAAAAGGAATTTCATATATATATATATATATATATATATATATATATATATATATATAATATATATATATATATATATATATATATATACACACACACACACATATATATATATATATATATTATATATATATATATATGTGTGTGTGTGTGTGTGAGTATATATATATATATATATATACACACGCACACACACACACACACACACACACACACACACATATATATATATATATATATATATATATATATATATATATATATATATAAAACTCTTTAAATATCTCGGCATGTATCCAGTTAATCAATAAAACTTTCAAGTAATTAAATCTGGCTGTCGTTAAAAAAATAAAATAAAAAAACCCACAAAAACGACAAAAAATAACAAAAAAAAAAAACCCAACAACAAAACAAACTACGCCTGTAATTCATATTTAGTGGGGTACATATCACTGACGTCACTTCTGACGTCATTGTTGACACGTGTTGAGAGTCCGACTAACCTCGTTTTCTGCTTTTGCAAGAAGTTATTTGCAAAGCAACTTAAAACCATACGCAGAATTTTTTTTTCTCTCTCTCAACTCCTTCGAGACACCACTAATCTAAAATCCCTCCAACAGACCAACAAAACTCCCTAAAATATAATATGTAAACATTATATACATAAAATATATAAAAAAAAAAAAATGAAAATAAAAAGAAATAGCGTTACATTTCATTTTCTTTTTTCTTTCTTTTTTTTAATTCTTTTGTTTTTGTTGTTTATTTTAATTTATTATATGCCGATTTTTTTTTCTTTTATCACCCCCCCCCCCACCGTTCTTTGTTTCTGAAAAAGTTTACAGAAAAATGATTTGCCACGTCCTGCGAGTGTTGAATTACAATCGACCGGATATTTAGAAAGAACTCATATCATTATTCCCATGAGCAAAGAAGTGTTGACTCGGGCACAAAGCACGCGTCGGGTTGGAGAGTTGGGTGTTGGGAAGAATTCGACCACAGCCGCCAGGCACGTGGATTAGACTTTAATCGAGACCAGAACAGTAACATTAAACCAGAAATCGATAGTTTTATTATTATTATTATTATTATTATTATTATTATTATTATTATTGGGTTCACACCCGCCTAAGCTGGTGATTTACTGGGGGCTGAGAGACAGCAAGTGTCCTCAGGTCTCCTGGACTCTTCTTGCCGATCTTAACAATGTCGTAGTTTGGATGGTCTCGGTTTCCAAACCCTTGAGGACCGTTCCAAGGGTACCAATTATAATTGATACAACTTTTACCGGTAATTATGAATTTTTGTTTAGTAAATTAGGGTGACCCAGAAAAAACAGAACCCACAAATTTTGTAATAAAACTGTTAATTTTCCCATAAAACAAATAAATTAGGGTTTAGGGTTAGGGTTAGGGTTTAGGGTTTAGGGTTAGTTTAATGGGAAAATAAATAAATAATTTGGGTTCTGTTTTTTCTGGGACACCCTAATTTACTAAACAAAAGTTCATAATTACCCTTTTACCTTCATGTTCCACAGTTTCCTCAGTTCCTCGGCAAAGTCCAAGTATTTGTCTATCATTTTGTTTTCTTTCACTTTCACTCGGTGGTCGGCCAGGGCGACAAAATCCGAGATGACAAGTTTTCTTCTTGTTAATTAAAATTAGGTCTAGTCTCCTGGCCGGGATTTCGTAATCCGTCTGTATCTCAAAGTCCCCATAGAATCTTATGTCTCATTCTCCAGGACAGATTGAGTTTTGTGCATATACCATTTAGTTGCATGGTGAAAATTTAATATCTTGCACAATTCTCAGTAGATCTCCTTTCCCACCCAGTCATGCATAGTCTTGTACTCTCTTTGTGTTAGTTTGCTGCATTTACTTATTATATGATTGACCATTCCGTCTTTTTCTCCACACATTCTATCTCCTTGCGAGTTTTTCTCACCAGCGTAAGCTGATGGTCTCTCACTGGAGTCTGAGGGTTAATATGTCTTCTCAGGTATCCAGGATTCTTCTGGGTATTATAGCCGATCTTAACAATACTGTCGTCTGTATGGTCTCGATTCTTCCTCAAATTTCCAATTCCTCTAGTCTGTTTTCTAAACTTTAAGTGACAGTTTCAAGAGCACCAAAATTACTTTCTCCCTCATGTTCCACAGCTTTTTCAATTCTCTAGCAAGGTCCAGGTATTTGTCTATCTTTTCGTTTTCTTTCACCTATACCCTGTAATCTGCTGTGACTGCAAAATCTACCGGTTGACAAAGTCCTTTTTTTTCTTATTAATAATTAATGAATTAGGCGGGCATGCCTTACATTTGAATAGGTATGCCCGCCTAATTCATTAATTATTAATTAATTAATTTTCAAAAAACTTCAATTAAACACATATTCTCTCAAAAATTGTCGGCTAAAAAAACCATATCAAAACACATTGTTTGTTTGTTTACTTCTCATACTATCGTGTAGTAAAGTCACCATAAGTGGAATATAACCTACTTCAAAACAAACGAAAATCTGGGAAAAACCAGCTGGTGTAATGGTTAGAGTCAGCTTGACAGTCAGGGTTCGAATCACACACAAAGCGGTCTTCCTGTCTATAGCTCTGCTGATTAGGCCTAATAGGCTGAAATGTACATACAGAGATTGATTTTTATCGATTTGTTTAGCCTTACATTTAATAGGTATGCTTGCCTAATTCCTTAATTATTAATAATTAATTTTCAAAATTAGGTACGACTTCAATTAAGCACATATTCCCCCCCCCCCCAAAAAAAATATATATGCAAAAAAAAAAAAAAGCAAACAAGCAATAACACAACTGATTTACATGGTAAAGTTAAGAAATAATCAATCTGTGGCACGTACTATGGCATAGGCTAGCCGATAAGGGCCTAATGTCACAGAAAACGGCTACGAAGGGACAATATGAGACGGGTCAATATAGGACGGGACCTATTGACCGTCCTTAGAGGGCAGCCAACGGCACAGAAGGCGGCTACTGCGGGGCAATATGAGACGGAACCTTTTGACCGTACTAGAGGGAAGCCAGCGGCACAGAAGACGGCTACAATTGGGCAATATGATACTGGACTTTAACGGCGTGTAGAATGACTCTCAAACTGATATAATCAATCTGTGGCATGTTCTATGGCATAGGCTAACGGCGAGGGCCTCTTGGCCTTCTGAGAGGCAAGCCAATGGGACAGAAGACTGCTACTACGGGGCAAATATGAGACTGGACACTAACGGCGTTTAGAATGACTCTCAAGCGGATATAATCACTCTGACATGTTCTGTGGCATAGTCTAGCCGGCTAGGGCCTCTTGGCCTTCGGGGAGGGAAGCCAACGGCACAGAAGACGGTCACGAAGGGGCAATATGAGACGGGACTCGTGGAGAACGATTTTCAAAGACCAGAATCAATATGGTTTAGGCCGATGGACCATCTGGGTGCGAAGCGAACTTAATACTGGGATGACCACAAGTGTTTTCCGACTCTTCATTATTGTGATCAATTTTTCTTTTTTTTTTCTTTCAGCATTTCATTTTTTTTGTATTAAAAAATCTCATTTCTATGACAACGAGACACAACATTGATCGGAAACCATGATAAAAATTAAATCGAATTCTTATTTCCATTTTGATTGTTTACAAGAATTTAATCTGATTTTCTGTTTTGGAGACAGTGACCCGTTTCGAAAACACAGAAAATGTAATCGTTCTTATTCTTTAAACAAGATTTGCGCCAATCCCATTCATTTGCACAATTTCCACATAAAACACCGTTCCAACCCATTCATATCTATTTTAATGCATTATTATGCGTTTGTAAATATCGTAAATATGTATCATGTGGAGAAAGTGTAGAATGTTTTTTTTATGTAGTGGAATGAAAAAAGACAAATAATCCGTATACCTTCTGATCTTCCCCACTTGATACTCTACTCTCTATAAGGATTCACTTTCTCACAACTGCTACAATAAAAAATTTTCAAATACTTTCTGCATTTTTGAAAAATAAATCATGCAAATTCATTTCTATCTCGACAAATTGATTCAATTTCACCGATTTTTATATATAAAAAAGCGACGAATTTAATAAAAATTAAAAAAAGAATAATTAAGTTAACTAATTGTAATATTTTTAATATTTTTCAGAAACCGCAGTGTAAGATGAAAATGACAGTGTGCTGGAGAAATAAGGACGAACTCAAAAGTGACGTTTTCCTGTGGACACAATAGAGTAGTCCGACCAGCAAAGATTTACATTGTTCAGCTCTGAATGTTGTGAGGGGAACTTGCCAGGAACGATGACCAATAGAGACGCTTGGCGTGTGTGTGTGTGTGAGTAAGAGAGAGAGAGAGAGAGAGAGAGAGAGAGAGAGAGAGAGAGAGAGAGAGAGAGAGAGAGAGGGTATACTTTGTTTGGATATATATATATGTATATATATATATGTGTGTGAGTGTGTGTATGTGTGTGTGTGTGTTTATATATATATATATATATATATATATATATATATATATATTCTTTCTCTCTCTATTCTTTCTCACCTTTTCTTTCTCTCTTTACTCCTTCTTTTTCTACTCTTTCTTTGTCTCTCGTTATTCTTTCTCACCTCCCATATCTCTTTCCTTTCTCAACTTTTCTTTTCTCTTTCTCTCTCTATTCTTTCTCACCTTTACTTGTCTCTTTACTCTTTCTACCCTTTCTCTTTCTCTCTTTACACTTTCTCGCCATTTCTTTCTCTCTTTTCTTTTACTTCTCATAAATAATAAAACATTAAATTATAATCATATATCATAGTCATAATTATCTTTAATCCTTGTGGTCGTTTCTAATTAATTAGGAAATTTACACTGATTCCGCAATTTATTATTATTATTATTACTAGTTCAAAATAAAAAACACCCTCCGGGCGATGTAAAAATAGATTTTTGAAACATATTGCCTGAGGGGTGGGAGTTAAAAATTCAATGTCAGCGAGTTTGTACCCTAAGTAAGTAAAATCATCAAATTCATTAAAGGATTAAAAAATAAAACAATTTGAAATGTAAACTTGAAATATGTATTAAAATAAAACAAACTATATATAGATATATGATACCAGTCATGTATTTATTAAAACTTGTTTTAAAAAAACAATGAGGACTGTCTAATGTTGCATGTTCAAATTTTCAGTGTATTTATTGAATAAATACACTCAAAATTTGAACATGCAAAAAATCGTAGAATAAATGTTATTCTATGTTATGACAATTTTGGGTAATGTGACGTAAGCAGTGACGTAATTTTTGTTACAGACAAAAACCGGAAGCGAATCTCCATTATTATTATTATTATTATTATTATTATTATTATTATTATTATTATTATTACTCGTGTTCCTTAATTGTACAACCATTATCATCTTGCAATACCCTCTGGTTAAAAATGAGACCATCCAAAAGATGAAATGCAAGAATGTGAATCTTGATTATCTGATGTTGCTTATCCGCCGAATTTCTTATGAGTGTCGTCACCTTCAGAACCCTTCTGAGTATTCTAGCCGATCTTAACAATGTTGTGGCGTAGATTCCCTTTTTCATTCTTCTGTGAACTATTCTAAGCGCACCAACTACAATTGGTATCACCATCACCCTCATGTTTACAATCTTTTCAACTCTCTGTCAACATCCAATTATTTCCGCTTTCTTTCATTTTTCACTCTGGAACAACAAAATCCTCTAGTTAGCAAGTTCGTTTTTCTTCTTCTTGTTAATTAAGACAAAGTCTGGCTTTCTGGACGGAGTTGCGTAATCCATTTGCATCTCAAAATCCTAGAGAATTTTATGCGTCTAATTTTCTAGGGACAAATTTTAGTTAGTGAATATACCATTTGTTGGTTGGTTGGATGATTGAATTTTACGGCATGTCAATCCTTATTAGGTTATTTTATGCCGAAGGCGTTTTGTTTTATTCATTCTTGATGGGTACTCAATATTTTTTCAAACTTGGTTTTTTTAAACACATTTTTTTAACTCAGTTTTTCTATTTAACCCATAGATGGGACACTAACAGGTACTACCACACCGGATCAGAGTGAACCTGGGAGTAATGGCAATGAAAGGGTACTCCACAATCCCCAGAGCTCCAAAATTGGAACTTCACCATTAGATGCAGTTTAACGTCATACCTAAGGCACTATGACCCTCAGCCACTGGCTTCTAGCACATATATGATAAAAAGGGTTGGGGCTTGTCATAAGGGCAATAGGGTTGGGACCATCATATAGGTGCTAGCGCTTGGTGTGACCAGCCGATTGATCAGAGGGGGCCTCTCCGACAGTCCATCTATCCTAAGTAAGGGTCAAAGTGGAGTGTTACATATCATGGACTGCTCAACTCTCAGGGTTTAATCATTTACTATTTTTTTTAGCATGGTCAACTTTTAATCTCTTGCACAATTCCCAGTGAACCATCTTTCGCTCCCAGTCATGTCTAGTCTTATACTCTCTTTGTGTCAGTTTGCTGCACTCTCTTATTATTTGATTAACGGTTTAATAATGGTTTAGCATTAGTGAAAAGGGGATAGCTGTTGGGCCAATCTCTCGTGGATGGAACTGAATTTTTTGAACCAGAATCCATCATGGCCTAGCGTTTTCCAGTTTGCTACTTTCTTGAGTGTTGCTTTGAGCGTAATAATGTGCATACTTGCTATAGGTCCTTCCTCGATTTCCTTCAGTTCATTCTTAAGATCACTTATCCATTTTGATCTTTTGTTGTGTTTTTTCTCCTCCCATATATTGCTCATTCTTCTTCTTCTTCTTCTTCTTCTTCTTCTTCTTATTATTATTATTATTATTATTATTATTATTATTATATTATTATTATTATTATTATTATTATTATTTACTCCTTTTGAGTTTTCACATCAGCATTAGCTGATGGTCTTTCACTGGAGTCTGAGTGACAGCAAGTCTCCTCGGGTCTCCAGGACTCTTTTGAGTGTTCTGTCAGATTGCAGCAGTGCAGTGTTCTGAATGGTATCAATCCTTCCTCTGATTTCCAAACTTTCCAAACCCTTTTCCAATCCTTTTGGGGCCGTTCCAAATGCACCAACTACAATTGGTATCACTTTGACTTTCATATTCCATAACTTTTTCAGTTCTATGGCAAGGTCCAGATATTTGTCCATTTATTATTATTATTAGAGTTTTTCCCACCAGCGTTAACTGGTGGTCTTTCGCTGGAGTTCGGGTAATAGGAAGCTGTCACGAAGTGTCTATTTATTTTTTGTTAAACCCTTCGTCAAGTCGTGTGATCCTAAGTGACTAGGCAATTGACTCTCCAAGGAAAGATAGTTCAGGGGAAAAACACAGAATGTTTTCTTTCAACAAAATATAAAAAAATATTAGTCACTAAGACAATTTGTGAGTGATTAATAATTATTTTATTTTATAAAAAATAATTATTATTTACTTAGTTTTTTTTTTTAAACAGACGGGTGCAAATACATAAAAGTACATAAACAGTATTAAAAAAATACCTTCTTTTTCGTTAAAACATAAGTTGCTCTTTTGTTATTATTCTTTCCTCTTCTTATTTTTCATTAAAATATAAGTCCCTCATTTCTCTTTCTTTTTTCCTTTAAATCCGGTTTTCAAGACAATTACTTCTTTCGTTTTCTTTCCTTTCAAATTAAGTTTTCTTCATAAATCTCTTTCCACAAACTTTTCCTTTTTCTCCAAATCAGTTTCCAAACAATCACTTTTCGTTTTTTTTTTCTTTCAAATTAATTCAGTTTTTCTCAACAAATCTCTTTCTCCGGTATCTTTAACTCTTTACTTTTTTGTTAATAAATAAATAATAAATGTCACTTAAATCCACCGTCGTCCATATTTCTGTCTAACCCTTCTCGTGTCCGTCCGTCTCTCTGAAATCTCTTGTCCCTCAACTCCCGTCTGTTTTTCTATCGTCTGCCTCTTTGAATTTTTTTTCCCGGGTATTTTTTAAAATCAAAACAAACCTAAGGGAATTAACCCCTTTTTTCTGCCAAGGGCAGCAACTCTTAACTTTGTCTTTATTTATTTGACCTTTTATATTTTTTTCGTTTCCTTTTTCTAACAAATAGCCAACCCCCCTTGCTATTATTAAATGATATTCTGAGAAATCTCAGGATATCATGACAGAAGCATTATTATTATTTCTCAGAAGAGTCAATATCAATTGCCATGAGAATGGTGTCATATCCTGATTACATGTATTTTCGACCTTTGTTTATCATTGTCGATGAAATGGGTACGACCACATCGTTTAGTATACGATGTATTCTGTGATCATTTCTTGTTTTTATTCAGTTTCAATTTTTTTTTTTACATATTTTTATATGTATTTATGAGATGGGGCTTGATATAAATAATAATGATATTTCGAACTGTTGTCCTCGTCTTTATTGTGTATAAATACAACGCTCAAGCCATTGTAATCCCTGGCTTTTAATGAATAAAAACAGCTAAAACAGAGCCCGGTATTACAGCGGCCTGAACGCTGTGTTTATACACATAAAGGTGAAGAAAACAGTCCGAAATATAATAATTATTCAATTTAGTCTCGAAATTTAAAAAAGAGTTCCATGAATACTTTCACACACAATAGAATGTTGTGATACAATGGTCATGACGTGGAACCATGAGGGTGGTCTGAGTGATTAGTTACGGAAAAGTTTGAGTGGTGGTGTATGTGTGTTGTAATGGAAAAAATTGAATGATGGTGTCAGCATAGACGCATGGCATGGTTTTTGATTGGGCAAGGAATGATACGTGGCGAAGGGGAGAAAGGAAGAGTGAGAGGTGAGAATTTTGGAGATTCAGCCTGGCCGTCAAAGAGTTCAGACGTGCTGGGGCAGGTCTCCCCGCGCGGTGGTGATAATGAGCATAAAGATAAAATAAAAACTTGATCAAGTAACAAACAATGTCTTGTAGTTCATTTAATTAAACACAAGCAAAGCCCAAGAGAAGCCCTTAGAAGAACTCAACTCCCTTAGTTAGAAGTCAACTCAACTAGACAACAAGATGGCAGCCGAAGGAGATGGTAGAAGGATTAGCAAGAAGCAAGTAAGATCTCCTCACCAAGTAAGTCTAATATGTCTCTCTCTCCCCCTCTCTCTCTCTCTATCTCTCTAATATCTCTCTCTATCACTGAAGAACTCTCTTATTTGAGAACTCTCACTCTCACACACACCAATTGTATGCCTGGTGTCAATGTGGGTATGTAACAGTATCACATTAGGTACCGTGCCCTGATACTCCATCACTTAGTATTTTGATCCTAGAGTTGAAATGAATGATAGTTGGTGCCTACCATTTCCTCAAACATGGTATAAACATAAATATTGAACAAATCCCGACACAGGTGATAACAAATAGACTTTATTATCTTAGCAAATTCTAACAGAAACAAAACAACCTAGATGAATGTCCTAAAGAAAATAGTCTTTGTTGATTGTCTTGAGACTACTACTTACACTGACGACCATTCCACTTGACAGCCAGCCAGCCAGCCAGCCAGCCAGCGTCTGGGCTTTGACTGTAACACACGTGTTGGGCCACTAGCCTAGCGTACGTAGGACACTATTCCTCGTTAGGAATTTTTGATTATTTTATATGTCCCTAAGGCCGGGTTAGCTCAGTCGGTAGAGCGTTCGGCTAGAAACCACATGGTTCCTAGTTCGATTCCGGTCCTCGCCAACTCAGCGTATGAGTAGCACAGGGATCTGTGCGGTAAAGTAAGGAGCTGATGGTAGGTGTTGCGCTCCACCTCAGATGCCAAAAACAATCTCCTTGGTCTAGCGCTAGTGAAAAGGGGATAGACTCCCTCGCTGATTGGTTGATACCGACTGACTACCGACTTTAGGCCGCCGACGATATGTCCCTAACTCTTTTCAATGGAACGGTGAAGATGGAAAAAAAGTCTTCTAAACCTTTTACCCTTTAAAAAAAAAAAAAAAAAAAAAAAACCGTTCAAAACATAAATATTGAACAAATCCCGAAAAAAGTGATAACAGATAGACTTTATTGTCTAATCAAATTCTAGCAGAAAGAATACAAAACAGGATAGATAAATGTCCTAAAGAAAAGAGTCTTTGTGGATAGTCTAAGGCTTTGAAATGCAGAATAAAGGTTGTGACTTACCGTGAAGAAAGCCTCGCATAACAGGTACAGGAATAAGGAAGATGTAACAGGTGCACTCTTGATAAGGCCGTGTACAGGTGCACGTATTGCTTGTTGTTGGGGGTGCTAAACCCTGTCCCCAGTACAAAGGGATAGAAATACAAGTCTAGTATATATATATTTACCAACCCCTCCGCACGAGCAGGATGCGACACAAGGTCAATTTCTTAAGCGGAGTTCAGCAGGTTTGAATTCAGAGTTTTCCTTCTCCTAGACCGGTTGCCTAACCAAGGTTAAAGAGCCCAGTCTGCCCTACTATTTACCCATAGCTGGAGGAAGAAATGGATTCATACCTTTCCCAAGGATATTAGCGCTAAATGAAATACAATTACCACGTCCAAGATTTGAACTCGGGGCAACGGGTCCATTTCCCATGACTTTAACCATTACACGAAGCGCTTCCTAAGTCTAGTATATATGTATGTATATTGTATATTTCATCACATAACATAAATATTAAACACATTCCGACAAAGAGTTATAACAAATAGATTTTATTGTCTAAGCAAATTCTAACAGAAATAATAAAAAGCAGGACGGATGAATGTTCTAAGGAAAAGAGTCTTTGTAGATAATCTTGAGAATGGAGAATAAATGTTGTCATTTACTGTGTAGAAAAACCATCGCGTAACATGTACGCGGAAAATCCCAATGGTGTGTGGAGCCTCTGTGAAACCATATAGTGTATAACTGCTCGTGCAACTGGTACACTGAATGTACGTGGCTGGGGGCTAAGTCTCCAGTCCTAAATGACAACTTATGTATTAGAAATGACGGCAGGAGAGCCTAAGAGAAAGAGAATTTGATTTTAGTGACACCACCTTTTTATACCATCGATCGCAACGCCCTCTAACGAAAACCATAGCAAGAAATAACTCCAACACTATCTTCTCTAGCTAAGACCATTGGAGGCTAGAATATTGATCCATACTTTTATTTAACTGTTATTAGTTATGTATTAGCAGAAATAGCCGGTTCATGATTGGACTACAAGGATTTTAGGAACACCAGTGAATGAAAGAGAAAGAGGGAAGAGGGAAGCAAGAGAAGCGGTGAGAGGAAATAATTTAAGAAATTCTTTATCAAATTAAAAAGATATTCGCTAAGAATTCGCGTATTTCTTATTTTAGGAATTGTTTTTTTTTTGTTTATATTTAAAATCTTTCTTTTGGAAGTCCGTCGCAGACAACGATGACGTCACTCCATATCTTCATTTGTGGACCCTATGGTGGCTCATTAGTCCAATTCTGGACTTGCAGATGCGGTCACACACATTGCAGGGGAAATTCCCATTTGCATTTGGTTGTTCATGCCGACGAAGACGTCGCTACTCTGCAGTCCTGTTTATCTCATTATTGAACTGCTTAGCTCCTGTGCGGCAGGCGTCTCGCCAACCCTGTCTGTTGAAGGCCAGATCTTTCACGAAAAAATGTAACTCTAAACTAGTGAGTGTTCTGAAACATAATTTTATTCTTCTTAAAAGCTTTTTCGTACATATGACAAAAATTAAAATTTAGTTCTTAATTGCTTGTTGAGTTAACGTCATAAGCAACGTATTCGTTTAATTTATTTTCTTTTGTTACAATAAAAGGAAACTTAGAATTAAGCATTTTCAGGTGGAAAACTTTACATATTAATTCAAATGAAAATTATTCGTTTATTCTATGAATAGTTATTTCTTTTTGTACTTACTTAAGAAGAACAGTGAAGAGTTCCACAAATCGATTGATCTTTGATTATTGAATTATATCATTTAATCAGTAAAAACCAAAAACTAATTTTTGTACTTTTCCTTATTATAAAGATATTAATGTGTATGTGCAATTTTCATGTTCAATGATATCTCTTTTCTGAGAATCGACACGTACATACCAAAACAGACGTGACTCATATATATATATATATATATATATATATATATATATATATATATATACTGTGACATTTAATATCTGAAGAGTTTCTTTTCGATTTTCTTCGGTTTTCTGGCCAATTTCTTAATATCGGGGTGGAGTCTGTTGATTAGTCTACCCAAGTTTTCGTCCCTAGTACTTTCAGCACTCCGAAGTGCCATCATCAGGGGTAGATGCAATTGAGTGGGTTCTTGGTTCGAGTATTCTTGGGGAGAAAACTTTGGTGGACTAATTAACAGATTCCAGTCCGATATTAAGAAATTGGTCAGAAAACTACAAAAGATCGAAAATGTCTGTCCTGTTTAACACAATATGTATAAAAGGAAAAAATGCTTATATATATATATATATAATATATATATAGGAGAGTTTTATAATTTGCTTGAATTGGTTTGGAGGTAGATTTTGAAGGCTATCACAATGCAGGTGTAAAGAAAAATAATAAGGTAACAATAGTGTTGTGCGTTCAAGACGACTTCAGTTCCAGTGATCTTCTGAAAAAGAGATTTTATCTCGAAAATTCAAGAATAAAGTACAGGTTAACATACAACACCATTGTTACCTTATTATTTTTCTTTACACCTGCATTGTGATAGCCTTAAAAACAACAACTCCAAACCAATATATATTAATATATATATATATATATATATATATATATATATATATATAACTTTCAAAGAAAGAAAAACTTAACAAACCGTCATCCCATTATAATATCTATTTCGACTAGAAACTCAGAAAGGAGTCTATCCTCTTCAGACAGGTTTTACAAAGATTTGTAAAACCTGACTCATTTTTTTAGTTTCTGGTACACACACACACATACATATATATATATATATATATATATATATATATATATATATTCATTGATTCACTCAACTTTAGTATAACACACACACACACATATATATATATATATATATTGTAGGTATACTTGTAGGTAGACAGTGCTCAATATCATTCATAGAGCATTTATATTTGAGCATTTATATCAGACAGTGACAGTCGGCGACTATCGTCATCGTACCACCGATGATACCTGGTTGATCCTGCCAGTAGTCATATGCTTGTCTCAAAGCTTAAGCCATGCAAGTGTAAGTTCACGCCACGCATTAGAACGGGCGAAACCGCGAATGGCTCAGGAACCGGACCTAATCCTCGGGACCGTAATCCTCCTCCTGGACGTAATACTATAGCGTGGACATAGAGTCAATACTTAGTTACGGACAGTTTCTCGCCTATGCGATCTGGTGTGAGAAACTGTCAGTAACAGGTGTTGACTCCATGTCCGTGCTATTTTAACTCATATATATATATATATATATATATATATATATATATATATATCTTATTATAATGGAGATTGAGTGTTTTTCTGTCTGTAACCGAAACTATATTCCTACTCAAGTCAAAATTCTCTTAGTTATTGACATCACATTCTCCATGATTTTATTTTTATCTAAACCTCAATTATTAATAAAATTGTCTTACAATATTAATACTGTTAACTATGTCTACATACTGGCAACATGCAATTATATTTATATATACAACAAAATAGCGGTTTACAGTGTGAACGGGAAGGCTAATTTGCATATTAATATTAAAAAATCGAATTTAATAAATATGTGCTTAGTATTATTGATTTCTAAACTGTTTGGTTTTATTTTAATGAATATAAGCAAAAATCTCTTCAATAAATCTTAAATGAAATCCATTAACAAGAGAAAATAACTGTCATTTTATTCTTTACTTCCTCTTATAACTAAATACTTAAATTAGAAAAAATAACAATGAAAGACGAGAGTGATGGAAGAGTAAGTTTCAGTTGTTCCATTTTTTATTATACTCCCTCTGTTTCAAATCGTTTATTATACTCCATCTGTTTCAAATCTTTTATTATACTCCCTCTGTTTCAAATCTTTTTTTCTGTATTCTTATTTAGTTTTATTAGCCTTTCTAATTTAATATGATATTTTATTACATTAAAACTTGAATACTTGCACCCGGAGGGTGCATATATTTGCTAGTATATATATATATATATATATATTCCTTAATTACACACTTGTGTTTGTGTGTAATTAGGGGATATAAGCTTAGGTTAGTTTGGCATAAGAGTCCATTAGTATAGCAGCCTGTGAGGATCGAACTGACAACACTATCGAGGTGGTCCGAATAGACGAGATTGCTTACGATTGCACTACGGGAGGCACCCCCCTTGAAAGTGACCTTGAGATAAATAGGCTCGTGTCATAAGTGATTTGTAACTCCACTTGAACGTGCGCCGAAGACATCTGCTTTTCATTTAACATGAAAATGAAATTATCAACAAATGAATCGTCTGGCAGAAAAATATTTCACTTTCACAATGTTTTTCTAATCGGAGACTTTTTCGTTTGAACAAAAAGAAAAAAGAAGAGTGTCGTAGAATTACCTCTCCTTTGATTAATGGCATTTATCTGTGAAAATAAACAAAATGACCGAAGACATTTCACATTTTAATTTCTTAAAAAAAAATAAAATAAATAAAATAAAAATAAAATAAAACACTGCATATTTTCTTACCCACTTATATATATATATATATATATATATATATATATGTGTGTGTGTGTGTGTGTGTGTGTGTGTGTGTGTGTGTGTAATTTGAAAGAGAAATGAATCCAACAATATATATATATATATATATATATACATATATATATGGGAGCAAAATAGAGAATTAAACCCGACAATATTTTTCTACACACACACACACACACACACACATATATATATATATATATATATATATATATATATATATATATATATATATAATTTTCCTCAGTTTTGTTAAAATTCCTTTTTCTTGTCGGTCAAAGAGTAGAAAAATATTTCGGCGAACGGGGGTTTCATGCACACCGTCTCGTTTCGCCTATCACGTTACTATTTTTTGGCACACCCAACAGAAAAATCCCCTACTCCACTTTTTAAACTTCCGGACAAACAAAGGATAACGTTACCCCCCACTCCTCACTGCCCCCCTCACTGCCCCCCCCCAAAAAAAAAACTTCAAATGGAAGGTCTTATCGCACGCGTAAGCGCGCGTGTTGCTGTTTCATTTGACATTTGTCTGCATCGAAATGTCAAGTATGCCTTAAAATTTTTTTTTAATTTTCTTCAGACACCAAGTCTCAGAGGAGAAGGACGTTTGCGCCCAACCCCCGTCCCCCCTGTCTTCCACCCCACCGCTCCACACCCACCCACCCTTCACCAGTTAAAGTTATTTTAATTCATTTTCCATTATCAATGTATTTAACTTATTAAAAGCATTTAAGTTTTTCTTTGTTGCCTCTGGTGATTTATGACCAAGCAAACATCACGGCTATTCATTGCCTTTATTTATGGCATCTTTGAACAAGTGGGGAGCTGACGGTAGGTGTTGCGCTCCACCCCAGAAAATAATCTCCCTGGTCTACCGCTTGTGAAAAAGGGGATAGACTCCCTCGTTGTCCGGCTCATACGTACAATAGGCCTTTCCGCTAACTTTACTTAAGTAAGTAAAGTTGGTGGAGTCTATCCCTTCTTCGTTAGCGCTAGACCAGGGAGATTTTTTGCTGGGTCGAGCGCCACACCTACCGCCAACTCTTCCCTTTACCACACAGACCAGATTATCCAATATGTGCTACTCATGTGCTGAGTTGGCGGGGACCGGTATCTAACGAGGAACCTTGCATTTTCCTTGCAGGTGTTCTACCGACTGAGCTAAACCGGCCCTTATTACTTACTTCGGTCCTGAGCAAAATCAAACTATCTTTTTGGTCCAGATAATGTTCAATACATGTGAAATAATAATAGGAAAAAAAAGTGTCGTAGTTGCAGTGCCACATCGGGATATTGATATTGCTATGAACAAATCAGAAATCATCAATAACTTAAAACGGGTTGACTTTAAGACTTTTTAATTAGTATTTTTGGGTTCCTTGGGCAAAAATGCTTTTATAAACCAATTTTTAGTCGTAGGGAAGCTCTTGAACTCATTTTACAAACAAAAATAGATTACAAAAAAATCGCCATTTTTCACCAACCCCACCAAATTTGGAAACCTAAATATTGACATAACTCCGCCAATTTTGGGAATTGGAAGCTCAAATTTTGGGGATTGTCTAACGTTAACATAGTCCACAACAAAAAAAAAAAATCAGAAAAATTTGAAGGGGTGGGTAACATGGCCTGGATGATTTGACATGGAATTACCAAAATGTTAATTATAAAATGCAGAATTTAATTAAAGATCAAACTATTTTCAAGTTATTGTTGATTGGTACAATAATGCACTAAAATCAACGTATACTTCAGTAGATAGTTATGGCATCTTGGAACGGGGAGGGGGCAGTGATACATGGCTTATTTTGTGAAAATGTTGCCTCTTTTGAACGCGATTCCCTAACATCTAGGCATAAAATAACCCCAGATAGTTTGACAGGCCGTTAAAATCAATCAATCAATCAAGTTTAGCTATGTTCGATCCCTCAGTATTTATTTTTTGTACATTTGACAAATATTCAAATTCAGTTCTTAATTGCTTGTTGAGTTAAAGTGATAAAAAATATATTCGTTTAATTTAATTTCTTTTTTACCCCTAAAAATCTAACAGTGAAAAGAAACTAAGAATTAAACGTGTCCTTATTTTATGGTTGAAAAATTGGCGTATTAATTCAAATGAAAATTATTCGTTTATTTTATGAATAGTTTATTTCTCTTTTCGTAAGTTTTTGGCTTACTCTGATTTTTCTTTGATAACTTCGTATAAATATAATCGGTGCGGGTTCAAGCCTTTCGGGATCCAACAATATTGTAGATTTGAGAAAATTACCAAGCTGACCCAGCGAAGGGTATGCGCGATATACATACAAATATATAATTTTATAAAAATGAAAAAAATAAAAAAAACAAAAAAAACAACAACAAAAACAAAAACAAAACAAGTTTGATCGACGAGTGATGTTTATTAAACCAACGCCGCTGCGTTTCGGTTTGTGTATCAAACCATTGTCGGGGTCATCATCTATGTAAAAAAGAAATTATTAGTAAACAGAAGTTTGCCAGCCTCTGCTTTTTACTGTGAAGCGGCTTCTCTTGGTACTCAAATAAGCCGTAACACACACTAAAAGCAGAAGCTCGCAGACTTCTGGTTACTAGTAATTTCTTTTTTCATAGACGATGGTCCCGACGATGGTTTGATAAAGAAACCAAAACGCTGTAGTGTCAGCTTAATAAACATCACCTGTCAATGCAAGTTTTTTTTTTTTCTTTTTCATTTTAATAAAATTACGTACTTTCGGATTCACTCCCATTTATTCCTGATATACAAATATATATATATATAGAATATAGAAAAAAAAAACAAAGATTTCCACAAAGATGAATTTATTCTTGATGATTAAGTCGACGTTATAGCGTTTTTGTTTTTTAATAAACCTTCACCAGGACTTTAAGATGGAAAGATTGTTGTCTGAACAATGATGGAAGTGAATTCAATTATGGACTTTTCAACGGATACAACGATCCAACTCACATTGTTAAAAAAACAAACATCCATCCTTGTTCAGACAACAATAAATTCATCTTTTTGGGAAACTTCGGTTTTTCAATTTTCGACGTATCGTCCGATCGGATATATTTCCATATTTTACTCCAATATATATATATATATATAATATATATATATATATATATATATATATGTGTGTGTGTGTGTGTGTGTGTGTATGTGTGTGTGTGTTGAAAGGAAAAATGAATAAAGGAAAGAAAATGTTGAATGGATTAAATAGATTTACTAACACGTGTTTCGGCCGGGAGTTTGTTCATGCACACATGCATTCTATTTATTATTATTTTAAATAAAATAATAATAATAGAAAATTATAAAATCTTTAAGCATACAAAGAATAACGGCCTTCATCAGGTAAAATGTTTGATATTTGAAGTTAAGACAGTCAAAATACAGAGAATTTTGAAGTGTTCGAAAAAATAATATTTATTTCGAAATTATATCGTCGAATTTATTTCCATTTTCAACTGCAGTGTTTCAATCTGTTTCAATAGATCTTCATCAGGGCTTTTGTTAATTTGAGAAAAATAAATTTATCACAATGAATAGGGAGACTGTGAGAGTCTTTTGTTGGCAAATCTATTTAGTTGAATGAAAAACTAGCGTTCTTTGGATGTTTGAAATTATGAACGCTAAGACAAACGGTTGTAAAGTATGTATTAAAAATAAAATATAATTAATGAATATATAATATATATATATATATATATATATATATATATATATATATTTGTGTATGTGTGTGTGTGTATGTGTGTGTGTGTGTGTGTGCTATTTAGTAAAAGAAACGGAATCTCCTGTATTGAGTAGGAAAAATATGTTTGGATTTTATTTGGTGTTTATTTTTCATTTTTTAATTAAAATTTTTGTTTAATTAACATAATGTTTTTACAGTATTTTGAATACGTGACGAGTGCATATGTGTGTGTGTGTGTGTGTGTGTTTTATTGATGTAATATTTTTATAGTGTTTTTAATTACGTGACGAGTGTGTGTGAGTGTGTGTAAAATTTATTATTTAATATAGAAATTATTATTATAATATTTATTAAATTTATTTTGTAATTCGAGATTTATATAAAGGGAAATGTGTGTGTGTGTGTGTGTGTGTGTGTGTGTGTGTGTGTGTGTGTGCAAGCGTAAGTGTGTATTATTAATAATTATGTGAATGAGTGTGTATGTGTGTGTGAGTGTGTTAGTATGAAAGTTATTAGTATAGTTATTAGTGACATTACAATATTAAATTCAAAAATATTGTTGAAAATTTGTTTGTTATTTATCATTTTCTATATATTATTATATATATATATATATATATATATATATATATATATATATATATATATATATATATATATTTTACTTGCTATATTTATCTACTCATTTATTATTTTTCTTATTTTCGTTTGTTTGAATGGAGAAAAGGATAATCATAAATCAAATAAACAGAAATGAAAGAAAAAGTAAGAAAGGAATACATTAGAAGAGCAAGTAAGCTATTAGAAACCAAGTTATGTAGCAGAAACCTTATCAAGGGAATAAACACGCGGGCTGTCCCTCTCGTAAGATATTCTGGACCATTCTTAAAATGGACCAGAGAGGAGCTCCGGCAGATGGACCAAATGACAAGGAAACTCATGACCATCTACAAAGCATTACACCCAAGAGACGACATAGACAGACTTTATGTGCTAAAAAAGAAGGGAGTTGGGGGCTCGCCAACATTGAAGATAGTGTAGATGCGACAATCCGAGCACTTGACGAATTCACTAATAAAAGTAAGGAAATACTAATTGCAGCAGCTAGGAAAAGTAATTGCAACACATTGACAAACAAAAATACATCAAAAACTAAAAAACAGAAAGGGAAGAAAAACAACTACATGGGTACTTCAAGCGATAAACTCAAGAGATATCACATTAAAAAAAACATGGACATGGCTAAGAAGAGGAAACCTTAAGAGAGAAACTGAATCTTTTATAATCGCAGCACAAGAAAATGCCATAAGAACAAACTATATAAAAGCAAAAATAGATAAGACGCAGGCAGAATAGCAAGTGGAGAATGTGTGGAAACAGAAACGAAACGGTTAATCATATAATAAGCGAATGCAGCAAACTAGCAAAAAGAGAGTACAAAACTAGGCACGATTGGGTGGGAAAGGTGATCTACTGGAAATTGTGCAAGAAATTAAATTTTCACCATACAACTAAATGGTATATGCACAAGCCTGAACCTGTCCTGGAGAAAGAGAAGCATAAAATTCTCTTGAACTTCGAGGTACAGACTGATCACCAATTCCCGGCCAGGAGACTAGACCTAGTATTGATTGACAAGAGGGGGAGAACTTGTCATCTCGTGGGTTTTGCCGTCCCAGCGGACCACCGAGTGAAAATGAAAGAAAGCAAAAAGATAGACAAATACTTGGACCTTGCCAGAGAACTGTGAAAACTGTGGAACATGAAGGTAGTGCCAAGTGTAATTGGTGCCCTTGGAACGGTCACCAAAGCTCTGGAAAAGAATTTGCGGGAATCAGAAATCAGAAGAAAAATAGAGACCATCCAAACTACAGCACTGTTAAGATCGGCTAGAATACTCAGAAGAGACTTGAGGAGACTTGCCGTCACTCAGCCTCCAGTGAACCACCGGCTACGACAAGTGTGACAAACTCAACAACAACAACAACAACAACAACAACAACAACAATAATAATAATAATAATAATAATAATAATAATAATAATAATAATAAAAACAGATAAAAACGGATCACCTTATCCCAGCAAGAAGACCAGACCTAGTGCTGATTAACAAAAAAGAAAGAACTTGTCAACTGGTGGATTTTGCAGTGCCAGCAGATCACAGGGTGAAGCTAAAGGAAAATGAAAAAATGCACAAATACCTGGACCTTGCCAGAGAACTGAAAAAGTTATAGAATATGAAAGTCAAAGTGATACCAATTGTAGTTGGTGCACTTGGAACGGTCCCAAAGGGATTGGAAAAGGGATTGGAAAATCTGGACATCAGAGGAAAGATTGTGACCATCCAGAATACTGCACTGCTGCAATCTGCTAGAATACTTATAAGAGTCCTGGAGACCTGAGGAGACTTGCTGTCACTCAGACTCCAGTGAAAGACCATCAGCTAACGCTGATGTAAAAACTCAAAAGGAGTAAATAATTATAATAATAATAAGTATCTGCGTCTGTTTGTAACCGAATTGTTGGGAAAATATTTTAGATTTGCTCAACAATGAAAGTGAAATTGATTTCGAGTAGATTCGGCTACCGGGAGCAGAGTTATGGATACTTTTTGGATATTATAACTTGGTACATTTTCAGATCTTACATGCAGATCATTACAAGTCTCTCTCTCTCTCTCTCTCTCTCTCTCTCTCTCTCTCTCTCTCTCTCTCTCTCTCTGTCTGTCTGTCTCTCTCTGTCTCTGTCTCTGTCTCTTGTTGTTCACAGTTTCGAAATCAAATAAAGACCGAAAGCATTTTTGCATAACAACATAATAATACCACACACCAACATCAAGAACAAAACAACTTAACTGTGACAGTGCCAAAGTTATATACTATATCTTCTGCACTAAATGCAATGACTGTAGCTGCCGCTAAAAACTGACCAGTTTAATTATGTTTTATTTTGTATGAATATTTTTCTTTGTATAAATTAATTACCACCAAGAGTATTAAATTTAGGGTAGTTTAAGAGTTAACACCATTTGGTGCAGAGCACTAGTTTCTGCGGTCTAGGAACCCTAATCAAAAGTGGAAAGGGGACCTTTAGTTAGATTATCGCTGCCAGGCTGGTCGGAATGAAGCAACAAGCTGTGAGTTTCTATCTCTTGATATGTCTATTTGTTGAAGTTTCTGTATTTTGAGATTCTTTTAAATTGTTCTTCTTTGTTGTATTCGCTGTTATTAAATGTTATTTGTTTTCTTACAGTTTCACGGTGTTAATTGAATAAAATTAATTACATCAATAGGAATTGTCATTCCTTCACATTTATCCAGACCGGGGCAGCCGTTACAATGACAGTAAATATATAGGAAAGACCCAAACAGAATTCAGACTTAGATTTAACAACCACAAATTAACCATTCGACAAGGGTCTTCATATGCACTTAAACACTTCAACAAACCACAGCCCATATTGGACAACCTGAAATGCATCCTAATAGACCACAATTTTCCATCCGCTCAAAAAAGCGCAAACAAAAAAGAAACAAAATGGATAGTATACGTCCACACACACACACACACACACACACACACACACACACATACACACACAAAGTTGAAATTCAGATCTAGGGAATTTAAATTGTTGCATAAATTTTAACACATCCCCATCACACATAAAGCAGTTACTTCCAATCCAGCTGGGGAACTAACAGAAAGAAGGGGACAGTACGTAAAAGATCATCAAAGACAGGGATATACAAAAGCACCACCTGACCACAAAAGGACCAGAGACAGGAAACAACAGCCAGTCTAACACAATCATTTGATGAAGAGGAACGTAGCTAAATAAATGGAATTTAGAACATAATATTCAACTCAGTTCTTCATTTATTTCACTCACTATATATATATATATATATATTGTGTATCTTGACAGCAAATTATTATTTAGGCAGGTATTATTAAAGACCATGGAATATTCCTTCTTTATGATCTTCAGTTGTAGACGTTCAAGTCTTCTAATAGTTTTTCATAGATCGCTCTTTATGTCCCTAGTTGTTTGTGACATTTACCTTTAGCAGAATTCAACTTACTTATTGGCCAAGTTAACGGTTCTTTGTAAAAGGTCAACTAATTTGCTTATATATATATATATAATTTGCTTACATATATATATATATATATATATATATATATATATATATATATATATATATATATTTGGAGGATATGTGCTTAATTGAAGTCATACCTAATTTTGAAAGTTAATTAGTTAATAATAAATGAATTTAGGTGGGCATAAATTTTCTCGATTTGATTAGCCTTACATTTGAACATATATGCCCGCTTAAATTCATTAATTATTAACTAATTAACTTTCAAAATTAGATATGACTTCAATAAAGCACATATCCCCCAAAAATTGTCGGCTTAAAGCCAAATAAAAAAAACACATTTGTTTGTTTACTTAACCTGATATATATATATATATATATATATATATATATATATATATATATATATATATATATATATAAAGAGTAACAAAACAGACAGACGAAAAGAAAAGAGAGAGAAAAAGAAAGATAGGAAGAAAGAGAGAGAAAGTGTGCGAGAGAGTGAGAGAGAGAGAGAGAGAGAGAGAGAGAGAGAGAGAGAGAGAATGACAGAGACAGAGAGACAGAGACAGAGACAGACAGAGAAAGAAAAAAAGAAAACTGACAGACAGAAAAAAAGAAAAATATTGGAGAGAGAGAGAGAAAGAGAGAGAGAGAGAGTGAGAGAGAGAGAGAGAGAGAGGGGAGTTCTTATAATTAAATTCCTTCATTATTCAATTAAAACCATTTTTGGCCTCAAACTAGAAACGGTTTTGGACTTTTAGATCGCGGCTTCGGTCAACATAAACGATTGAAATCTTTTATTTGGAGATTCAAAAATTATCAAAATTTTATGGAAACCTATCTCATCGTGGATGATTTCATTGGCAGAACAATGACTTATCGGCAAAGAACAAGCTACCTCATTGATAATTCGTCGGTTCGCCATTACCATCTCTCGAGCTTGGTGAACCTTCTCATCAGTGGTGGAGTTTGATGGGCGCCTACTCCCTCTTCGTTTATCACGCTTGTCCGGCCACTTTTAAACTTCCTTATTCACTCATACACAATTCTACGTGGTAATGTACTGTATCCATATTGTGCTAAAAGCCTCCGATCAATTTCAGCCTTTGACACTCCTTCCGACCGGAGAAATAGAGTCACTTCCTTTGTGCATACTGCTAGTGGAGCGGCCAGGGTCACACTGTAAAGACAGCAAGCAAAATGGCGCGGTTTAGTTCAAACTTCGATCATGCAACCACAACGGTACCAACTATAAGCACGCATGCGCAGAACGCAGTTGGAAATAATAAAGATATGTTAAGGTGAAAGTGTGGACCATTTTTGTTTCTACCTCGTATATTTTGAAAATCTAACAAAGTTAAAATTTACTTTCGGAAATATTTATTTTCATGTACTGATTCGAACTCAAAACTATTTGTCCAAGTCCAAACGCTCTTCTCTTGGCCCAAATTAGATACGAGGGCGAGTCAAAAGATAATGCCATTTTCTTTATTTCATGTAAAGTTTTGAAAAAATATAAAACTAAGGCTACATTGAGACCCTAACAAGGCTCAGAGCAAGAATCTGTGGGGATTAAAAAATACGAAAATATAAATAAAATTTAAAATTTAAAAATCAACAAACTTCCATGGGGCCTTTCACCAGAAATACCATCTGTGCATGTCCGACAAAAAGGACTTACTCCCGACCCCCAAGATTATACCTCGGCCATTCGAACTGAGGCCGTAATTAGGTCTAGTTGGTCCTATTAGCGAGGGAGATTTTCCCTCGCTACAGGCCACTATGACCTGGTCAATAAAGCCTAAGTCATAAAGCCAGATCTTGCCTTTGTCTCTTTCCTTTTTGTTCCTTTCGTTCCTTAAGTTCCATTTCAGCTGACCAGCCGACTAGAACCAGCTTTTATTGGGGTGAAAATACCAGTACCAACGAACTTAACTTAGCCCTGTTGGGATTATCTTCCCTTTGCCTGGAAGAGTTATCTTCCCGCTGGGGTTCCGTGCCGGCCACCAGGGAACCTCTGGTATTTAAGCGCGAGGTCCAAACTCTTCTTCCTCTTTTCTCCTTCTTCTCGACTGAACCACATGGGATAGACATTTTGTGACTACACCCCACCCTCGTGGTGCCTCTGGTCCCCACGTACGGACTAAGTCAGTAAGTGACTTCCATTATATGGACTATCTGTAACTCTTTTTATATGTACATGTACATTTGTATTATCTTGTATTCCTATTTCATGTATCTTGTCATATTTCTGTGCTGTTTACAACATAAAGAGTTGTGTCCAACAAACGTATCGGAGTTGCATGTTCATATATTATAACTTTGAACCTTACAGCCCCATAAATCTGACGAAAAGACCCAACTTGCCAATCGACAATGTCCTCCTTCTGCATGAAAATGCTCAACCACACACAAGCACCAGAACAAGGGAGAATATCGCCTCATTCGGATAGGCAACTTTACCGCATCCTCCATACCCACCAGATTTAGCGCCTTCATACCATCATCTCTTCGGTTCCAGAAAAGAGGGTTTGAAAAGCAAACATTATTCTAGTGACGAGAAGTGAAATCTGTAGTGAAGAAGTGGCTCAAAGAACAAAAGAATTTTACGGGGCAGGGATACATGCGAAGGTGGAAAATTGCTATTAAGATAAACGGTTACTATGTAGAGAAGTAGGGATGTGATCCACAGAGGACCAGCTTCATTTTGATGTATAATACCTGTTCCTGTGTTGATAACTCATGTTCCTTAAAAGTTCTACCGTTATCATGCAACACCCTCTGTTTAAAAATGAGACCGTCCAAGATAAAATGCAAAAATGTAAATCCTGATTATTTTGTGTTGCTTATCCACCGAACTCTTTTATGAGTGTCGTCACCTCGGCGAAATAATGGACCATTCCGTTTTTATTAAAAGAAAGAAAGGGAAAAGGACATGCTACACAGAAAAATACAATAAGAAAGAAAGAGATTAGAAAAAAAAGATAGAGAGAGGGTGTGAGCGCAAGGGAGCGATAACGCTAATCTGTTTCCAACGAACATAATGAAAAGAT
>CM042156.1:34677305-34789805 GCA_023376005.1 Doryteuthis pealeii
AACTTAGCGTATGAGTAGCACAGGGATTTGTGCGGTAAAGTGAGGAGCTGATGGTAGGTGTGGCGCTCCACCCAGACGCTAAAATAATCTCCTTGGTCTAGCGCTAGTGAAAAGGGGATAGACTCCCTCGCTGTCTAGCTGACATATATATATATATATATATATATATATATATATATAAACCGCTAGGATTGTCTAAAACTAAAATGTAAAAAGTGCTCGAAACCTAAGTAGATCAAATACTAAATTAATCCTAATGAGTAAGTTATACCTACTAGTAGTTTCGCTTAGTAGCTCATCAGGGCAAGAATCTGACAGATTCTTGTCCTGATAAGTTACTAAGCGAAACTATATATATATATATATATATATATATATAGAGAGAGAGAGAGAGAGAGAGAGAGAGAATTTGATAATTTGCTTTTGAAGCATTGTTAAGTAAAGTTTATTATTATTTATATTTTTGAAGGCAATTACAATGCGTATATCGTATAAAATTCGATGATTATTGAAAATAATCATGACAAGCAAACTCGGCGAATAACGCGTGCGACGTGTGGAACACCGTACAGCTGCTTCAACTTCATTAAGTCTCATCAGCGGTGTATACCTACGATCTCCTCCGACAGAGATCGAACCCGAGA
Source organism: Doryteuthis pealeii (assembly GCA_023376005.1). NCBI lineage: Eukaryota > Metazoa > Mollusca > Cephalopoda > Myopsida > Loliginidae > Doryteuthis > Doryteuthis pealeii. The sequence continues at coordinate 34,677,950 of CM042156.1, forward strand.
ATCCAGCGCGTAGAGTCAGAGACTATACACAAAACCCAAACAGGAGCAACAAAAGAAAAATTCCAATATTATGTAAGAACTATTTAGACAATCTGCTTTTAAGCAGTTTTTTTTTTCGCCTCCAGATTATTTTGAATAAAGAATTATTTTCATGAAAAACCAAATTAATAATAATTTGCTTTTTTTGTGACGTAGGTAAGGTTACTGAATTGCTTTTTTAGTCTCATGGCTGAAACAAAAGCCGCGCTTAGAATAAACCACGTTTATCAGCAAACCATGAACACACAAAGTCACTGACGTATTATGTAGAAGTGAATGGACTTACCAACTCCTCCGCATTAGCAGGTTGTGACACAAGGTCAGTTTTTAAGCGAAATTTAACGGGTTTGAATTAAGAGATTTCCTTCTCCCAGACTGATCGCCTAACCAGTAAAAGAGCCCAATATTCACCTATAGTTGCGGGGAGAATAGTTGGATGCATAACTTTCCCTAGGTTATTAGCACTATGCGAAATGCAAACAGCCTCGTCCAGAATTTGAACTCGTATCGCCGTGTCCATTTCCTACGACAATAATCATACACGACAAATGTCACCATTATCATAAGTTATAATGAAGGTAGATATTAATTCTAGAGTCCTTAATCCCAAAGGATAATTCCATGTCAAATCATCCAGAAAAAGGGAAAATTGTCGCCCATCCACTTCAATTTTTCTGAATTTTTTCCAGGTGTGGACTATGTTAACTGGACAATGCCCAAAATTTAAGGTTCCAATTCCAAAAATTGGCGGAGTTATGTCGATTTTTAGCTCTCCAAAAATGACGACCTTTTGTAATCTATTTCTGCCTCTAAAAATGAGTTCTAGAGCCCCCCTCCTCCCGAGCTAAAAATTAGTATATAATTGTATCTTTGCACAAGGAATCCAGAAATGCTATCAAAAAAATTCTTAAAATCAACCAATGTTAAGTTATTGATGATTTCTGATTTTTTCATAGCAAGATCAATATCCCGATGGGGCACTGTACCTATGAAATTTTTTCTATTATTATTTCACATATATTGGACATTATTTGTACCAAAAAGATTAGTTTGACATGGCCTGAATAATTTGACATGGAATTACCCCAAAATGATTTAACGACAAATTAATTCACCCAAAAATTATATCCAAAATATCTTAAAATTAATGTCAAAATGATTTTAACAACATGGAATTATTAGAATAATAACATAAATTCTCATTGACTTTTATAGATTGATTTTTTTCTATTCAACACATCTTTAAAAAAAGGGGGAAAAAGGAAGATGTTATTTTCAAACTTGAAAATATTGTTGAGATTATCTTCCCTTTGACTGGAAGAATTATCTTCCCGCGGGGTTTCCGAACTGACCACCAGGGGACCTCTGGTATTTAAGCGCGGGTTTTGAAACTCCCTGCCTCTTCTTTGCTACCTCTTCTCGTAGGTACCCACATGGGTTGACACACACACCCTTCTTGATGGGGGCTTCTGTCCCAATGCTATGCAACTCTCCTGGGGGCTTCGGCCCCTCATCACTAGTAAGTAATTTTTAATGTATGGACTCTCCAGTCCTTTAATCTCTACTGTTGTATGTTCATGTACATGTATTTCATTGTTACTGTATCTTGTCGTATAAACGTGCTGTTTATTATATAAAATGTTATGTCCAACACAACGTGTCGGAGTTGTATGTTTCAACAAGTTATAACATTGTTATAACCTTGAACCTTAAAAGTGGTGACCCCGACGTGATGAACACGTTTTTTAAATGCTTTGTGTGTAATAACTGGAACTTTAATTCTTACAATATCTTAAAGCAAGTTTCACATTATCAACTGAAATGTTAAAAACGTTCGATTTTCATAAGCGCAAACGCCGACCCTAATGTTCTTGAAATGGTACTAATGCAGAATAGTGCGCAACAGAGGCCAGTATAGCCCAATCGGTAGAGCACTTGCTTAGGAATCGTTATGTTCCTGGTTCGATACCGACCCTCGCCAACTCAGCGTATGTGTAGCACAGGGATGTGTGCGGTAAGGTGAGGAGTTGATGGTAGGTGTGGCGCTCCACCTCAGATGCAAAAACAATCTCCTTGGTCTAGCGCTAGTGAAAAACAGGATAGACTCCCTCGCTGTCTGGCTGATACCGACTGTAGGCCACCCCGTCGACTTTACTTTACGTATAAAAACAATGGTAATATTGCAGTATAGCGTGCAAGAGATAATCTCATTAGATTAAGTATAAAAAGGTATTACATTTCATTGTCCACGTGGGTAAGACGTTAAACTACATCTAGTGGTGAAGTTCCAATTTTGGAACTCTGGGGAATGTGGAGTACCCTTCATCACCATTACTCCCAGATCCACTCTGACCAGGTGTGGTAGTATCTGTTAGGGTCTCATCTATGGGTTAAATAGAAAAAAATGAGTTTAAACATTTTTTGAATACCCTACAAGCATGAATAAAAAACGTCTTCGGCATAAAATAACCCAACAAGGCTTGGTATGCTGTAAAATCCAACCAACCATTGTCCATATTGCTATATTCCCCTTGAGAAAAAAAATGATTGTATTCTATGAGACAAGAAAGAAAAGAAAATAAGATAAGAAATGTAAGATGAAACAAATATGAAGATCTGGAGAAAAAAAAAAAGAAGCAGAAAACAGAATTAATTAACAATATGGGTAATTCCATGTCAAATCATCCAGGCCATGTTGCCCACCCCCTTCAATTTTTCTAAAATTTTGTACAGGTGTGGACTATGTTAAAGTTAGACAATCCCCAAAATTTGATTTTTCAATTCCAAAAATTGGCGGAGTTATACCGATTTTTAGCTCTCCAAATTTGGTGGGGTTGGCGAAAAATGGCGACTATTTGTAATCTATTTTTGTCTGTAAAATGAGTTCTAGAGCTTCCCTACTACTGAAAATTGGTTTATAAAAGCATTTTTACCCGAGGAATCCAAAAATGTTATCGAAAAAGCCTTAAAGTTAATCAATTTTAAGTTATTGATGATTTCTGATTTTTTCATTAGCAAGATCAATATCCCGATGTGGCACTGCATCTATGATAAAGATTTTTTCTATTATTATTTCACATATATTGAATATTATTTGTACCAAAAAGATAGTTTAATTTTTGAATTCAGTGCCACATTGGGATATTGATCCAAAAAAAATCAATCCGAAATCCTTGATCCCTAAAATAAATGACTTGTTTCTTTATTGCACCCTAAACACTGGAGATCCAGAGGTACAGCTGTGATAGCAACATAAATAAACCTGTAAATAAAAGCTTTGCAATGTTTTTATATTTACATATTTATTTCTGTTCATCCATTTATTTGTAGGATATTTGTCTTTGTAATTTGAATTTTATTTTAAAAGTTATACCAGCCAGGACTCTTTAAGATTTCAGTCTTTAAAACCCCGGGATTAAAAATGATTTTTAGTGACAATTTCGATGTCCTTATGTCAGACTTGAGAGTGTTAATGAATTAGATTAAAACACCACATGCTTATGGGCGATACAGTGGTATCTTGACTTACGAGTGGTAAGAGGAATTACAGTCTTTAGGGAGCTCTTATTCTCCAGTGGTATGAAATTATTCGGACGAAAGAAGAAAAACAACACAATGGAAATTAAACACATATATGACAAAGGGTACAAAAAAGATTGTTTCAAATTTTGTTGGCATTTGCTACAGACTTATCTGAGAGGTGAAATTACAGTTCGTAGGTGAAGTGGCACTAGAAAGGGAATTCTGGTCGCCGTAGTTTGTAGAGTGCTGTTAGACGTTTCTCTTAGAAGTTCATAGAAAGTCAAATGTTGGGAATTGCTTTGCGACGCGCCGTGCAGTTCTCGTGCGATAAGTAAAAAGTGCAGGGAGTGATTTTTAGAAGTTACTAGCCTGGGTAACTGCTCTTTTAAATGAGCGGTGGACGGGGCCCCTTTTTAAGGTGACTATTCAGGTCGACAGCCTTCTGATAAGTATGCTGTTGAGACGCCTCCGTCCCGGTCGACAGCCTTCAGAAAGTATGCTGTTAAAAACGCCTCCGTACTGGTCGACGGCCTTCAGACAAGTGTTAGGGTTTGATTCTCCCACCAATCTCGTGTTGGTGATTCGCCCCCCCCCCTAGCGGCAGGGGGAGATAATTCTCTATCGGATTTCCGATAGTGGTCCAACTTACGATTTCTACGAGTTACGAGCTGTCACCTAATCGATTTTTTGCTTTGTGTTGTGTGTTAAAATTTAAGGAACGATCGAGCTTCAGATACACTTATGTTAAAATGTTCACTAAAAAAAAAAATCTAACTCTTTGGCTACTTTAAACCGATCTCAGCGGCTCTCCCACCCTTGCGATCCTATCGTAAACCGCTGATGGTTAGTTCACTATAACTGAGCAGAAGGACTCAGATTACAATTATAATAAGACTTTATTTGAATAGAATGGGTCCTTAAGTAAATAGATAGCGAACTTTGAAATATCCCATCATACAGCTAAAAAATACTAAGAAAATTTGGTACGGCCGTGGGGGAAACTTGGCAGGCAAAGTGTTAAGTTTCCAAATTTATTACACCAAAGAAATATATTATTTATAAAAAAAACAAAAAACTTTAAAACATATTAGAGCACATAATTCATTACATTCTATTTTATTATGTTTTTATACAATTCAATGTTATTTTTCTTATTTAAATAACGTAACAAAAAATTGGCGCGGTTTTGGGGTTGGATCTGGAACGGATTGATAGCATTTTAGTTTATTTTAATGATGAAAAATGATTTGATATACGAGGAAATTGAGTTACGAGTAGATCGAACGAAACTCGTAAGTCAAGGTCCCACTGTATCTATATCCTAGAAGTGGTATAATGTTTACCAAGTTGGTCTCGCAGATCCCTTATTCATGAGTAATGAGTTCGATCCTCACTGGGTTGTTTGGTTAGATTTTACGGCATATCAACTCTAGTGTTATTTTATGCTGAAGGCATTGATGATGGTTACTGAAAAAAAAATGTAAACTCAATTTTTTAAACACATCTTTTGTTGTCTCATTTTCTTCTATTTAACCCATAGATGGGTTCCTAACAGGTACTACCTCTCCGGATCAAAGTGGACACGGGAGTAATGGCGATGAAGGGCTACTCCACACACCCCAGAGCTCCAGAATTGGAACTTCACTACTAGAGGCAGTTTAAGATCCTCAATAGGAGTCCTTCTGCCTATGGGATTGTGCTAAATATATATATTTACCAACCCCTCCGCACGAGTAGGATGCGACACAAGGTCAATTTCTTAAGCGGAGTTTAACAGGTTTGAATTCAGAGTTTTCCTTCTCCTAGACCGGTTGCCTAACCAAGGTTAAAGAGCCCAGTCTGCCCTACTATTTACCCATAGCTGGAGGGTGTGTAGGATTCATATCTTTCCCAAGGGTATTAGCGCTAAGTGAAATGCAATTACCACGTCCAGGATTTGAACTCGGGGCGACAAGTCCATTTCCCATGACTTTAACCATTACACCATGCGCTTCCTGTGCTAAATATAAGTCCTGATGGTAGCCTATCGATAATTGATAACAGCCTACTTTTCTTTGCGGTCAGTCTTACACGTGGCAATCATTTGGGGGGGGGGGCGATAGCATTATTCGATTCCAAGTAATGATTTTTCTAAAATACTCATTTGGGACGGGGAAAAGTCTTTGCAAGATTTTTATCACCCCATTTTTTTTTTTTTTTTTTTGGCAAGCAGACGCAGTGATCGGTGTCAATGATTTGTCCCCAAGGAGGATTGGCCACCAGGGACACTGACTTTAACTCAATACACACATAACGATACAATGATGTTGCTTTTAAAGTGTGTTTTGAAAATAGTTTTAAGCTTCTAACTCCTTTGGTAATTAAATCTCTTTCAGATTTCCTTTCTTTCTTTTTTTTTTTTTTTTTTTTTTTTTTTTTTAAATATTAATACACTTTCGTAAGCAGAAAATAAATTTAAGAAAATTACCACGGGGAAAATTAAATTACATCCTACAACCCCGCCCCCCAAAAAACCAAAAACAAACAAACAAAACAAAAACAAAAAAACAAACTAAGGGTATTTGCCTGCTCATCCCACTTATGAGGGCTGGACACAAGGTCTCGTTTTTACGTGGGCGCATAAAAATTGCGTCGATCTGGTGGAGAGCCCCCCCCCCCGGATCGACGCTATTAATTATACTTGACCGGTCCAGAGGCCGAAGCACACTGGACCCCCAGCCGAGGAAACTATGGTTAAGCAAATTTTCCTCTTATAACGAACCGATGACCACCTATGGTAAAGTTTTGGTCTCTGTATTAGTTTGTTTGTTTGTTTGTTTCCATTTTACGGCATGTCAACCCTTGTTAGGTTATTTTATACCGAAGGCGTTTCTGTCTTATTCATTCTTGTTGTGTATTAGCTGCAGGTGAGGGATTTCATACCTTTTCTCAAGGATATTAGTCCGAAAGTGAATGATTGTTATGTAACTGGAGTTCGAACTCGCTTACTACGATGTTGCATTCCAGCACGCTAGCCATTTCACTAGGGTGCTCCCCTGGGAAAATTGATACTGGTAGGGGTCAAGAAAATATCTACTATAAGGGATGGAAGGGTAAAAATGTAATTCAAGCAGAATAAAAGATTTGTGCAGTTTGTGGAGAAGGTACTAGGAATAATCCCACATGTCAAAAGTGGTTTGTGAAAATTTATCCGGAGATTTCTAGATGAATAACGCTCCACGATGGCGTAAACCAGTTGAGGTTGATAGAAATTCAATCCAGACATGACTTTAGAATAATCGATTTCATAGGATAGTGGAAATAGCTAACATACTCAAAAAATATTAAAATGAAACACGGAAAATCATTTACATCAGATTGGTTATGTTAGTCACTTTAATGTGTGGCTTCCACTCATCTGCCGTATTCGCTAGATAATGCACATACGTATTACCATTTATTCCGATTTTTATGGATCCCTATCACGGAAAAATATAAATCAATTCACATGAAGACTACAATGGGCGAGGAAAAACAAAAAATAACTCTGAGAGGTTGGAATTATGAAGTTGCCTGAAAGAAAGAAAAATATCACGAAACAAAAACGGTGAATTTCAAAATGTATTTAAAGTATAAAACAAGATAGAATTTCAAGTGGGCTAATATTCACCACTTCTTATAATGTTGAATATTATATATATTTACCAACCCCTCCGCACGTGCAGGATGCGACACATGGTCGATTTCTTAAGCGGGGTTTAACAAGTTTGAAATCAGAGTTTTCCTTCTTCTAGACTGGTACCTAACCTAGTCTGTACTACTATTTACCCATAGCTGGATGGAGAATAGTCGGATGCACACCTTTCCCAAGGGTATTAGCGATATGTGAAATGCAAACAACCTCGTCCAGGATTTGAACTCGGGTCAACATCCATTTCCTATGACTTTTACCATCACACACTCCATGTGCTACCAACCCTTGTTGAATAGTAACTCACCTGACGATCGAGAACGTGAAATACTGGGTCGTGAGTTCTTATATTGTTTTATACTACGAATGCCTGTGTGTGTGTATGTATGATGGGTGTGTGTGTGTTGTAAATTGAACCCCACACTTTTTAAAAGTTAATATTTCTAACAAATTTGAAACTGACGAAAGTTAGTCATTTTCAAATATAAAAAAAAACTTAAATAAGAACGATACAGTTTTTTCTGGTAGAATTACAATTAGATACGCAAGTATTAACCATTTCTTTTCTTAAGAAAAGCTAACACGTGTGTTCATAGGAGTTCTTTACCACTTTACGTTGTTATGGTAACACGACACTTGTTAGCTTCGAATGGCACTGAGCATGCTTCTCCAGACCAAATTCCGAGCAACTTCTCTCGTTTCTGAATTGAAAATTCACCTCAAAGGTAAAAGGCCACCCCCCCCCCTACAAAAAAAAAAAAACAACATAAAAATTGAAAAGGTACAAGATATAAAAACACACAGCTTCACACCATATCAAAATATAAGTTTCAGAGGTGCTTCGACCAACAAAAAAATCGCTGGAATAAGTATGTTGAATGTCGAGTTGATTACCATAAAAAAAAATTAGCTTTTCATTATTTGTTGATTTTTGTTTTGGTATTTTCTGTCCGAATACTTTTTGGATACATCTCGTATGTTGTTCAATAAACTTTTTAACTTAACAAACTTTTTGGCTAATCCAATATTACGAGAGGCGCTGAAAAGTTCTCGATCTCACCAAAAGAAAAAAAATATTTAGAATTTTTTGGAAGGGTTAAAGAAACTCGACAGAGTTGGTATCTACCCAACCCGTTCGCCACGGGTAGGATGTGACACACGTTCGCAAGTATGGTGTATCTAATGAAGATCGAACTCTCTATTCAGTAGTAATAGATCTGCGAGACTAGCTTGCTAATCATTAAACCGCGTTTGGACACTCTGGTATTTATCCAACCCGTTCTCCACGGGTAGGATGTGACAAAAGGTCACAAGTATGGGGCGTCCAGCAAGGTTCGAACTCACTATTCAGTACTATTAGACCTGCGAGACTATCTTGCTAACTATTACAATACGATGGGACACCATTGTATTTTCCCAACCCGTTCGCCACGGGTAGGATGTGACACAAGGTCGCAAGTGTGGGGCATCCTGCAAGGATCAAATTCATTATTAAGTAGTAATGGTTCTGCGAGACTAGCTTGCTAACCATTACAGCACGATGGGACGCCCAAGAAACTTGAGAGACTATATATATATATTTACCAACCCCTCCGCACGAGTAGGATGTGACACAAGGTCTATTTCTTAAGCGGAGTTTAACAGGTTTGAATTCAGAGTTTTCCTTCTCCTAGACCGGTTGCCTAACCAAGGTTAAAGAGCCCAGTCTGCCCTACTATTTACCCATAACTGGAGGGAGAGTAGAATTCATACCTTTCCCAAGGGTATTAGCGCTAAGTGAAATGCAGTTACCACGTCCAGGATTTGAACTCGGAGCGACGAATCCATTTCCATTTGAGAGACTATATACCACTTGGGTTGAACTACGGCATGAATACGTGGAATAGTGTGTAGATTTCATTATTCAAGGTCATTACGTTTGTTTTTTTTCTTTGACGACTCGAAAACTTTTCAATCTCCCCTCAAATGCTAAGCTTAATAAATAACATAAAAATTAAGCCAAAAACATGGTGGTTTCTTTGCTCAAAAATGATTCACAAATCGACTTTAATCGGCACTGCGTTTCGCATGGTTACAATTATAGCCGTTATAATTATATTTAATTATAAGGCTTTTCTTTTGGCAATCTTCTGCTTAAGAAGTTGTAACAGGAGAAAGTTTGAAAAAACGATTGTTAGTTGTATCGTTTCCTCGTACAGAATAAATACGAGTACAATTCACGACGAAGTGATAACAAGAATATGTCATTGTTTGAGCAAACTTAACAGAATAGAATACAAGCATAACAGGGGATACAAGGAAAATAGGATCAAGTAACCAATAAGCACCCCAGTTGGGAGCTGTTTTGAAAGGAACACGTTTTGCTTTTCACCATAAACTCTCGGTTGTTTGTTTATAAGCAACAGACGATTTTTTTTGTATTAGAATTTCACTGTAAGATTTTTTTTTAAGTTTGTTTTTATGTATATAACCAAAGGCACGTTTTTATACTAAAATAGTTTTCGATTATAATAAAAAAAAATAGTTATTTATTGGTTACTTGGTCCCAACATCCTTTTATTTAAATAAACATAAAAATAATTTTTAAATAAAAACTATTTCCATTTAAATAAACATATCTGCATTTCTCTTCTGATTAAATAAAAACTATTTTAATATAAAAATGTGTCTTTAATATAAAAACGTGTCTAATATAAAAACGTGTCTTTAATATAAAAACGTATCTTTTGTTTAAAGTTTTCAAAACTTTAAAAAAATCAGTGAAATTCTAATGCAAAAAAATCGTCTGTTGTTTATAAATAAACAACCGGGAGTTTACGGTGAAAAGCAAAAGGTGTTTCTTTCAAAACAGCTCCCAGCTGGGGTACTTATTGGTTACTTGGTCCGGAAAATATTATACATTGTTGTATGAGCGAAATATCCTAATATGAATAGGAGTCTTTAGTAGATAAAGTGTTGAGTCCTTGATATGTAGTTGTTAGAAAATGAAAAGTCTAAAGACTTATACATGTTAAGCATGCTTGTACGATACGAGGTTTCTGGGGGTGCAAAGCAGTTCCTGTTCGTTGACAGTAACGCAACTCGTACGCTGCTAATCCTTGTTGAAGCAGAAGGTAAAAGAGGGTTTTGATTTTGCCGCTTCTACTTCAATAATGCTGCAGGCTAAACCACCAAGTGGCTATTGGCAGACACGAAGAGTAATTACCCTTCGTGTCCCCTAGCATCAAATATAATAACCGTGGCAAGTAAGGAATGCAATCCCTACATATATCACATATCTGAAACTTGGAGACGCTCTCTGCTACCGTTCCTATATTGGCGAAATGAATAAAATTATGAAAAATAGACGTATCTCTCCATTGCAGTGTGCGTTGTGTGTGTGTGTGTGTGTGTGTGTCTCTCTCTCTCTCTCCTCTCTCTCTCTTCTCTCTCTCTCTCTCTCTCTGTGTGTATGTGTGTGTGTGAAAATATTAAAAAGGAATTAGGCTTTGTGAGAGAAAATACATACGCAAGAAAAGTTAATTTCGTTGTTGATTATTCGTGAATTATATACGAAAGACAATGGAGTAGTGTCCATTTTTTTAGTTGAACTAAGTAGTCTGGGCTGCTTGGCATGGAGGATAAGCTGTTGCCCAAACAACACCCCCCTCTCCACACTGCCGCTGTGATACAAAGGAAAGGTAAGAAGCCAATGCAATTAGCAGCGGTAGTGTTGCAGGAGTTGCTGAGTAACACTGGAGTTCAGCATCACACTACCTTAGGGACTCCGGCCCCGGATTTGTTTTCGGGGTTTACTCCCCCAGCCTTTCCTTGGTATTGTGTATTGAGTCTAATAGCGTGTAACATGGAATTTACGTTTAGTTTGTCACGAGGTCCGTTGAAAACACCCGCACCAGAGGGACAAACGCCGAGACTGGTCATTTAGATGGAAGGGGTCATCTTTGCGCCATTTATCTTATACCAGGATGTGTCGCTACGGTGACGCTATTGTGTCGCTTATTACTGTCCAATTGGACACATGGCCTAGTGGATAAAGGAGTTATGTTAAGACAGTTCTTAGTGACAGTTATCTCTAGACTGCGGGTTCAATCCTGGTCAGGGATGGAGAACGAAACAGGGGCAGCAGTAACATAGAATAATAATTAACACAGCTTAACGCCTCTACCCCAGCCATGGTTAGCGGAATAAGAACAGGATACCCCGTGGACTGAATAAAGGGTTAGGTTCAAAGTTCCATGATGGCTCCCGATTACTACAAGAACGTTCCCGATTACGAAAAGAAGGTTCCCGTGTCCGACAAGAAATACCTGAAGAAGGCCGGAGGGCACATCGACCGAAACGTTGTACAGATAACAATGAAGATGAGGACAATAGTCCGAATAATACAAACAATACTAAAAAAAATACTGATCTTTAACTGATAATTCTTTATTATTTATTTTATATCTTTTATTATTTCTTTTCATTCTTCTTTCAGATATGGCATCTGATATTGGGATCATATGACTTTAAGGCACCCGTTTTTGATCTCGATTAAGAAAGGACATGTTTTTCATTTACACCGTCAATATCCGGTTATTTGTTAGGGGTTAGGGTTAGGTGTTAGTTTTATAATTTAAAAATCTAAAAATCGTCTGTTAAAACAACCGGATATTGACGGTGTAAATGAAAAACATGTCCTTTCTTAATCGAGATAAAAAAAAGGGGTGCCTTAAGGTCATATGGTCCTGATATTGTAACTTAATATTATTGTGATAATACAAAACAAAATGTAGGCGCGTTGTGTCATGGTTACCCTCGTAAAAAATGGATACGGCAAGACGAGTTCAAATCCTGGACGAGGCCGTTTGCATTTCATATAGCGCTATTACCTTTGTGAATCCAACAAATCTCCAACCAGCTATTCGTAAATAGTAGGGCAGATTGGGCTCTTTAACTTTAGGGCAACCAATCTAGGAGAGGGAAAAATCTGGATTCAAACCTGTTAAATGCCGATTAATTCATTGACCGGACCATATTACCTTAAGGTACCCCTTTTCGATTTCGTTTCATTAGGTCATTTTTTTCATTTACACCGTCAATATCCCGTTGTTTGTTAGGGGTTAGGGGTTCTAATCCTAACCCTAACCCTTAACAAACAACCGGATATTGACGGTGTAAATGAAAAAAATTACCTAATGAAACAAAATCGAAAAGAGGTGCCTTAAGGTAATATAGTCCAATTGACCTAGTGTCGCATCCTACTAGTATGGAGGGGTTGGTAAATTTGTATGTATATGCGTCTATGTTTTGTTTCAAATATTAAAGAATGTGTTCCTCCTGGATGCCGTGCGGAAGATCTGCCAGGAGCGATGGCCGATATAGTAGGGTGGAGAGAGAGAAGAGAGAGAGAGAGAGAGAGAGAGAGAGAGAGAGAGAGAGATGAAGGTGATGACGATGATGATGATGATGATGACCTTCTGCTTAGTGCTCAGATTAGTGACTACTTACTAAGAGCAGCTACTGTAAACAACCCAAGGCCTGTGTACTAGATGAAACAAAGCCAAACACCAAGTTAAGCAACAATGACCCAGGTCACTACTTAAATGGGTGACCATGTAGTTACAGCATGTACTGTAAGCAACCCAAGTTTATCAGACTTAACAAATTTTGATAAATTCTATGATTTGCGTTTTCATTAAGATCATGTCGACAACACGGATCCCCATGACACTTCCTCGCCATCCGTCCCAATCGACCATCGCTCTCGGAAAGTCCTCTGCACAGCATCCAGTATCCCTGCAGCTGATCAGTGTAGATTTTTGGTGCTGGACCCACACTGGTGTGTCCATGTATAGGTGCCTTGAGGAGAACGTCACTTATGAGCTCATCCTTATCATCATCCTATCAAGCAGTGTCCAGCATGTCTCGTTCGTCTTGCCCGGGTGGTTTGTGTGATAGGAGGCAAGCGGCCGTACAACTGGTTCTTAATCATGTTTAATTCGCCAGTTCACGCTTGATCACCTGTGATAATACCGGTCTGTGCACTCGTGCACCTTCGTGGCACAATGTCGATGACCCCACGTTGTAATGTTCTGTGCTGGCCGATTCGAAGTGTACGAGTTATAGACACATTCCCAAGGATGAAAAACACAACACAAAATTTGATAACAGGACGCTAATGGAGGAGGAGGGGGAGGAGGAGGAGGACGGTGTGACACTTTGTGCAGTTTGTGCTGGAGCAGAGGACAATAAAATCTATGTTGTCAGCTGGCAAGAAAGTTGTCTTAACTATAAGTCGATTGCTTTTACTGATGTGGATCCCTGCCCTATTTTCTATTTACTGCTACTGGGACGACTTCTCACTCCAACGGCTGGTCTGAAACTGCTGAAGGAGCTTGAGCCGGCTGAATATATTCAGATTCCACCCCTACACAACCCCATGGATTCGAAACACCCAAAACGAGTACTTATTTTTCTTCTCAGACTTCGTGTCTGCGATTTCTCCTAAAATTATAGCCATTACTGTTTTTATCAGCCTCTGTGTCTCCAATTTTCAACCCATTAACTTCTTCAAGACCCATTTTCTCTTAAAACAAGTCACCTAAAGCTATTATCTCTAATTGGCTCAACTTCATGGTGGCCGTACACCCTTTTATGACTCACTTGAACTTTATCTGGTTGATCGCATTCTATTTTCCTTCTTTAAAAAAAAAAAATCTCTGACCGTATTTTCACTTAACCATTGTGTCACACACGGAAGTTAAGCAGATGGACCTGCGCATTAGTTAGATGGGTGACCACTTAGTAATATCAGGTACTGCAAGTAACTTAAGACTTACGAGATAGATACTTAGTAAGCAGATAACAAGTGTATATCAACTTTTTCATTTCGTGGATTAGACAGCATTCTATTATACAAACTATGGAATACACCTGACTCAGTGACCGAAGAACTCTGTGGCCGAAATATTGCGATAAAACTCAGATACAGTGGAACCTCAATTCTCGAATGACTCTGAAGTCTAACAAAACTTCTGAGTAAAAAGGGCCTCAGTTGTCGAACAAATTTTCGGACTTCGAACACAGAAGTCGAGCCGATGAAAACGGAAGTCGCGTGAATGACTGTCGCGGCAAACCGAGCGGCTGCTTGAATCTGCCCAAGCAGCATCGGTTTGCGTCAGTCGCTATCTTGAACGAGTGTCTGATATTGTCTTTGTGTAGATTATACGCTTCGTCTGTGTTTATTCTCTATTTTACAGCTACTTTAACCTTTACTCATAGATGCTAAGAAAGGCAGCAGTGATACTACCGGGAAGGGAAAGAGGAAAGTTGTGAGGTCTGATGGTCAAGAATGCATAAATCCACGTTACACTATTTCTTATGGGAAATATTGTTTCAGTTTTCGAACAATTGGGTCCTCGAACATAATTTGAAACGAATTATGTTCGATAGCCGAGGTTCCATTGTATTAGTCCAATGATCTTTCATTGGATTCTGAGTGACAACAAGTATTCTCAGGTCTCCGGGACTCTTCTGAGTACTCTAGCCGATCTCAATTATGCTGTCGTCTTGATGGTCTCAATTTTTCTTCTGATTTCCAATTCCACCAGACTGTTTTCTAAACTTTTGGGGACCGTTCCAAGTCTACCAACTACAATTGGTATTACTTTCATCCTCATATTCCACAGTTTTTAAAACTCTCTAGCAAGGTTCTGGTATTTGTCTATCTTTTCGTTTTCTTTCATCTTCGCCCTATGATCTGCTGGAACTTCAAAATCTAACAGTTGGCAAGTTCTCTTTTTCTTTTTTTTTTCTTTTTTTTTTTTTTTTTTTGTTAATCAATACTAGGTCTGGTCTTCTGGGTGGGATAAGGTGATCCGTCTTTATCTCAAAGTTCCAGAAATTTTTATGTGATTCATTCTCAAGAACAGATTCTGCTTTTTTGCATATACCATTTTGTTGTATGGTTAAAATTTATTACTATTATTATTATTATTATTATTATTATTGTTGTTGTTGTTGTTGTTACTGTTATTATTATTTCTGCTGTTGTTGTTGTTGTTGTTGAAGAGGTGGTTGTGGTGGTTTTAATAATAAAATTAATGATAAAATGATAAGAATAAGTAAAAACATAAGGAAAGAATATTGTTGAAGCTGGGTGGCAGTGGTGGTGTTGGTGGCTTGGGGTGGGGATGGTGAGTCGAATGGTAACGGTGTGTGTGATTGGGGGTGGGGGTGAGTGTGTTTGGGTGGTGGGGTGGTGGTAAGTCTGCTTGGGGTGGCGGCGGGTGGTGAGTGTGTTTGGGTGTAAAATATGGAAACCTAACCTGTGATAATCTGTAACATGTGCTTCCAAGTTGGGTATCGAGTTTAAACCCAATTCCAAAATGTCGGCGACATTCACTTATTTTAATTGCGCTATTTAAGTTACAAGTGACGTTCCATCATTTATTTTGTGTTTTTTTCTTCTTTTTATATACGACAACTTCTGACTTAGCATCTTTTGTGGGGGGTGAGTAGGGATGCTGGGGGGAGGAGGATAAAGAGGAAGAGAAAGAGGGGATGGCATGAATAGAGAAAGCGAAAGGTAGAGAGAGAAAGAGAAAGAAGAGAGAAAGGGAGAAGGAAGAGAGAGGAGGGGGTGAAGAAAGAAAGAGACAGTGAGAGAGGAGAGCAGAACGAGAGAGAGAGAGAGAGAGAGAGAGAGAGAGAGAGAGAGAGAGAGAGGGTGAAGAAAGAAAGGGACAGAGAGAGAGGAGGGCAGAATAAGAGAGAGAGAGAGAGAGAGGAGGGCAGAATAAGAGAGAGAGAGAGAGAGAGAGAGAGAGAGAGAGAGAGTTGGGTAAGAAGAGAGAAAGAAAAAGAAGAGAGAGAGAGTGAAGAGAGAGAGTAAATAGAGAAAAAGAAGAAAAGTGAAAAAAGAAAGAAGGAAAGATGGAATAAAAAGAAAAAGAATAGAGAGAATTGAATGTAAAAGAAAGAAAGAAAGAAAGAATAGGGAGAGAGAGAGAGAGAGAGAGAGAAGAGAGAGAGAGAGAGAGAGAGAAAGAAAGAATAAAGGAAAAAAAGAAGAAATATGAACGAACAAAGGAAAGGAAAGAATCCCATAGGAAAACAAAAATAAAAACGAAAACGCAAGTAGTTAAAACAACAAAGAACAAACTATGTTAAAGAAAGAAAAAGGGCGGAAGGAAAGAAAATGGCGGGGTGGGGATATAATAAAAAATAATAAAATGTTAAGAATGAAAAAAAAAAGAAAAAGAAATTGAGTCGTGCTCCGTAACGACAAGGCAGCAAGTTGGGAATGCGTCCGTTTATCCCTGTCCACCCGCTCCCCACCCATCCATCGGTTCTGCCTCCTTCTGCATCTCTTGTCGGGTGGGATGGGGGTGGAGGGCGGTGGAGGTGGTAGTGGTGGCTGGGTTGAGGGATGACGAACGGCGCGTGCCTACCTGATGGTGACCACATGTTGGGCAAAAGCCGGACGTCAGCGAAGCAGGCGACAAAAAACCTAATGGAGAGGCCGCCCCCTTGGGGATTACCACACTTATTTGCGTTCGCCGCCGCGTGTGCCGCTATGTAAGGAATGTGAAAGCAATCACGAAATAAATAAAAACACCATCGCCTCCACCACACCCCACACCCCTATATATATATATATATATATATATATATATATGTGTGTGTGTGTGTGTGTGGTGTGTGTTTGTACATATCGAAGTATAAACATTTTCTTTTTTAGGTTTAACTATTATCCCCCCCTTAATGTAAATTATATTTTCTAACCCCCCACACATACCCCCGTTGCTTTTGGCGCTTGCATCTTTTTAAACCACTCCTCTGGTAGATGACAGGTCGCCAAATGTTGTTTGATAGTTCTTTCTTTCTTTCTTTCTTTCTTTCTTTCTTTTTTCTTTGTCCTCATATCGTCTTTACGACGACATTTCAAAGAAACCATTTATTGGTTTTGATTATTTATTCTATTTACTCCCAGAATTTCAAATTAAAAAAAACAACAAAAACAAAATTTAAAAAATAAAATAAAAAAAATAAAAATGAACAAAAAATAAAGTACAAAAAACAAAAAAAACAAACAAACGCTTTTTTTGCAATGTCAAGATAAAAACAGACACCCCTTCCACCCCCCAACCACCCCCCAGAGAAGGCATGAAAATTAAAAGCATTCTGGTTCCCTTTTCTTCTTCATATCTTTGAGACCCCACCTCCCCAATGTAAAGTGGGGTGGTGGGGTCACTAGACAGGTTGGTTAACGTCAGCATATTTCTTTGCTGGGTGTCTAATACATTTATTACATACACCCGAGTGTCGTAGACATACATGTGAAGCGCACGTACACAACACACACACACACACACACACATACATACATATATATATATGTATATTGGTTGTATGTGTGCGTGTGTGTGCGTGCGTGTGTATGTGTGCGTGTGTGTGTGCTTTTGCAGCACGTGGTCTTGTGGCACAAAGAATGTAAATCCTCAAGAAAAATAAATTATAACGATAAGATAAAAATGATTGATGAGGTTTCGAATCCATGAACGGGAAGATAAACTGTTTTTTTTTTTTTTTTTTTTTGTTCTCTCCACTTTGCGAACTGCCATACTTATTTTGGTTGTAATGCTTACAACGTTTCGGCAGCTATACCCTCCAGCCTTCTTCATGTGCCTTTTTGTTGTACTCGGTAACCTTCCGAGATGATGCAAGATACTCACAGGGCATGGACGACAGAATGAGAACTGTATACTCCAGAGTTCATTTAAACGGTTAAGTTCGTCTTTGACAAAAGGCACACGAAGAAGGCCGGAGAGTATAGCGACTGAAACGTTGTTAGTATACCAACCAAGATAAGTTGAGCTGTCTGCAATATCTAGGGATTAACAATCTAAATTACAGGATTTTTTCTTTTCTCTTTATTTAAGGAAGAAAATCATAAAAATTGACCCTTTGTGGGGATTATATTCCTTACTTGTCACGCTTCTTCCGCTAGGTGGCGTGTTAGACAGTTAATAAAAAGCAGAAGCGTCTCAGTCAAATCCTCTTAAACCCTCCAGTCTTCAGAGGTAACACACCAGTTGTGTTTCCCGTCCATAAGCCGGGGTCTTTACCCCAGGAATTCTGTGTGTATGCTAGACGATAGCCTTTTCAGCCTCCAGCCTTCGCAGGGGCAACACGCACCAGTTATATCTCCTGTTCATAGGACAGAGTGTGTTGGACCCTCAAGGCATACCGTGTGCACGATACATGAGAGCCCTTTCGAATCGGTTAGTGTTATACTTTATTCTATTACCAACAACCACAAGATTTTACTTACCCAAAGGCTATTTGCCTATAGAACATTTCTTCCATACACATCTGTATCAACTATTCCTTGTATCTATCCTGTTTTGTATTATTACTTCTATTAACTTAGCTCAGGCAATAAAGTATCATTGTTATCACTTTCGTCGTGAATTGTTCTTATATCATTTGAGATACAGAATAGAGCGCAAGAGATAATATCGTTAGAATCACATTTTACGTATACATAGCGTTATTTTGTGTTGGTGGAGGTTGGAGGTATTTATTAATTAAAATACAGCTCCAGGTAAATATTCTCTTTATCCAAAATCCTTATGACCAAACGATTTTCTGATTTCGAGATGGTTGTATCGCAACAGGGAGACAAAAGTCAGTTATTGTTGTGGCCTGGTTAGGGGCCAGAATAAAGACACAAGACAGAAAATGAGTTAAACAAATATATTAACAAAGAACAGTAGTACAAACACATACCAATAAGTCGGTTACACGCGAGGCTGTCTTATCGGCTATCTGATGAAATATTAACTCTCGCATTGTGCTGAACCTGCTGCTATTTATAGTTGCAAATTAACATAACAGCTATTTATAAGGGAATATGCAGCTTTTTTTAATAAATTTATTTTTTTAAAGACATTTTAAGTTTCCAAAGTAAAAATAAAAACTAAAACAAACAAAAAATAACTGTAAGTAGCAGCCACATCTGACTCGTAGGGTCAATTAGACACAATTATATGGCGTAGAATGAGCCATGTCCGTCTCGGAA
Organism: Doryteuthis pealeii; assembly: GCA_023376005.1. NCBI lineage: Eukaryota > Metazoa > Mollusca > Cephalopoda > Myopsida > Loliginidae > Doryteuthis > Doryteuthis pealeii. The sequence continues at coordinate 34,697,248 of CM042156.1, forward strand.
AAAAATATAAAAAACGAAAAAAATGAATAAATAAAACAGTAAAAACTGGTTATGTTAAGCATATCTAGTCAGAAAGCGAGTTCTACTGTATGTTATATTACCTAGTAATCTCCCTTGATAGTAACTCTCCAGTAAGGAGCATTAACCCCTTAGTGGTAGACATTAAACCTGTCTCTTCTGACGCTGACCCTAACTCAATAAAGATGGATATAAACTACCTTGTCCCTGTCTTTGTCTTTATGTCGAACCCACACAAAAAAATATACAATCTTTCTTTTCGGGTATGTCATAGTCACATAGGTTGAAAGGAAAACTATAAACCTCATATACTGTAATTGTAAGTACTAAACAACTAATCTTCAACAGAGTGATGTGATATTACGTAGTTATCTCCCTTTAGACGAGATCCATCAGAAAATGTTCGATCCTGATTTTCCTAATTTTGAATAAGAGATTGTGTATGAATAGAATGAAAAGACAACAACTATAACATCACAAAAACTAAGCAAACAGGGGCTTAATAGACAGAATACACAATCATGTCTCTATTTACTTGGTTAGAGGAATATATAAAGGAAGAAACAAGAACAGAAGGTCATTATCACACACACACGCGCGCGTGCGCAAACACATGCTATTTGGCAGAGAGTCAGAAAAGTGGAAGTGCTATTGGAAAAAATCAGGGATTAATTATCTGCCCTTAGCACCCGGGGCCGAAATTGGCGCCTAAATTGAGTTCATGACTAAGATACTTATAGTGTTGATCCGATAGCTGCGATGCGTCTAAATCCGGTCGCTCCCAAAACCCTCAAAAGAATTCAGCAGATAAGTCTTGTCGCAAACGCCATTAAGTTTGCAATTTGTAATTTTCTGAATATATATATATTTACCAACCCCTCCGCACGAGCAGGATGCGACACAAGGTCAATTTCTTAAGCGGAGTTCAGTAGGTTTTAATTCAGAGTTTTCCTTCTCCTAGACCGGTTGCCTAACCAAGGTTAAAGAACCCAGTCTGCCCTACTATTTACCCATAGCTGGAGGGAGAGTAGCATTCATACCTTTCCCAAGGATATTAGCGCTAAATGAAATGCAATTACCTCGTCCAGGATTTGAACTCGGGGCGACGAGTCCATTTCCCATGACTTTAACCATTACACCACGCGCTTCCTACTAATTTTCTGAATATATGTTGTTGTTTTTTTTTATCTTCAATTGTTGTTGTCTTCTTCATCTGAATTTAATTGCCTACCTTTTAACATGGGAAATTATATGAAACCCAGCAAAAAAGATCATAGTGCCTGTGATGATCGAACCTCACCACATTGGCGAATGGTCTAGCAAACCTAGCTTGCCAGCAATGATCCCCTCTTGCTGTGTTAAATAACCCTCAGATCTTTAGTTTCAGACGAGGGTCGGAATCATTTCGATTCCCACGCTGCATTGCTTCGACGCCCTATCTTTCTTTTCTCACGCTGTGGTTTCATTTCAGGAACAAACACAAAGAGACATCCTTTGTTGGTTGGTTGGATTTTACGGCATGTCAACACTTGTTGGGTTATTTTATGTCGAAGACGTTTTCGTTTTATTCATTCTTGATGGCTACTCATTTTTTACCAATTTCTTAAAAACATTTTTTTAAATCATCTTTTTCTACTTGACCCATAGATGGGATCCTAACAGGTACTACCACTTCGGGTCAGAGTGCACCTGGGAGTAATGGCGACGAAGGGGTAAAACACATTCCCCAGAGCTCCAGAATTGTAACTTCACCATCAGAGCTTAACGTCATACCCAGGACTCTAAGATCACAGCCATCGCCTTCTAACACGTATATTTAAAAAGGTTTGGAGCTTGCCATAAGGGTAATAGGGTTGAGACAATCATATAGGTGCTAGGACTGGACGTGACTTGCCGATTTGATAATATGGGTGCTATATTTATAAGTAAACATCGCTCAATATCGTGAATAGAGTGTGGGATTGTCTTCCCTTTGGCTGGAAGAGTTATCTTCCCCTTGTTTCTCGTTTTCACCTCCAGGTGTTTTGCTATTTAAGCAGGTAAGCACCAGATTCGAATGCTCTTTCCTCTCCGGGACTTCACAACTATGGGTTAGACATTTATGTCTACACCCTTCTTGTGTGGGGACTTCAGACCCCAACACAACGTTAGTAAGTGACATTGCTTTATGGACTTTCATTACTTCTATATGTACATTTAGGTATCTATTGTATACTTCCTTATTGTATCTATTCCTGAATGTGTTCTTTATTATATCTTCTTTGTATTTCTGTTATATGTATCTTCTCCATGTGTTTATATTAAAGTCCATTGTTACATTTCACACTCTTGGTCGGAGTTGTTTTGTTCAACCAACAATTATAATTGATGTTATAACTTTGAACCCAACAAGTGCATTTATATTTAAGTTAGGGTAGCTACATCCTGATACACAGAGCGCTAGACCAATCAAAATCCTCCTCCTTCTCCCCTCTCCCCCCTTTTAGAACCAAACCACAGTATAAGAAGCTTCACTGCTTGATTCCATTCCTTTGGTTTGAATAATCACCTGTCAGTAACCAAGCGCCGCTGACTCTATATCCACGCTACCCTAATTTAAATTTTGTATAAAAATATGTTGAAAAATCTGTGGCAATGGGTTTATTTTGTAATTGTTTTCAATTAAACTACCATTGTATCATTCATTATTCAAGTATCATGTTGATTCTAATGTTCTGGTATATAAACGATACAGTGTGTGCTTTTCAGTCTTAATTGTAGGCTGTGGTGTAATGGTTAGAGTCGTAGGAAATGGACTCGTCGACCTGAGTTCAAATCCTGGACGAAGCTACAGTTCACATAGCGCTAATACCCTTGGGAAAGGTATGAATCCAACTAATCTCCCTACAGCTATGGGTAAATAGTAGGGAAGACTGGGCTCTTTAACCTTGGTTAGGCAACCAGTATAGGAGAAGGAAAACTCTGAATTCAAACCTGTTAATCTCTACTTGGGGTGGTCACTACTAGAATAGGCTCAGTCTTAATTATTGATCTATTTCAGAGAGTTAAACCAAGATCATTATACTTTTTACATATTGAACTATTTGGCAATAGTTCTTCAGTAAACATATCAAACGTTGTAATAATTGAATTATCATACTGTGGTATATCTACAGATCCTGATAGTTATTTAGTAGAATAGGTTCAGTCCTAATTAGTGATCTATTTGACTAATTTTCAGTCTGGTTGTGGGGAATGTATTTGACACCAACGTTCTCAGTAGTTAAAATAAATCTCTAATAATAAATGCTAATGTCAGTGTGTCAGAATTTTTCAACTTTACTCCTAACGACCGTAGCCCAACATATCATACCAAATTGGAATCAGGCCAACTCCGTGCGCAAAAAAAAAAAATCCGTTTTGAATTCGGACCCGCAATCCTTAAATTAAGGACTCCCAAGTTTTAATTACAGCGATTGTTTTCGGCAATTTTTTACGGGATTTTTTGCGATTAATCTATTTTTTTGTACGGTGTAGGCGTTATTTTCGTATTCGCCTGGGGAGTTGTCTGCCCGTTTAGTTTCGCTGGTTCCCGCTAGGGGACTTTGATATTTAAGCGGCTGATTTGAACGTCTCTTTCTCTTTTCCTGTTGCTCGACCTACGAGACACAATGAGGTAGACACGGTCTACCCCGTTCTCATTGGGGCTTCAGCCCTTAACACTGGCCACTCACTGCTAGTAAGTCTCTTTTACGATATATGACTATTCTTTGGTCATGTATCCGTAACTACGTTTTTACGTACATTTAGGTATCTCTTTGATACCTAAATATTTTGTATTTTACCATTCATGAATGTGTCATTATCTCTACTCTTGGATATGTATTTATATTACTTATGTATGTATGTTCATGTACACCTCAATGTATTATGTACCTTGTTTATTCTATGCTGTATATTAAATGTTTTGTCTATCAACCTTTGTCGGAGTTTTATCTTCAAGTATATATCACTTTAAACCTTACAACGGTAACAATTTTTATATATAGGAAATGAATTTGGAAATAATCAAGAGTCATTAGCAGTAGCTAGCTTAATTGCCACCCGATTTGTCGGCTTTTAAGGTAGTTATAAATACTAGCAAATATATGCACCTTCCGGGTGCAAGTATTTAAGTTTAAATGTAATGAAATATTATATTAAATTAGAAAGGCTAATTAAACTAAATAAGAATGCAGATAAAAAGATTTGAAATAGAGGGAGGTATAATCGAAAAATAGAACAACTGAAACTTACTCTTCCATTACTTCCATCTTTCGTTGCTGAATTTTCCTGGTTTAGCTATTAGTTAAATTAGGAAGTAAAGAATACAATTACAGTTATTTCTCCTTGCTAATGGATTTCTTTTAAGATGTATCTCCATGACCTTTGATCATATTTATCAAAATAAAACAAAACAATTCGAAATCAATAATATTAAGCAAATATTTATTAAAATCAAATTTCTAATATCAATATGCAAATGAACTTTTTTGTGAATTGGGTTACGGTTTAGGAGTTTGGGGATTAAGGTTGTTTTTAATTACGTATTGCTTTAAAAAAAAACAAATTACTATACATTTAATATTGAAAAAATTTTTTTTTTAAACTAAGTTTAATTGAAATTATACATTGCAATACTAACACAAATAACTGAGACTAATGTGTCTATCGTTGGATTCAATAATTAATTTCAATGGTTAATTAAATTTATAGTAATTTGAGTTTTTTTTGTTTTTTTAAAGCAATACGTAATTAAAAACAACATTAATCCCCAAACCCCTAAACCGTAACCAATTCGCAAAAAAGTTCATTTATACACTGTAGTTAAACTGTCATGGATCACCACCAAATAAGTTTCCGTTTTAATTTTGACGACGATTTGCAAGTTTAACCTTAGTTTTATGTAGATGGACCGAACAGCATTAATTGTGTAAAACAATTTTAGTAAAAATTGAGGTTTAAATAAAAATAGAATCATAAAGAATGTGACGTAAATAACAAAGGAAATTGTGAAATTATAGTGAAATAGTTTCGGTTACAGACAGTCAAGCACCCATTCTCCATTATAAGACTGAATGTCTCTAAAATGATTCATTCTTAGTTTCTTCAGACGATTTTTTCTTTTGAATTTCTTTCTTTTTTTCCTATTAAATTGGTTTTATCAAATTAAATTTTTATTTTTTTTTTTTTTTTTTTTACAAAATTACTTTAATTTTTGAATTTGAATTTTTATCTGAAGAAGAAGGGGAAAAAAAAAAAGAAAAAGAAAAAGAAAAAGGAGAGCAAATCAACGCATCGCATTTTTAACGGCTAAAGGGAACTAACTCAGTATTTAGTCTATATTTAATCGCCATGTCGACCTTAGAAAACTTACGAAAAAACTCAAACACAAATTTCTCTTGTGTTTTTTTCATGAGCTTAAACTACGTTAGTTTATTCTTTTTATCAAGAGTCCAACTGATTCATAAAAGTGTTGATTCATTCACAAATGATTAAAAAAAAACTGTTTTTTTAACTCTTAAGTAGTTTCTGTTTTCTTCTACCAGTTTTTTAAGTTCATGGACGCCACGTCCTGGTATAATGTTAGCGAGATAGTCTCTCAGACCAGTTGCACCTCACTTGATCTAATGTTTAACAAGCTAGATTAGCAGACTATTGCTTGTGAATTCGATTCACACTGAGTGCCCAATACTTCTGGACTTGTGTCACAACTAAGCTAAGCTTAGTAAATGACTATTCTTACAGAGCAGTCGTAATTTCGATACTCACTGAGGAATCATAATTGTGTCCTTGTAACAAATCTAAGTCTACGTTTAATAATTAAAAAGAAAGGTACATCGTCGTGGTGTAATGGTTAGCGAGCTAGTATTTCAGTTTAATTACGACTGAGTCGTAAGTTCTAATCATCACTAAGGCACACCGGTGTGGTATAATGGTTAACAAGCTAGATTTTAAAATAAACTTATTGGGAAAATATATGATTAATTATCTGCCCTTGACAGTAAAAAGTGACCAATCAACGCCCTACCGTAGATTGCACCCATTTTGACTCTTTTTGATTTTACTTCACTAGTAGCGCTGACCGTACATCCATCAACACGTTTCTCAAACTACTCCCTGTACCAAGATGAACCTCAGTAGATAAGTCTGGATGCAATGCTGTTAAGTTTGCAATCCTCTGAATTTGTTAAATGTTTGTACATTTATATTGTGTTTGAGCCTTCTTTATCCAAATTAAAAGTCAACTTGTTTAATGTAGGAAAATATACAAGGACCAAAACAAAAAGATTGTGGTGAGCTTTTGAAGTTAACGCTTTGAAAGCAGAAATAAAATGACGAAAATAAGAAGTCTGTGCATAGAATCAGCGCAGGTAGAAAGAAAAAAAAAAGAAGAAATATTAAAAATGATAATTTTCAACTAACCAGAAGCGTTCGCGCCTAAAAAATAAGTTTTTAAAAAAGACTGATTTCGAGCCTAGGGAATCCTATAAAAGCGAAGGTTTCCGAAGAACAGTTGAGAAGACAAACTTATGCCTGGATATTCCTTGTCGCTCAACTCAGAAATATTTGCCTACCGCTGAAGCTATTACAAGCTATATCTTTCTCTCTCAATAAGTTACTTCCCTGCTGAAATATAGAATATTACCTTTTATTTATTATTGGAGGGAACCCAATACTTTCTTCCTCTAATTATATGAACTTTTAAAAAAGCATATTCTGCAGGACTTTGATCAGTATTTTTGACTTCTGTGATCTATTTTTTTTAATACACATATTGTTGAATCTATGAGTTATTTGTTTTTCTGTCTTAATATATGTGACCTTATGGTGTGTTTGTTATAATTACCAATATATATATATATATATATATATATATATATATATATATATATATATAATATAACGACAAGTGTTTTTGTTGATTTTTTTGGCACTTTTTTGGTGTAACTGGAAAATTATTAACTTCTAATTTAGTTAATTAATTTTAATTAATTATTAGCGCCGGAAACCTTTCAAATGTAAGACAAGAAAATCAAAATTGTATCAACATTTCCGCTTTCTTACTTAGCTCTGCTGATGAGGCCTAAAATACATTAATTAACAACACACACACACACATATTATATATAATAATATATATATATATATATATATACTCATTTACAACCATAAGTTGGATTACCACACTTCTGGCTTTATACCTAAGTTCATACTTCTTTTTCTCCAACAGTGAAAGTAGTGTACACTTTCATTTACAGACAAAGTTATGAAAAAAGAGTTTTGTGATTTCATTGAGTTAACTCCTTTTGTATGATGGGTATGACGTAAAACTGCACCTAATGGTGAAGTTACAATTTGGAGCTTTGGTAAGTGTGGAGTACCCCTTAATCACCATTACTCCCAGGTCCACTCTAACCCGTGTTACATATATAGCATTATCCCCTTTACGAAGAGCTGACTCACACCGTTACTCAATGACTGCAACCTCCTACTCTTTATATAACTGACTGATAGCAGCAGTAGTCTACCGTCACTCGTAATAAAAGGTTTGGCAAGTTCAAACGTGTTATACTTAAAGTCCTCGTGTTTGTTCTTATTTGTTCTTACATGCACGTAACCTTTAATAAAAAGTATTAAGAAAATATAAAAACCCGGAGTGGTAGTACCTGTTAGGGTACCATCTATGGGTTAAATGGAAAAAAATGAGTTCTAATTTTAATTGAGGTTAAAAAACAGTATTTTATTTTATTTTATTTTATTGAATAAAACTAGAATGAAAAAGCAAGAACGTCTTCGGCATAAAATAACCGAAGGGTTGACATGTCGTAAAATCCAACCAACCAACCAACCAACCAGTTAACTTCTTTTCCTACCCACTTTTTTAGAGATGAGACACGATTAGACGCTATTATTATCATTACCGTTTTCATGTTTGTTTGGATAATGGTTAATATGTGATGTCCATGTAGACATCTCATATTTTGCCAGAAAATCTTACCGTCCTTTGTTCATCCGATATTCATTATTTGTTTTATTATATTTATGAGCGTGTATAAGATTATCATTTTCATTGCCATATGCGACCAGAGTCGAATTCCAAGCGCCGTGTCGTGCGTAACTATCGTAGAATTCTTTGGGCTACTTTCCATTTATTGGTCCATTATTTTTATCCACCAGGGAATTTTGAAAAGAGGATTTTTGCTATTTTATCTTCCCGACAGCTTTACGAGTTTTCACACGCTAAATAATTCTAGAGCTAATTATTAAAAAAAAAAAAGATATGATTAAAACGACAAAAATAAACAAACAAACAAACGAACAGCACCCGCTACCCCCCCCAAAAAAAAAATATATATTATCACACACACACACACACACACACGCACACGCACACGCACGCACGCACGCACACACACGCATATATAGTGATGTTCAAAATTTGCCAAGGGAGATTTTTTTAAATTTCTTAATTTTAAAACAATTACCAAAAAATCAGGAAATTGTCCAATTTTAATGAAATTTTCCCCAAATTTTTAAACCAGATTTTTTAAAATTTATAAAAATCTTGGAAAATATGCAGCACATGATCGCATATTTCTAACTTAGATTTTTTCAAGATAAAATTCAAGGCTATATTTAGTTAGATTTATAAGATAGTCCCGGATAGTGACAGACATTTAAAATTGACCTTGAAATTTTTAAGATAGTAAAAAACTAAATTTAACTTAGATAAAAAAAATTTTTTGCACCAATTTAAAGAAAAATATTTTATTTAAATTACGAAAAAAAACATATAACGAAAAAAATATAAAAAAATATAAAAAATATATAAATTCAATACCTTAAAAAAGTGATTTTAAAATTTAAAAGTTATTTTCGTAAAACTCAAAAAATTAAATAATGTAGAATGTTGTATTCTACATTATTTATTTTTTGAGTTTTAAGAAAATAACTTTTAAATTTTAAAATCACTTTTTTAAGGTATTGAATTTATATATTTTTATATTTTTTATATTTTTCTATATATTCTTCAGGATATGATCTTTTAAGAAATGTAAAAATTAGGGACCAGGAATTTTGTTTCTTCAAATGGTCAAAGATCAACCCCTCCACACACACATTCTGAATTGATAAAAAAGTTTCAAGTTTCTTTAATAAAATAAGCTAATCGTTATAAAATTAAGTTGAAATATAATTTGTTGAAAATTTCATTAAAATTGGCAATTCCCTGGTTTTTGGTAATTGTTTTAAAATTAAGAAATTTAAAAAAAAATTATCTCCTTTGGCAAATATTGAGCATTTTGCGTTAACAATACAGAAATAGGATCATTATTTCCAGATATATATATATATATATATATATATATATATATATATATATATATATATATATATATATATATATATATATATATATATATATATATATATATATATATATATATATATATATATATAATATATATATATATATATATATATATATATATATATATATATATATATATATATATATATATATATAATATATATATATATATATATATATATATATATATATATATATATATATATATATATATATATATATATATATATATATATATATATATATATAATATATAATATATATATATATATATATAATAATATATATATATATATATATATATATATATATATATATATATATATATATATATATATATATATATATATATATATATATATATATATATATATATATATATATATATATATATATATATATATATATATATATATATATATAATATATATATATATATAATAATATATATATATATATATATATATATATATATATATATATATATATATATATATATATATATATATAATATATATATATATATATATATATATATATATATATATATATATATATATATATATATATATATATATATATATATAAGTAAATACACAAGCGATGTGTTTATGATATGGCTTTTTTTTTTAGCCGACAATTTTTGGGAGAATATGTGCTTAATTGAAGTCGTACCTAATTTTGAAAGTTAATTAATTATAATCTGGAAATAATGATCCTATTTCTGTTTTGTTAACGCAAAATGGTTGAATGGTTTAGGAATAAAATCAATTTCTAGAAAAAATGACAACAAAATATAATAACAATGTGGAGTCTAGGACTGGTGTTGCTCAAGCGGTAGAACGTCCGCCTGGGAACTACAAGGTTCCAGGTTCGATACCGGCCCTTATCAACTCAGCGTATGAGTAGCACATGGATCTGTGCTGTAAAGTGAGGAGCTGATGGTAAATGTGGCGCTCCACATCAAACACTAAAAAAACTCCTTGGTCTAGTGCCATTGCTGGGGATAGACTCCCCCACTGTCTAGCTGATACAGGCTTTAGGCCAACCCAACGATTTTTACATCGCTCTAATCCGATATAACCCGATTTCCCAAGGGAGATTACTCTAGACATATCAAATGCTATTTCGTGTTTAGAAGTATCTATGCATATTTTCGTGGGTATCTTTTCCCCCAAAACAGTTAACAAAATTCCATAAAAATGATTAATTTTAGCTACAAGTACTTTGCAAAAGTTCTAAAATTTGTAAAAAAAAAAAAGAAAATCGAACAAAAGTTGACTAATATGTAGATTTTAATGAAAATTTCAGGATTTGTTCATTAATAAAAGTCTTCTTTTTTTTTTCAAACAGTATTTTGAAAGAAAACTTTGTGAAATATTTTAAGTGAATCCCCACCACATTTATCTAATTTATGAAATTTCTAAAAAAAAAAAAAAAAAAAAAAAAGAAAAAAAGAAATCCAAAAACACTAAAAGATTGACAATAAACAAAAACTAAAACTAGTGTAACTTTCCGTGCATATCGGATAAATGCGTCCTGGCCCCTGCCCTAAAAACGCTAAGCGGTGCCTGCTGAAAATCCGACCCGTGCTACTTATGAACTCCCTAGCTATTTGAAGGCGTTGTTTCCGAAAAGTTAATGCGATATGAAAGCGCATTTAAACATACGTGACAGTTTTTTTTAATTAAAATAAAATGAAAATCCCCCCCCCCACACACACAAAAAAAAATTTAAAGGGAGAGATAAAATATTTACATTTACTTTTAACGTCTTCAAACCACTAAAAATGTTATTTGTCGATAAAAACACCTCCAAACTGCTAAAAAAATATTTTAAAGAGGGGGAGGATATTTACATTTACTTGTCGAGAAAAGACTTGGGGTGGTAAGATATCGTTTTCATATCGCATTAACTTTTCGGTAACAACGCCTTCAAACAGCTAGAGGGTTTATAAGTAGCACAGATCTGATTTTCAGCAGGCACTGCTTAGCGTTTTTTTTAGGGCAGGAGGCAATTATGCGATATTCATAGAACTCTGAATAAACTCATCTATCTATACATATGTAAACGGCAGTGTATGTATGTATGTATGTATGTATGTATGTTCGTCAGGTCGCATATGGCGCTACTGGTACTATGTAACCCAGTACTACCTATCTCATAGTCGGGTTATCGGCGACTAAACCGGTTACCCCACCAAGCCTATCTGGTGAGGAGGATGGCTAGACATCCAGCAAGACGAAAAACAAAACCTGTCAAAGGGCAGATGAAGCCATTCGCTCAACGGCCATCTAGCACATTTTTGGCTCAAATGTGGCAGTCACTTAGAGAGTGGGATTGGTTCTGTGCAAAGCCTTTCCTCACTTAAAAAAGCTTCGGGCACAGGCATTGCTTGATATGCAATACATGTCTTGTCCTTTATATGTTTTTGAAGCTCACCATTATATTGTTTGAACTGTTGAGCTTTTCTTTTTTTTTTTTTTTTTGTTACTATGTCAAGCAATGGCAATACTTGAACCCGAGTTTGCTGCTATCATGTATGTATGTCCAGAGGAAGCTACGAAAATAAAGCAATTAACGGTAAAGTAAATATATATAAACATTCACTATCACCAGATCTTGCTTTCTGAGGAAAAATAATGAAGATTTGATTTATATTCGTAAAAAAAGGAAATTTAAAAAGTAACAGTTTGGATTTTTTTTTTGGGGGGGGGGCATTTAATATTCTAAATAGGAGACATTGTTTTTTTCTTTTCAGAGTGTCTTCGCACTTTTTCACCCCACCTGGACGGATGAACGCAATGTCTTTTTTTTTTTTTTTTTTTTTTTTTTTTTTTACTTAGGGGCATCTTGTGAGGGTCCAACTCACGATTCAGTAATAATGGATCTGCGGAACTAACTTTTAGCACTCCCCCCTTCTACCCAGTCGATTCCGGGTAGCTGCTTCTAGTTTATTATAAAGGTAAGTCAACGGAAAATTTAAATCTGTGATTATTACAAATAAAAAAATTAACCGGAAATATTGAAAATTTTATATTTTCGAATGTATGAAAAGATATTTTGATGAAAAGACATTTTGTAGGAGACTACTGCTTCCTCTCCAGAATGCTTCGTGCGCGCGGGCGCGTCCACACACAGACACACAAACACACACACAGATACACACACACGCACTTAATTCTGTTGTTTTATGTCCAGATGATGAAAAGAATTTGACAAAGACTTTTTATGTTTTGGATTTTCGCGGTTTATAGTGTAAATTCCATAAAAGCGCCAACCACGTTTTATTTTTATTCATCTATTTCGTGAGCATGGCCTCCATCGTAATTTCAGAGAGAGGAGAAATAGTAATCTGAACATTAGCTCCATAAATGAGAGTAATCTGCCCTTGTTTGTTTCACTTTGAGGAAGCCAGATGTTTTGCTCGGCCATTTTCATTTCACCGTAAATCTACAGTGAAAATATAAATTTGTTCGAATCAATACAACTGCATGTTTTAACACGAAAATATCATAAATTGTGTTCTTAATAACAATTCAGTTCATTTCAAATAATGCGAAGCACAAATGAGTAAAAAAGGGGGGGTACTCTCATTTATGTAGCTAATGTTCAGATTACCGGAGAAATTATGTAACAAAACCAATTCAACATTATTCCCTGAAGGCATAGACTTCCTTTTTGGAGGAGGAGTGAGTGAATATTATACAACTGTTTCACTTCGAGTCTGGATCCTGACTAATTCCTAAAAAAATATCTTTGAAGCCATTTAATTTCATTTTTATTGTTTTATAATGTGTGTGTGTGTGTGTGTGTGTGTTCACTCCCACTAAAAAAGAATCGATATTAAATTGAATTGGAAAGAAAAAAGGATGAGTTGAACACAGAGTTACAAATATAAAAAAAAATCAATGTAAGAGATGTGTAGATAAATGTTAATTCATAAAAGTTTTTGAAACTAGAAAATTTGAAGAATGACGTTCATTAGATACCACCAAAATCACGTCACGTGATCAGTTTAGGCAATATTGAAGGAAGAGACGTAAATATTTTTGAACTTTTTGTTAGATTTTATAAGTCCATATTTCTATCATTAATAAATATATTTGATGTGACATCAGCAGGAGCCCAGACACCACCCACTTCCGCCCAAGGTTTGTTCCCGCTTTTTTAACCCTTGTAAGAAATTAAATCAGTTCGTAATAAATCATTGTTGAATTTACCTCGTGTGTTAACGTCTCCTGACATTATCTATTTTACCCTGTGTGCCCATCTCCTCACCTCATCTTTTTACCTATTGTAAATTCTGTTATTCCACTCATTATTTCCACTATGCAACACTCTGATGAATATCCAACCTCAACATTTTTTAAAAAGATCAAAAAAAAAAACAAAAAAAAAACGAATATAAAGAGTTGTTACAAAGAAAAACAGTTTATTCAAAGATCAAATTATCCGATTGGAAAAAAAATACTCACCGTTATCTTGAAAAATAAGTAAGAACAGTCCGTTTTTTTTTTACAACAGGGACGATTTCTTTATTGGTATTTTTAGCAGAATTCTGTATTCATGGTTCTTTTACTAAAAAAAAAAAAATCCCGTATAGAAACTTACAAAAATCGTCTGATATAATTATTTAGACTCTTATATTTACAGAAAAACAATTTAAAATCGTTTTTTTTTATCGGTTCATTTTTTTTCAGATTCCATAAAATAAAATGTGAGGGGCCCCTCATAAAATATTTTCCCTAATATATTTTAGGAAAAAAAACTTATTTTAAACATAATGTTATCAACAGGTAAATAATTACCGAAATTTTCGTAAAAATTTGACTGTTAGTTGATTTTTCATAGAATTTTTTTAAAAAGCCGGTAGTAATAACTTTTTTGGCAACGTTAAATTTCAATTGATTTAACGGTGCGAAAATGTAAACATTGTTTTCGTTCATAATTTTCGTAAGCTGAAAATATTTTTTAAAAATCATCAGGAGATATTTTTTTAATGTTTCTTCTTTTGAATGTTTAAAAAAATTCAAGATAATATTAATCTTTATGTAAGTTTTATTGTGTTAAATATACGAAAGGGGTAAATTTGACAGGTAAAATTGGAGGTCAATAACGTTCATATTCAAGATTTTGATACGGAATCAAAAGGGAGAACAATTCACGACAAAGTAATTACAAGGATATTTTGCAGCAATTATCTGAAATCATGTGGCGAATTTTATTCCCGAAAGAATCACTGTTTAAAAACGTATGTTTTATAGGTGTATAAATCGTACGTTAATTTTTCAGGAACACAGACAGTAGTAAGATTGGGGTACTTGCTACTCACAAAATCCCCAAATGGGTTAGAATGGGCTCTTTAGCTTTAGTCGGTAACTCATCTAAGTCAAGGAAAAGTCTGACTCAAAACCTCCACTGCCTAGCGGTTTTACCTCATCCCAAGGAAAGGCTAAGGGAGCCCGAAAGCAAATCAGGAGACGGTGTCCCTAAGGTGGTGTGATGCTACCCAGCAACTTCTGCGACACAACCGTTGCCAAACTGCATTAGTTCCTTACCTTTCCTTTGGATCACAGCGGCAATGTGGAGAGGGGATTTGCTGCTTGGGCAACAGCTCATCCTCCATATCAACCCCCAGGCTACGAATTAAAAAAAATTGGACACTACCCATCGTCTCTCGTAGATGGAAGCATGCCAACAACAAAAGTGCTCAGAGAGAGAAGAAATTTTGCTAATACAAAAAACACAATGTATAAACAAATACGCTTGAAACTAGATAGAAAACAAGCAATAATAGTTTAATGTATGGTGGTTGTAATGAGTGGATATATATGGTTAAACTTGCAAATCGTCGTCAAAATTAAAACGGAAACTTATTTGGTGGTGATCCATGACAGTTTAACTACAGTGTATAAATTAACTTTTTTGCGAATTGGGTTACGGTTTAGGGGTTTGGGGATTAAGGTTGTTTTTAATTACGTATTGCTTAAAAAACAAAACAAATTACTATACATTTAATGTTGAAAACATTTTTTTAAACCAAGTTTAATTGAAATTATACATTGCAATACTAAACACAAACAACGGAAACTAATGTGTCTACCGTTGGATTCAATAATTAATTTCAATGGTTAATCAAACGTATAGTAATTTTTTTGTTTTTTTTGTTTTTTTTATTAAATTATAGTTTACTTTTCAGGTAATTTTTGTAGATGTATTTCATGGATATATTTTATATCTGATTCATAATTTTCGGTATATTTTTATTTCTCTCAAGAAAGATAAAATTGTCATCCATGTTAAAATTCTCAAACAGATCCCTCATATTATTTGCGTTTAATAAAAAAAAAAAAAACAGACCCAGAAATCATTCTTATGCTGACCGTCAATGAATACAAACAACACAGCAAACCGTCCCACATCAACTCCTACACATTCTGTGTTAGTTCTTACACGGGCAATGTCCGGCACAACTCACAAGCGATGCACAAAATGCAACCGAAAAGGATACTTTGACAATTATTGTCATTCATAAAAGTCGGTGAAGCAAATAAAGGTTAAATCGAACTTAACGGACCTAAATTCCACCATCGTATGTCACCCCGCCGAAAGAAAAAAAAATACTAAAAATCAGGGAATTAACCGAATTTAATGAAATTTTCAGTGTTGTTATATTAATAAATAAACAATATAATGCACCTGTTATTTTATTTAAAAACTTTTACATTTTTCAGGTCAGTTAACTTTGAACCACGTACCTTTGAGGCGTAACACAGATTCTAAGGATACGTGGTTCAAAGTTAACTGACCAAAAAAAAAAATTTTTTTAAATAAAATAACTGATGCATTATATCTTTTATTCATTAATATAACAACACTGAAATTTCCTTAAATTCGGTTAATTCCCTGATTTTTGGTATTTTTTTTCTTTCGTCCGGGTGACATACGATGGTGGAATTTAGGTCCGTTAAGTTCGATTTATCCCAAATAAAAATATAAACTGACTCCTAATCTGACTCGAACCCGGATCAATCAAATGTTGTTTTTTTAACACAATCAATGCTAAAGACGTAAGAAATTGAGCACAGCATATCACATAATTGGTGATCCTTCAATTACCCCTGTCATCAATCCACCCAGAAAAATTCTATTTGCGTTGAATAAAAAAATTTAAAGCAGAATTGGACAGAATGACCAAAATATCTCATTAAAACTCTTAACGGTTCAACACATAGGAATAAACACAGTGAGCATTTAGGATAGGAAAGAAGGTTTAATAAGCAAACATACAAGGTGAACAGAGTAATTAGCAATTGCTAGGTTGAATTAACAAGTGCCGTGAGATTTCGTTGTTTCTCTCTTCTAATTTTTCGTCAGACATTATCTAAAGGAAAAATAGACAATCCCATTCTCATTATTTAGGTACTGTTGTGGGGATTTTAAAAAAAAACGAAAATAAAAATAAAATAAAAAAAACAACAAACTCCCATGGGGCCTTGACCGGAAGAACCCTCTGCGCAGGTCCGACAAAAAGGACTGACTCCCTACCCCCAAAAGGATACCTTGGCCATTTGAATTTAGGCCGCAACTGAGTGTAGTCGTTTATTGGCCAGGGGAATATCCCCTTTGCTACAGGGGACTATGACCCGCTCAATAAAGCCTGAGTCATAAACTACCTTCTGCCTTTGTTTGTTTCCTTTCTCGTTCTTTGAATGCCTTCTTTTCAGCGCGCCCACCAAAAAAGAGATGGGGTTAAAAAAAAAAAAACCCTGTGAAACACGCACCAAGAATATTCAGATACCTACATTTAACCTTAAAACACACAAAACCACTTATACCCCCTAATTCAGATATACCCCCTAATTACTTAAACCCTATACTATATGGCAATTATCTTTTTCAGTATTTCAATCCCTTAATGTTAGTGACCCTACTGAATAGATAAACTACCGAGTAATCGTAGAAAGTCCAAATGGTTCTCTACGCGTTTGTTTCAGTTTCTGACTCTACGTACTGGGTTTCCGGTTTCGATTTCTGTCGGAGGGAAATCGTAGGTATACACCGTTGATGGGACATAATAAAGTTGAAACAGCTGTACGGTGTTCCATGTGGTGCACTTTATTCGCAGGGTTTACTTGTCATGATTATTTTCAATAATTATCGAATTTTATACGATATACACATTGTAATTGCCTTTAAAAAATAATAAATAATAATATACTTTACATAACAATGGTTCAAAAGTAAATGATCAAATTACACACACACACACACACACACACATATATATATATATATATATATATATATATATATATATATATATATACTAGACAAAACGTGACCCGTTGGGTCACCTATTCAACTGTGGGTAGATAATTGAGATTACGGAAAAGGGGGTTAGCAAAGCGAATAAAAAACTTTTTAAACATGAATACGACCGGACGAAACCTTAAAATCATTATCAATATGCTTTCTAAGAACGGGAATGTTTGATCTCATTTAAGCTACGGGTTGCTGGTTGTGAAATTTAACATAGAAATACATTTCAAATTCTCCTGTCTCTCACTATCTCTTCTCTCAAGAGAAACTGACATTATATAACGAGGAGGTAGTCAAGAGATACATAGAGGGGAAGAAAGAGATAGACACAGAGTAAAGTAAGAGATTGGTCGGTTTTTGACTTAATTGCAAATTAAGACTAATTAGAACCAATTAAAACAGATTTTTTTTCAAACATAATTCAATCCTAAAAGTAAGGAATAATTTAGTATAATTTTCGTGTCATTAAACTAAACAGTAAAAAAGCCTTTGGGAAGTAAAAGTTGATTAACTCAGCTTTAGTATATATATATATATATATATATATATATATATATATATATATATATGATTGTCCCAACCCTATTGACCTTATGGCCATCCCTAACTCTTTTTATCATATACGTGCTAAAAGGCGGAAGTTCAAGTTCTGAAGCTCTGAGGAATGTGGAGTACCCCTTCATCACCGTTACTCCCAGGTTCACTCTAACCCGGGGTGATAGTACCCGTTAGAGTCCAACCTATGGGTTAAATAGAAGAAAGTGAGTGTAAAAAGTGTGTTTAAAAATTTGCGTTTAAAAAAGAATTGAGTGCCCATCAAGAATGAATAAAACCAAAAAAAAAAAGAAGTCTTCGGCATAAGATAAACCAAATGGGTTGAAATGCCATAAAATCCAACCAACCAAGTAACCAACCTTAATATGACGAACAAGACACGCTGGTCACGGTCGGAGATACAGGAACGAACTCATAAGTGACGTTCTCCTGTAGACACCTACACATGAACACACAAGTGTAGGCTGACCAGTAAAAACGTACATTAATCGGCTCCGTGTGGATCGTGGATACCACGCAGAAGACCTGGCCGGGGTCGATGACTTATAGGGATGGTTGGCGACTTGATGATGATGATGATGATGATGATGATGATTGATTTTGCAAAACCCGAAATAGTTTGGTTTGGTTTCTTTGTTTTAATGTCATATCAACCTTCTGGGCTTATTTAATGCCGAAGCCATCATCGGAGAAGAAGAGTAGCGGTACTATTCAACCCATAGGTGGGGGATAAGATGATTTCATACGTTTCACAAGGATATTAGTCCGAAAGTAAACGTAATAGCGCGACTGGAGTTCGAACTCGCTTACTATGATGTTGCTATCCAGCACGTTATCCTCTACACCACAGAGACTCCCTCACACCAGAAATAGTGTTTAGGAGGAGAGGGAAGAAGATCTCAAAGTAGTTTTGACTAACGCGAAGAGAACGTCTTTAGTTTTGTTGTGGCCTGGTTAGGGACCAGAATAAAAACACAAGAGATGGAAATGAGTTAAACAAATATATTAACAAAGATATATACAAATATATACCAATGAGTCGGCTACACGCGAGGCTGTTTTATCGGCTATCCGCTGAAATATTAACTCTCGCTTAAGTGCAGAACCTGTAGCTATTTATAGTTGGAAGAGTAGTAAATTACCATAACAGATTTGAATTCAGAGTTTTCCTTCTCCTAGACTGGTTGCCATACCATGGTTAAAGAGCCCAGTCTATCCTACAGTTTACCAATTGCTGGGGTGGGAGAATAGTTGTATTCATACCTTTCCCAATTGAATTAGGGCAATGTTAAATGCAAACATCCTCGCCCAGAATTTGAACTTCTCCTTGGTCTAGCGCAAGCAAAAAGGGGATAGACTCCCTCGCTGTTCGGCTGATACCGACAATAGTCCACTCTGCCGACTTTACTTTTTACTTACCTTTTTTAAAACTTGTGTATTGTAAATTATCAAGACGACGACGAACATTCAGTTTCATTTTCAGTTCTGGAGCTCTGTGGAATGTGGAGTACCAATTCATCACCATTACTCCCAGTTCCACTCTGACCCGGAGAGGTAGCACTTGTTAGGGTCCAATTTATGGGTTAAATAGAAGAAAATGTGTTTTAAAATTAAGTTTTTAAAAAATTGGGTATCTGTCAAAAATGAATAAAACAAAACGTCTTTGACATAAAATGACCCAACCAGGTTTGACATGCCGTAAAATCCCAACCAACCAACCAACAAACAAACAAACAAACGTATATTCGGTTTCATTTTGCAAATAGGGTGAATGAACGACACATCAACTCCATTAACCGCAGTGAAACAACAAGTTGGAAAGGACAAATCCTCAAAGAATCGAAATAGTTTTCCTGTTTCTACATTTTACAAGTTACGCCTGGCGTAAAGCACAAAAGACCAATTGTATTAGAAATGATATCCAATCCCATTTCTTTGAGAAGAGCGCAGCTGAAAATGGCGGACGTAGTGGGCGAACCGCACACACACCAGTCCCGCGGTTATTATTATTATATTTATTGCCAAACGATTTGGAGGGCCAACAGCAGCAGCAGTAGCAGCAACGGCGAGGAGTGCTAAAATAGGAAACACAAACTTAAATACAAACGTTTCTTTGTTCTCTTGTTAAGAAGAACAGAATTTTTTCCCGGATTTGACTTATTACACGAAAATTGAAAGATATAATAAAAGATGCAAAGATTTGATATGAATTCTATATTTTTCGTAAATGCACGTCTGTATGTAATGTAATGTATGTATTCATGTATATAAACACGTGTGTGTGTGTGTATGTGTATGTGTGTGTGGGTGTGTGTGCGTGCGTGTGTGTGTATGTATGTACGCACATTGATATATCATTTTCTGTCCCAGTTTGTTTCTCCATATTCACCACTTTTCTTTCTTTCTTTCTTCTTCTTCTTCTTCTTCTTCTTCTTCTTCTTCTTCTTCTTCTTCTTCTTCTTCCCCCCTCTCTCTTTCTTTCTTTTTAATTATTTTTATGAAATGTTGGGTGGGTAGTTGGGTGTGTTTTCTGAGAAGAGGGTGATAGGTTCGTCTCAGGCGCCAGTCACCAGTTTCAGATAAAAGCCAGGGTTTCGAATATTGGTTTTCAGCCACAAACCCACGCTCCCACCCCGTCTTTCACCGTGGTTAATTGTCTACGACGTCTTATTAGAACGAGATAAGATTGACTGTCGGACAAGTGCGGTTGAAACCGCTCCCCCAAAGACCCCTAACACATTTATCTGGCCATCTAGAATGCCCAACCCCAAAAACAAAAAACAAACAACAACAAAAAACAACAAAAAACAAAAAAACAAATGTGTTTGTATCTACTGCGAAACTAGCGTGTAAACTTACAACTTAACAAAATCTAGGATTTAAACTTTATACTTTTATTTAATTCTAATAAAGTATCTTGATAAAATCACACGGAGAAAACACTATAAACGTCACCTTGGAGGCGCGTGGTCTAATGGTTAGAGTCGTAGGAAATGGACTCATCGACCCGAGTTCAGTTCCTGGGCGTTTTCACATGGTGCTAATACCCTTGGGAAAGGTATGAATCCAATTCTCCCTCCAGCAATGGGCAAATAGCAGGGCAGGACTGGGCTCTTTAACCATGGCTAGGTAACCACCCTAGGAGAGGAAAACTCTGAATTCAAATCTGTTAAACTCCGCTTAAGAGATTGACCTTGTGTCGCATCCTGCTCGTGCGGAGGGTTTGGTAAATATATAAACGTCACTTTGACGCGGTTTCGTTTGACACCAACGTGATCATCGTCATTTTGCGAAATAACGGGGGAATCTGGGTTAAATGGGGCATCGATACAAGGAATAGTCGTTTACTACGACAAACAGGAGGAATAAAACGTAGGTATTTACTCAATATGTTCGCCACGAGTAGGATGTGACGCAAGTTGCAAGTTATGGGGTATCAAACGAAACCGAACTCGCTATTTAGTAGTAATAGATCTTCGAGACGATCGGAAGGAAAGTATCTTCTATGGACGACATATATCTTTCTAACTGCATGAGTGCACCGACGAGTGTTCGTTTCTTTGGGCTTGCCGCAGACAGAACCGTCTAGAGAGTCAAGATACGCACTGGTGGCTGGATAACGATGTCACGTCACTTGCGCTGCACGTGGTAAGTGTGAAAGAGGGTATGGTTGGTGTGACGAATTGAACCGTCGACATACAGCACAGGTATGGTGGATATCAATGTAACGTATCTTACACTGCACGTGGTTATGTGGAAGAGAGGGTATGGTGTGTTGACGGTATTGAACCGTCGACATACAGCACCGGTATGGTGGATATCAATGTAACGTATCTTGCACTGCACGTAGTTAAGTGTGAAGAGAGGGTATGGCTGTGTGTGACGGTATTGAACCGTCGACAACAGCACAGGTATGGTGGAATCAATGTAACGTATCTTGCACTGCACGTAGTTAAGTGTGAAGAGAGGTATGGCTGTGTGTGACGGTATTGAACCGTCGACATACAGCACCGGTATGGTGGATATCATGTAACGTATCTTGCACTGCACGTAGTTAAGTGTGAAGAGAGGGTATGGCTGTGTGTGACGGTATTGAACCGTCGACATACAGCACCGTATGGTGGATATCATGTAACGTATCTTGCACTGCACGTAGTTAAGTGTGAAGAGAGGGTATGGCTGTGTGTGACGGTATTGAACCGTCGACATACAGCACAGTATGGTGGATATCAATGAACGTATCTTGCACTGCACGTAGTTAAGTGTGAAGAGAGGTATGGCTGTGTTGTGACGGTATTGAACCGTCGACATACAGCACAGGTATGGTGGATATCAATGTAACGTATCTTGCACTGCACGTAGTTAAGTGTGAAGAGAGTGTATGCTGTGTGTGACGGTATTTGAACCGTCGACATACAGCACAGGTATGGTGGATATCAATGTAACGTATCTTGCACTGCACGTAGTTAAGTGTGAAGAGAGGTATGGCTGTGTGTGGACGGTATTGAACCGTCGACATACAGCACGGTATGGTGGATATCAATGTAACGTATCTTGCACTGCACATAGTTAAGTGTGAAGAGAGGGTATGGCTGTGTTGTGACGGTATTGAACCGTCGACATACAGCAACGGTTAGTGGCATAATCGATGAAGCGAATTTGTTTGTGAGGCATCTATCTATAAAAAAGCCTGAGAAAAGTGAGAATAGCGCCTTGCAGGAATACTGTGCTGCATGAGGCTTCATAGTGGTTTCTGTTTCCGCTTGTCCGTTGGCGTGTTTAGCTGACTGCTGACTTACGACCGCTGGGTCAGCTTTAGCCCAGTACGTTGTAATGGACACAGCCCAGACGCGTTATATCTCTCTCGGTNCAATAAAATTAAACCATATTAAATCAAGCATTTATTTTTATTTATTTTTTTTTTGGGGGGGGGACAAATTTGAGAAAAAAATAATTGCAAACTGTGATTATTTGGTTTATATAATTTAGTTCAAATTATTATACTAAATTTCTTCGTTGCCTTTCAAATAATATTATTATGAAGAAAAACTCGTTGAGTTCTTGAGCAAAATCTATCAATGTTAATGAATGAAAATGATTCTTCCTCCTATGGGATGAAATATTGCCAAAGTTTTGAGACTCGAGTTTAGGTCTCAGGTCACATGACCCCAAAGTTGAGAAATGATTGGTCAATCACCTGCTCTATCTCTCTTTCTCTCTCTCCCTCTTTTTCCCCTCTCTCCTTCTCTCTCTCTTCCCCCCTCTTTTCTCCCCCCTCTCTCTCTCTTTCCCTCTCGATTTCGCTCTAAATTCGTACAAGTTCATCTCTAACCAAAGAGTACGCAAAATTCGCAAAAAGTGAACTTTCTTAACGACCTTATGACAATTTAATTGATTTATAAGTTTGTATTGTTGGTAATCTTGTCACCTAACAAATTGAAAAAGAAGAAAAAAAAAAAAAAAAAAAAGAAGCCAATTCTCGATTTTAAAATTAAATGCATAGATTTATTTTCATTTATTCAAATTCAATATATATATATATATATATATATATAATTTTCAATTTAAAGAATTGTTTTATGAAAAAAATAAACTAAATAAAAATTCTATTTTGGGCTAAACTTACAAATCGGTCGGAAAATTAGGGTGACCCAGCAAAAACAGAACCCACAAATTTTGTAATAAAACTGTTAATTTTAACTAGGGGGTTTAGGGTTGGGGTTTAGGGTTAGTTTAATGGGAAAATAAATAAATCATTTGGGTTCTGTTTTTTCTGAGTCACCCTAATTTTCTGACCGATTTGCAAGTTTAGCCCTAATTTGATTATGTTACTGTTCGATTGAATAAAATGACATCATAAAAAAAAAATATATAAAAAAAATGGTAAGTATAGTTCCTTGACTTATTAATTGGTGTGTACCTTTACTTAATGATATTGTTAATAGTTAGTAGTAACCACAGAATCTAAGTAGTAGTCTCTTCTAAAATTGCCTAATTCATTTAATTGCATAATCATAAGCTGATTTTATTTATACGTAAAATTACTATTTATCTTAGCGTTCTTTTATTGCTCAAAAAAATGTGAAAATGTGGAATAAGGTACAGTAGGCATGTTAGTAATAATAGTAGTAGTAGTACTGTTACTAATGAGTATTAAAAACCCAAAGAAAAACGATGGGCCATATTTGAAAATACTGCTTTCTCTATTTCAAAGTAAAAAAAAAAAAGGGATGTCTCATCGATGGATTTATTTTAGAGCATTCTGAACACACACACACACTTAATGATACAACGCTGATTTTCAAGGCAGGTCCTTCCTGATTGAAAGACTGGCGCAACACATTCTTTATATTTCGCATCTTTTTATTTATTTTTTTTTTTTTCATTTTTTTTTTGCCTTATATCGAACTAAAGTAAATTTAATAAATGAATATCTAAATCAACAAAATTTAATCCCGATACAACCATAAGAGAACCAGAACACACCATTTTAAGTTCAGAGAGAAGAGAAAAAAAAGTTCTTGCTTTGATGAGAAAGAATTTCTCGATTACTGACAGCAAACTCATTTTATTTTTTATATTTTTTTATTCATTTATTTTTTGTAAAAGCCGAGTTAGTAGTCTCACTCCACCCCCCACGGTCTTTGTAGCGTGGCACGAACGTTTCGGCTGGTTGACTGCTTTTCAGCCCGACTTCAGCCTTTCGTGGCTGCTCTATTTAGAAAGAAATGGTAGGAGGTGGAGAAAGTTCGCTACCAGCCTGAAGAAGGCAAAGAGGAGTAGTTGCAACTCGAAACGTCACTCTCTTTCCACGACGAACAAGCTTTGTGCTATTAATACATCTACATTCGCCTTCTGGTTGGTTTTAATGTGGGAAGACGGATAATCTAAGTGATGAATATTTTCATTGTCTCAAAATTCTATTATTAAAAAAAAATATTAAATATTTAATTCATTTACTTTTTTTTTTTTTTTTGCTACGCTTCATATTGTAACTACAGCTCTGAAATTTTGGAACAGTAGTATCTTGGGGAAATCATGAAAAACGTTTTAAAATATATAAATATGTGTATTTTCTAGAATATGGAGATTTTTAGTTATATCCATTTGATTTTAAACTGGTTGTAGAATTGAGAGGTTTTCTTTTTGTTTTGCTCTTCCCCCCCCCCCGATGATTTTAATTTCAAAATTAGGGGGAAAATTGAATTCTCTCAACGATTTTAATTACATTATTTATTGACTTTTATTTCAATAAACCGCCATTAAAACTTTAGATGAGAAAGGTTTGCAATTAATTACTGATTTGTTGATATTTTCTATCTATCTATCTATTCATTTATTTATTTTACTACATAGAATTACCGTATGTATTCGTGTATAAGTCGACCTCGTTTACAGGTCGATGACCCTCGATCTTTGACCCCCAAATCATTAATTTATGTAATTGAAACTTTGAAGCCAAAAGTTGCTCATAGCCTTTCCAATTATGTTTGAATTTCAACGTTTCACAATTTTAACTCGGGTAATCTGAACATTAGATACATAAATGAGAGTAACCTCCCCTTGTTTGTTTCACTTTGAGGAAGCCAGATGTTTTGGTCGGTCATTTTCATTTCACCGTAGATCTACACGGAAAATACGAATTTGTTCGAATCAATGCAACTGCATGTTTTAACACGAAAGTATCATAAAATGTGTTCTTACTAACAATTAAGTTCATTTTAAATAATGCGCAAGCACAATTTAAGAACACAATTTATGATATTTTCGTGTTAAAACATGCAGCTGTATTGATTCGAACAAATTCGTATTTTCAGTGTAGATTTACGGTGAAATGAAAATGGCCGACCAAAATATATGGCTTCCTCAAAGTGAAACAAACAAGGGGAGGTTACTTTCATTTATGTAGCTAATGTTCAGATTACCAAATAATCTTCAAAATTTGACCAATACATTAGACGCGTTGTTTAATGGCCTGGACGAGGATGTTTGTATTTCGCATAGCACTAATACCCTTGGGCAAGGTATGCATCCAAAGGACTCTCTCTTCAGCTATGGGTAGAGAGTAGGACAGACTGGGATCTTTAACCTTGGTTAGGCAACCAGTCTAGGAGAATGAAAACTCTGAATTCTAACCTGTTAAACTCTTCTTAAGAAATTGACCTTGTGTCGCATCCCATTTGTTTGGAGGGGTTGGTAATTATATATAGCAATAGCATAATCTTTACAGACCACTGTCGTCCCTCACAATCCTACAACCCCACCACTGGAACCTTTCCTCTCGTGAGACCTCAAATGACTCACCAATCCCGCTGCAGATCCACAAAGTTTGATGCAAATATAACATAAGAAAGACGTCCTTCCCACTGGATCGGATGTGTCTTGTGCAATCTGTAACAAAGTTTGTAAGTCGGCTTCTGGTCATAAGAGACATATGGTGGTGTATAAGCATCAACTTTTATCATTTGGTAAATATATATGCATAAGTATTTACAGTACCTAAACGATAGGTACCACCAATTTTCCCTGTGAAATTTACCCCCCACCCCTATATTTAACACAATGAAACTTGCATAAAGGTTAATATTATCTTGAAAAATATTTGTCCATTCGAAAGAACAAACTTCTGATGATTTAAAAAAAAAATGTTCAGCTAACGGAAAATAATGAAAATTATTAATGAAAAACAATGTTTACATTTTTGCACAGTTAAATCAATTGAAATTTGACGTAGCAAAAAACAAGTTATGACTAGAGGCTTTTAAAAAATTCTATGAAAAATCAATTAATGGTCCGATTTTCCCGAAAATTTCCAGAATTACCTAGCTTTTGATGAAAATATGTCTGAAATAGTTTTTCCTAAAATATATAAAGAGAAATATTTTTTTACGAAGTCTCCTCTCCTATTCTATTTTATGAAATATGAAAAAATGAACTGACAAAAACGATTTATAATTTTTTTTCTATAAAGATAAGAGTCTAAATAATTATATCAGCAGATTTCTATAAGGTTATTTTAACCTTATAGAAATCTGCTGTTCATTTTTTTAGTAAAAGAACCATAAATACAGAATTCTGCGAAAAAGATATCAATAAAGAAACTGACCGTGTTGTAAAAAAAACGGACTGTTTTATTCATTTTTCAAGATAACGGTGAGTAATTTTTCTCCAGTCGGATAATTTGATTTTTGAATTAAAGCATTTTTCTTTGTAACAACTCTTTATGTTCGTTATTTCTTTTTTGAGAAAACATTTCATTAGAAAAAATGAGGGTTTATGAGATATAAAATCCTAATTTACATCAAGTATGTATTTTATTTTTAGTCATTCCCATCGAATAATCATCATCGATATAAGATTTTGTTTATTTGGTAGGACGTTGCTGCTGATTTAAAATTACAATAAAGTGACATAATAGATCCAAGACAGATTATATTTACCAACACTACTACCAACTGTTTTTTCTGGGTCACCCTAATTTACTAAAAAAAAGTTCATAATTACCCAATATATCAGTTGGTTGGATCTTACCATGTGTATGGGTATGGGCATGTGTATGCATAAGTTTATGTAGGTATAGGTGTCAATAGGAAGCCAGGAGGATCATTAAAATAAGGCAGAGACAAAATGTCTGACTTTAGGCAGAGTTGGTAGTTGGAGGTCAAGATGTCAATAAATTGACCACTGGAGTAGCCCTTAGACAAGGGATTTTCTAATCCCGTGAAAATGAGAAGGCATGAGAGTTAGAAACGGGATTTGGGGAGTAGCGAAAATTTGAAAGTCAGTTAGTCAGTTGGAAGCCGGCAGTTGACCGGGACAGTCAGGACCCAGGAGCCGAAGAAGAGAGAGATCACTTTAGAGCAGACCAGAGACCAAAGTAGAAATCTTGACAGTTGACAGAGCCCCCCCCCTCCCGCTCTTGGCTCGACAGTACATAATAGAAGATAGGAAGGACGACTGAATAATAAGGAGAATGAATGCGAGTCGAATATCTCATCTCTTGCCATTTTGAATGTTCACCTTACTCTGTCTTGTTTGATTGTTTACCTGTTGGAGGGGAACCCCCGGAGGTGCTTTCGGCACGGACACAACGAGTGGAGGTCCTAAGTTAGCTAGCAGACGACACAAGACGACGACCAGAAAACTAGAACCAGAAAATGAAAGATGAAAAGTTGCAGCAAAGATGTGCAGCAAAGAGACTACAGAGAGTCCTTGGCCCGCCAAATGTTTAACAGCAGCGATATTGTAGACTGTTTTTAACAAGATGTAAGAGTGTGATTCTTGTTCCTCAAAAATGGCGTCTTTGGTACAATAGATTCGGCTATTCACAGAACCTTGTTTTCTTGCTTTTGTTCTCTCTCGTTTTAGCTCAGTCGGTAGTGTGTTCGGCTAGGAATCACAAGGTTCTTGGTTCGATACCGGTCCTCGCCAACTCAGCGTATGAGTAGCACAGGGTATATGCGGTAAAGTGAGGAGCTGATGGTAGTGTGGCGCTCCACCTCAGATGTTAAAATAATCTCCTTGTTTAGCGCTATTGAAAACTCCTGGCTGTCTGGCTGATACCGATGTTAGGCCGCCCCGACGACTTTACTTTTTACTATTATATACCCACATTGACATCGGGCATACAATTGGTGAGAGTGAGAGTTCTCATATAAGAGAGAAAGAGAGTTCTATAGTGATAGAGAGAGCTATTAAAGAGAGACAGATGAGAGACTTACTTGGTTAGGAGTTGGCCTTACTTTATCACTTGCTGATCCTTCTACCATCTCCTCCGGCTGCCATTTTGTTGTCTAGTTAGGTTGACTTCTAACCAAGGGAGTTGAGTTCTTCTAAGGGCTGATTTAGTCATCAATTAACAAGACATTTTTTTGTAACTTGATCAAGTTTTTAGTCAATTCTTTTCCATTTTCAAATTTATGGTCAACTTATTTATGGTGTAGGAGTTATTTTCGTATTTGCCTGGGGAGTTGTCTGCCCGTTTAGTGTCGCTGGTTCCCGCTAAGGGCCTTGTGTATTTAAGCGGCTGATTTGAACTTCTCTTCCTCTTTTTGCCTGCTGCTCGATCTATGAGACACAATGAGGTAGTCTTATGACTACCCCTTTCTTGTTGGGGCTTTGCCCCCCCCCCCTACATTACTGTAAGTGATTTATACAGCATGGACTATTCCTAGTCTCATGTCTGTTGCTTTTATGTTTATCCTTTTTACATGTAACTTTATACTACTTCTGTATGTATTATGTACCCTGTTAATTCTTGTGCTGTTATATAAAATGTTTAGTCCCTCAACCTGTGTCAGAGTTTGTTTGCGTTCCAACGAGTTATGACTTTGTCATAACCTTTGAATCTTACAAGTGTTGACGCCGACGTGATACGAACACGTACCTTACAATGGTTTACGAATCTTCGGTCAAATTGTCTGTTTTTTATTTATTTTATTTTTGTCCTCTATTAGTCGAGAGATGTAATCTCACCAATAACTTATACACAACTTCATTTGCTAATTCATTAGCCTTACCCTAAAGTGATGAAGATGGAATCAACATCGTTGATCCCAGGAGCCCCCCCCCCCCAGGCAATACCTGCCCCCTCGATTTAAAGGGGCAGGGCTGGGTTTATTTCCTGGTGCCGACGGATCAACGCATTTTTTGCACCCGCCTCCCATGAGCTTCGGTTCGTGGGTGGTCCCACATTAATAGGGCGGTGTGCCTAACCCGTACACGTGGGTACGTGGTAAACATCATATAATCAATTTATATTATATAATCAATTTATAATCTATCTATCTATCTATCTCTCTCTCTCTCTCTCTCTATATATATATATATATTATATATATTATTATATATATTATATATAATGGTAGGTGAGTATGTATGTATATATGTCCGGATGAAACTACGAAAATAAGACAATTTACGACAAAGGGCTGGGTTTGCTTAGTCGGTAGAGCGTTCGGCTAGAAACCACAAGGTTCCTAATTTGATACCGGTCCTCGCCAACAGCGTATGAGTAGCACAGGGATCTGTGCGGTAAAGTAAGGAGCTGATGGTTGGTGTGGAGTTCCACCTCAGACGCCAAAACAATCTCCTTGGTTTAGCGCTATTGAAAAAGGGGATAGACTCCCTCGCTGACTGGCTGATACCGACTTTAGGCCGCCCCGACGACTTTACTTTACTTAGATATATATACACATTAAATATTAGCAGCTCTTGCTTTTTGTGCAAAAATTATGAAGATTTGATTTATTCTCCTAATATATTTGGAAATTAGAAATACATAGAAATAGCATTGAAGTTCTTTTTATAGATGTGCAGCATTCGTGAATCTCAAAATTAACAAATCAATACACCAGGTATTTTTGCCCCCTTCCCCATCCAGGCGACACTGGTAGCCGCTTCTAGACTCCAATAAATTTGTCAAATTATTTTTAGTAGATCTTATTGTTTCTAGTTTTACCGATGTTACTCGACAAACTAGGCATTCGTGTCATTCATTTAATTAATCTGATCTTATTTGGGGAGGTGGTGACTATTAGTTTGATCCTTTTCTTTCTCGTCTCTAAATTGTCAATCTGGTAATCTTTGGTAGAATCGTTAGGGTTTTATTTGCTTTTTTCTTTTTTTTTTTTTTCTTTTTTAAAACGTTTTGTTTGTTTGTTTTTCTGTCTTGTAGTTATTCTTTTAATTATTTTTTGTCTCATTTTTTTTTGGGGGGGGGCTTGATCATTTTCTTTCTCGTCTCTAATTTGTCGATCTGGTAATTTTTGGTAAAATCGCTGGGATTTTATTGCTTTTTTCTTTCTTTTTTTTTTTTTTTTTCATTTTATTTGTTGTCTTTTTTCTTCTGTTTTTGTAGTTTTAAAAAAAAAATTATTTTTTGTCTTTTTTTTGGGGGGGGGGGTTAAT
This sequence comes from Doryteuthis pealeii, assembly GCA_023376005.1. Lineage (NCBI taxonomy): Eukaryota > Metazoa > Mollusca > Cephalopoda > Myopsida > Loliginidae > Doryteuthis > Doryteuthis pealeii. The sequence goes on from CM042156.1 coordinate 34,728,446, forward strand.
ACATTTCAAAATTTGCGATCGAACCGAGCCTCCTATTTCAGTATTTTGAACTGATGAACTCCATTTTACCGGAAATTGTAGTTAATCGGGAATCAGTCGAAAATAGTTCTCTTTTAACGATTAAAACAAAAAACAAAAAAAAAACAAAAAAAAAAAAATGTGAAATTTGAATCTTCAATAATGTCTGTTTGCCTGAGACGGACATTTTAAGATGGTGACAATTCCCCCCCCCCAATTTCTCACGAAGAAAAAATGTTTTTTAGCAACAATCAAAAACTTTCAAACTGACGACAAATTTAACACTATAACTCTCCAAACACACACACACACACACACACACACATGCACTATTGCACTTTATCTGCAGAGGGGGGGGGGCGTCTGTTTGAGTACAGATAATATACACCATGTGTGAATAGATGAGTAGAGTATAAATATATTTATGTGTGTGTAGACGTATCATTTGGACACATAGCCTAGTGGATAAAGGAGTTAGGTTAAGACGGTTCTAAGTGACAGTTATATCTCTAGACTGCGGGTTCAATCCTGGTCAGGGATGGAGAACGAAACGGCAATGCACGGCAACTGCCATGGTCAGAGAGAAAAAAGAGCAATACATTGTCTTGCCTGCTGGAGTCGAACCCACGTCCTCCCGAATGCAAGAAAATGAGATTTGGGCGTTGAGCGGACGCGAGGTTTGATTCAGGTGCCCGGATGTTGGGAGGCTACTTCCATAAGTAGCTGAAATCTAGGGAGAACGAGGATCAGAGCGGCGCGCGCACCGACAGAGACTAAACGACGTAATACTTTAGTTGAAACTAGTGAGAAAAAGACAAAAAGAACAGTGACGAACTTAACCAGTTTGCGTCGGACTTGATTGTGCCTCCCCCCCCCCAACACAGAATTTTTTTTTTTTAAACAAAGTCAGGGACAGCAGTAACATAGAATAATAATTAAAACAGCTTAACACTTGTACCCCAGCTATGGTTAGCGGAATGAGAACAGGATACCCCCGTGGAATGAATAAAGGGTTAGGTTCAAAGTTCCATGATGGCTCCCGATTACGACAGGAAGGTTCCCGATTACGACAAGAAGTTTCCCGAGTCCGAGAAGGCTCCCGATTCCGACAAGAGATACCTGAAGAAGGCCGGAGGGTACATCGACCGAAACATTGTACATATAACAATGAAGATGAGGACAATAGTCCGAATAATACAAATAATAATACATATCTATGAGTATGTATATTTATGTAAAGATGAGTGTGTCCGTGTGGGTATGTGTGCATATGTGTATTTGTGTGCGTGTAATGTTATACTCTAAGTCAAATTTTGCTATGATTCATGACTCTTCGTCAAGGTTAAAATAATAAGACGGTACCTGTCCACGCTGAACACCGGCTAACTGCTTACTCTACTGACGTTATGCGAGGCAGGTCACGTAATGTAATATATTGCACCTGGAAACCGGGCTACACACAGGAAGTGCGTGGGTGTCAAGTGCGGGCCTAGAAACAAAAACAGGATATGGCATTGAACTGACCTTTGGCACCTAAAGATGCAGGTGTACATTTGACACTGTGTAGGCGCAGAAAATATGTAGGCGTAGCCCATAACCAATGAAAACAGGCTGCGTGGACGAAGAGGTGTATCTACAGAAAAAACTGCGTAGGTGTCATGATCAAAAGAGGCGTGACACCGTGAGTTGGACCATAATAAAAAAAACCCGTGGAAATCAATCTAGCAGACAAAGATCAGGTTCGAGATCACTTGCAGAGAACTCCCGAAGGCTCCATGTATGTGTAACCCCTGCTAACGACTCTCAGTCTGCACACAACCGAGGAAAAAAAGATATAATCTTATATTTTTATAAATACAAGTGTTCGTGTTCCTCGACGGGTCCAGTATATAAAAGTAACATCCTTTGACCAATTAGAAGGTTTGGTTAAGTTTGTTTCTTTACGGCATATCAACCCTTTTCGGGTCATTTAATGCCGAAACAAATTATTTTGATAAAAGTTTCTATGTTTTAAGTTCTTAATATCTTCATTAACTTAATTTTCATTAACTTAATTTGGTTTGGTCTGGTTCAGATAAATTCTTCCGGGCCGTGGTGGTATCAGTACTACTGTATAGCTGCACCACTTGGACCTTGACGAGGTGCCTGGAGAATAGGCTAGATGGGAGCTGCACAAGAAGGCTGCGTGCAATCTTCAATAATTCGTGGAAACAACATCCCACAAAGAACCAACTATACGACCACCTGCCCCCTATCACACAAACCATCCGAGTAAGACGGACAAGATATGCTGGACACAGCAGGAGAGGTAAAAATTAGCTCATAAGTGACGTTCTCCTATGGAAATCAGCACATAGATATGCTAGTGTGGGTGGTCCCGCAAAGACCTACATACATACTGGATGTTGCGCGGGTGATATGTCGGGGACGATGAGTGATAGGGACGGTTGGCGAGGGGTTGTCATGGATATCCGTGCTGCTGGAGCGATATGATAACGATGATGATGATGATGATGATGTAAAGTGTTAGATAAAAGTTGGTACTCAAGTTTCTTTTACTGGTGTAATTTACTGGACCCATTAGAATGTACCACAAGTAGTTGCACTAAAGCAAATAGATACACCAGTATGCCAGACACCCCCCTCTCTCTCTCTCTCCCTCACTCTCTCTCTCTCTCTCTCTCTTACTCTCACACACACCCTCTCTCTCTCTCTCTCTCTCTCTCTTACTCTCACACACCCTCTCTCTCTCTCTCTCTCTCTCTCTCTCTCTCTCTCTCTCTCTCTCTCTCTCTCTCTTCTGTCCCTTGGAAGCCAATCAGCACATACGCGTCTGGGCTGTGTCCATTACACGTACTGGGCTACTGACCCAGCGTACGTAGCAGCAGTCAGCTAAACACGCCAACGGACAAGCGGACACAGAAACCACTTATGGAAGCCCTCATGCAGCACAGTATTCCCTGCAAGCGGCTATTCTCAACTTTTCAGGCTTCTTTATAGATAGAGCCTCACACAACAAATTCCTTACATCGATATCCACCATACCGTTGCTGTATGTCGACGGTTCAATACCGTCACACACAGCCATACCCTCTCTTCACACTTAACTATGTGCAGTGCAAGATACGTTACATTGATATCCACCATACCGGTGCTGTATGTCGACGGTTCAATACCGTCACACACAGCCATACCCTCTCTTCACACTTAACTACGTGCAGTGCAAGATACGTTACATTGATATCCACCATACCTGTGCTGTATGTCGACGGTTCAATACCGTCACACACAGCCATACACTCTCTTCACACTTAACTACGTGCAGTGCAAGATACGTTACATTGATATCCACCATACCTGTGCTGTATGTCGACGGTTCAATACCGTCACACACAGCCATACCCTCTCTTCACACTTAACTACGTGCAGTGCAAGATACGTTGCATTGATATCCACCATACCTGTGCTGTATGTCGACGGTTCAATACCGTCACACACAGCCATACCCTCTCTTCACACTTAACTACGTGCAGTGCAAGATACGTTACATGATATCCACCATACCGGTGCTGTATGTCGACGGTTCAATACCGTCACACACAGCCATACCCTCTCTTCACACTTAACTACGTGCAGTGCAAGATACGTTACATGATATCCACCATACCGGTGCTGTATGTCGACGGTTCAATACCGTCACACACAGCCATACCCTCTCTTCACACTTAACTACGTGCAGTGCAAGATACGTTACATTGATATCCACCATACCTGTGCTGTATGTCGACGGTTCAATACCGTCACACACAGCCATACCCCTCTCTCACACTTAACTACGTGCAGTGCAGATACGTTACATTGATATCCACCATACCGGTGCTGTATGTCGACGGTTCAATACCGTCACACACAGCCATACCCTCTCTTCCCACATAACCACGTGCAGTGTAAGATACGTTACATTGATATCCACCATACCTGTGCTGTATGTCGACGGTTCAATTCCGTCACACACAACCATACCCTCTCTTCACACTTAACCACGTGCAGCGCAAGTGACGTGACATCGTTATCCACCCCACCAGTGCCGTATCTTGACCTCTCCTAACGGTTCCTGTCTGCGGCAAGCCCAAAGAAACGAACACTCGTCGGTGCCACTCATGCAGTTAGAAAGATATATGTCGTCCATAGAAGATACTTTCCTTCCGATCGTCTCGAAGATCTATTACTACTAAATAGCGAGTTCGGTTTTCGTTTGATACCCCATACTTGCAACCTTGCGTCACATCCTACTCGTGGCGAACATATTGAGTAAATACCTACGTTTTATTCCTCCTGTTTGTCGTAGTAAACGACTATTCCTTGTATCGATGCCCCATTTAACCCAGATTCCCCCGTTATTTCGCAAAATGAACGATGATCACGTGGTGTCAAACGAACCGCGTCAAAGTGACGTTTATATATATTTACCAACCCCTCCGCACGAGCAGGATGCGACACAAGGTCAATCTCTTAAGCGGAGTTTAACAGATTTGAATTCAGAGTTTTCCCTCTCCTAGGGTGGTTACCTAGCCATGGTTAAAGAGCCCAGTCTGCCCTGCTATTTGCCCATTGCTGGAGGGAGAATTGGATTCATACCTTTCCCAAGGGTATTAGCACCATGTGAAAACGCCCAGGAACTGAACTCGGGTCGATGAGTCCATTTCCTACGACTCTAACCATTAGACCACGCGCCTCCAAGGTGACGTTTATAGTGTTTTCTCCGTGTGATTTTATCAAGATACTTTATTAGAATTAAATAAAAGTATAAAGTTTAAATCCTAGATTTTGTTAAGTTGTAAGTTTACACGCTAGTTTCGCAGTAGATACAAACACATTTGTTTTTTTGTTTTTTGTTGTTTTTTGTTGTTGTTTGTTTTTTGTTTTTGGGGTTGGGCATTCTAGATGGCCAGATAAATGTGTTAGGGGGTCTTTGGGGGGAGCGGTTTCAACCGCACTTGTCCGACAGTCAATCTTATCTCGTTCTAATAAGACGTCGTAGACAATTAACCACGGTGAAAGACGGGGTGGGAGCGTGGGTTTGTGGCTGAAAACCAATATTCGAAACCCTGGCTTTTATCTGAAACTGGTGACTGGCGCCTGAGACGAACCTATCACCCTCTTCTCAGAAAACACACCCAACTACCCACCCAACATTTCATAAAAATAATTAAAAAGAAAGAAAGAGAGAGGGGGGGAAGAAGAAGAAGAAGAAGAAGAAGAAGAAGAAGAAGAAGAAGAAGAAGAAGAAGAAAGAAAGAAAGAAAAGTGGTGAATATGGAGAAACAAACTGGGACAGAAAATGATATATCAATGTGCGTACATACATACACACACACGCACGCACACACACCCACACACACACATACACATACACACACACACACGTGTTTATATACATGAATACATACATTACATTACATACAGACGTGCATTTACGAAAAATATATAGAATTCATATCAAATCTTTGCATCTTTTATTATATCTTTCAATTTTCGTGTAATAAGTCAAATCCGGGAAAAAAATTCTGTTCTTCTTAACAAGAGAACAAAGAAACGTTTGTATTTAAGTTTGTGTTTCCTATTTTAGCACTCCTCGCCGTTGCTGCTACTGCTGCTGCTGTTGGCCCTCCAAATCGTTTGGCAATAATAATAATAATAATAACCGCGGGACTGGTGTGTGTGCGGTTCGCCCACTACGTCCGCCATTTTCAGCTGCGCTCTTCTCAAAGAAATGGGATTGGATATCATTTCTAATACAATTGGTCTTTTGTGCTTTACGCCAGGCGTAACTTGTAAAATGTAGAAACAGGAAAACTATTTCGATTCTTTGAGGATTTGTCCTTTCCAACTTGTTGTTTCACTGCGGTTAATGGAGTTGATGTGTCGTTCATTCACCCTATTTGCAAAATGAAACCGAATATACGTTTGTTTGTTTGTTTGTTGGTTGGTTGGTTGGGATTTTACGGCATGTCAAACCTGGTTGGGTCATTTTATGTCAAAGACGTTTTGTTTTATTCATTTTTGACAGATACCCAATTTTTTAAAACTTAATTTTAAAACACATTTTCTTCTATTTAACCCATAAATTGGACCCTAACAAGTGCTACCTCTCCGGGTCAGAGTGGAACTGGGAGTAATGGTGATGAATTGGTACTCCACATTCCACAGAGCTCCAGAACTGAAAATGAAACTGAATGTTCGTCGTCGTCTTGATAATTTACAATACACAAGTTTTAAAAAAAGGTAAGTAAAAAGTAAAGTCGGCAGAGTGGACTATTGTCGGTATCAGCCGAACAGCGAGGGAGTCTATCCCCTTTTTGCTTGCGCTAGACCAAGGAGAAGTTCAAATTCTGGGCGAGGATGTTTGCATTTAACATTGCCCTAATTCAATTGGGAAAGGTATGAATACAACTATTCTCCCCACCCCAGCAATTGGTAAACTGTAGGATAGACTGGGCTCTTTAACCATGGTATGGCAACCAGTCTAGGAGAAGGAAAACTCTGAATTCAAATCTGTTATGGTAATTTACTACTCTTCCAACTATAAATAGCTACAGGTTCTGCACTTAAGCGAGAGTTAATATTTCAGCGGATAGCCGATAAAACAGCCTCGCGTGTAGCCGACTCATTGGTATATATTTGTATATATCTTTGTTAATATATTTGTTTAACTCATTTCCATCTCTTGTGTTTTTATTCTGGTCCCTAACCAGGCCACAACAAAACTAAAGACGTTCTCTTCGCGTTAGTCAAAACTACTTTGAGATCTTCTTCCCTCTCCTCCTAAACACTATTTCTGGTGTGAGGGAGTCTCTGTGGTGTAGAGGATAACGTGCTGGATAGCAACATCATAGTAAGCGAGTTCGAACTCCAGTCGCGCTATTACGTTTACTTTCGGACTAATATCCTTGTGAAACGTATGAAATCATCTTATCCCCACCTATGGGTTGAATAGTACCGCTACTCTTCTTCTCCGATATGGCTTCGGCATTAAATAAGCCAGAAGGTTGATATGACATTAAAACAAGAAACCAAACCAAACTATTTCGGGTTTTGCAAAATCAATCATCATCATCATCATCATCATCATCATCAAGTCGCCAACCATCCCTATAGTCATCGACCCCGGCCAGTCTTCTGCGTGGTATCCACGATCCACACGAGCGATTAATGTACGTTTTTACTGGTCAGCCTACACTTGTGTGTTCATGTGTAGGGTCTACAGGAGGAACGTCACTTATGAGTTCGTTCCTGTATCTCCGACCGTGACCAGCGTGTCTTGTTCGTCATATTAAGGTTGGTTACTTGGTTGGTTGGATTTTATTGCATTTCAACCCATTTGGTTTATCTTATGCCGAAGACTTCTTTTTTTTTTTGGTTTTATTCATTCTTGATGGGCACTCAATCTTTTTTAAACGCAAATTTTTAAACACACTTTTTACACTCACTTTCTTCTATTTAACCCATAGGTTGGACTCTAACGGGTACTATCACCCCGGGTTAGAGTGAACCTGGAGTAACGGTGATGAAGGGGTACTCCACATCCTCAGAGCTTCAGAACTTGAACTTCCGCCTTTTAGCACGTATATGATAAAAAAGGTTAGGATGCCATAAGGTCAATAGGGTTGGGACAATCAAATTATATATATATATATATATATATATATATATATATAATATATATATAATCTTATACTAAAGCTGAGTTAATCAACTTTTACTTCCCAAAGGCTTTTTTACTGTTAGTTAATGACACGAAAATTATACTAAATTATTCCTTACTTTAGGATGAATATGTTTTGAAAAAAAATCTGTTTTTAATTGGTTCTAATTAGTCTTAATTTGCAATTAAGTCAAAAACCGACCAATCTCTTACTTTACTCTGTGTCTATCCTTTCTTCCCCTCTATGTATCTCTTGACTACCTCCTCGTTATATAATGTCAGTTTCTCTTGAGAGAAGAGATAGTGAGAGACAGGAGAATTTGAAATGTATTTCTATGTTAAATTTCACAACAGCAACCCGTAGCTTAAATGAGAATCAAACATTCCCGTCTTAGAAAGCATATTGATAATGATTTTAAGGTTTCGTCCGTCGTATTCATGTTTAAAAAGTTGTTATTCGCTTTGCTAACCCCCTTTTCCGTAATCTCAATTATCTACCCACAGTTGAATAGGTGACCCAACGGGTCACGTTTTGTCTATTATATATATATAATATTATATATATATATTATATATATTATATATATGTGTGTGTGTGTGTGGTGTGGTGTAATTTGATCATTTACTTTTGAACCATTGTTATGTAAAGTATATTATTATTTATTATTTTTTAAAGGCAATTACAATGTGTATATCGTTATAAAATTCGTAATTATTTGAAAAAATCATGACAAGTAAACTGCGAATAAAGTGCACCACATGGAACACCGTACAGCTGTTTCAACTTTATTATTTTTCCCATCAACGGTGTATACCTACGATTTCCCTCCGACAGAAATCGAAAACCGGAAACCCAGTACGTAGAGTCAGAAACTGAAACAAACGCGTAGAGAACCATTTGGACTTTTCTACGATTACTCGGTAGTTATCTATTCAGTAGGGTCACTAACATTAAGGATGAAATACTGAAAAAGATAATTGCATATAGTATAGGTTTAATAATTAGGGGTATATCTGGAATTAGGGGTATAAGTGGTTTGTGTGTTTTAAGGTTAAATGTAGGTATATTGAATGCCTTTCTTTTCAGCGCGCCCACCAAAAAAGAGATGGGGGGATTAAAAAAAAAAAAACCCGTGAAACACGCACCAGAAGATTCAATACTACATTTAACCTTAAAACCACACAAAACCACTTTACCCCTAATTCAGATATACCCCTAATTACTTAAAACCCTATTACATATGGCAAATTATCTTTTCGTATTTCAATCCCTTAATGTGTTAGTGACCCTACGAAGAAAACTACCGATAATCGTAGAAAGTCAAATGGTTCCTACGCGTTTGTTTCAGTTTCTGACTCTACGTACGGGTTTCCGGTTCGATTTCTGTCGGAGGAAATCGTAGGTATACACGTTGATGGGACATAATAAAGTTGAAAACAGCTGTACGGTGTTCCATGTGGTGCACTTTATTCGCAGGTTACTTGTCATGATTATTTTCAATAATTATCGAATTTTAACGATATACACATTGTAATTGCCTTTAAAAAATAATAAATAATAATATAACATTACATAACAATGTTCAAAAGTAAATGATCAAATTACACACACACACACACACACACAATATATATATATATATATATATATATATATATATATATATATATATACTAGACAAAACGTGACCCGTTGGGTCACCTATTCAACTGTGGGTGAGATAATTTAGATTACGGAAAAGGGGGTTAGCAAAGCGAATAAAAAAACTTTTTAAACATGAATACGACCGGACGAAACCTTAAAATCATATCAATATGCTTTCTAAGAACGGGAAGTTGATCTCATTTAGCTACGGGTTGCTGGTTGTGAAATTAACATAGAAATACATTTCCAAATTCTCCTGTCTCTCACTATCTCTTCTCTCAAGGAAACTGACATATAATAACGGGAGGTAGTCAAGAGATACATAGAGGGAAGAAAGAGATAGACACAGAGTAAAAGTAAGAGATTGGTCGGTTTTTGACTTAATGCAAATAAGACTAATTAGAACCAATTAAAACAGATTTTTTTCAAACATAATTCAATCCTAAAAGTAAGGAATAATTTAGTATAATTTCGTGTCATTAAACTAAACAGTAAAAAAGCCTTTGGGAAGTAAAAGTTGATTAACTCAGCTTAGTATAAGATATATAATAATATATATATATATATATATAATATATATATATATATATATATAGATGTCCCAACCCTATTGACCTTATGGCCATCCCTAACTCTTTTATCATATACGTGCTAAAAGGCGGAAGTTTTCAAGTTCTGAAGCTCTGAGGAATGTGGAGTACCCCTTCATCACCGTTACTCCCAGGTTCACTCTAACCCCCCAGGTGATAGTACCCGTTAGAGTCCAACCTATGGGTTAAATAGAAGAGAAAGTGAGTGTAAAAAGTGTGTTAAAAATTTTTGCGGTTAAAAAAGAATTGAGTGCCCATCAAGAATGAATAAAACCAAAAAAAAAAGAAGTCTCGGCATAAGATAAACCAAATGGGTTGAAAATGCCATAAAATCCAACCAACCAAGTAACCAACCTTAATATGACGAACAAGACACGCTGGTCACGGTCGGAGATACAGGAACGAACTCATAAGTGACGTTCTCCTGTAGACACCTACACATGAACACACAAGTGTAGGCTGACCAGTAAAAACGTACATTAATCGGCTCCGTGTGGATCGGGATACCACGCAGAAGACCTGGCCCGGGTCGATGACTTATAGGGATGTTGGCGACTTGATGATGATGATGATGATGATGATGATGATTGATTTTGCAAAACCCGAAATAGTTTGGTTTGGTTTCTTTGTTTAATGTCATATCAACCTTCTGGCTTATTTAATGCCGAAGCCATCATCGGAGAAGAAGAGTAGCGGTATATTCAACCCATAGGTGGGGATAAGATGATTTCATACGTTTCACAAGGATATTAGTCCGAAAGTAAAGTAATAGCGCGACTGGAGTTCGAACTCGCTTACTATGATGTTGCTATCCAGCACGTTATCCTCTACACCACAGAGACTCCCTCACACCAGAAATAGTGTTAGGAGGAGAGAAGAAGATCTCAAAGTAGTTTTGACTAACGCGAAGAGAACGTCTTTAGTTTTGTGTGGCCTGGTTAGGACCAGAATAAAAACACAAGAGATGGAAATGAGTTAAACAAATATATTAACAAAGAATATAACAAATATATACCAATGAGTCGGCTACACGCGAGGCTGTTTTATCGGCTATCCGCTGAAATATTAACTCTCGCTTAAGTGCAGAACCTGTAGCTATTTATAGTTGGAGAGTAGTAAAATTACCATAACAGATTTGAATTCAGAGTTTTCCTTCTCCTAGACTGGTTGCCATACCATGGTTTAAAGAGCCCAGTCTATCCTACAGTTTACCAATTGCTGGGGTGGAGAATAGTTGTATTCATACCTTTCCAATTGAATTAGGGCAATGTTAAATGCAAACATCTCGCCCAGAATTTGAACTTCTCCTTGGTCTAGCGCAAGCAAAAAGGGATAGACTCCCTCGCTGTTCGGCTGATACCGACAATAGTCCACTCTGCCGACTTTACTTTTTTACTTACCTTTTTTAAAACTTGTGTATTGTAAATTATCAAGACGACGACGAACATTCAGTTTCATTTTCAGTTCTGAGCTCTGTGGAATGTGAGTACCAATTCATCACCATTACTCCCAGTTCCACTCTGACCCGGAGAGGTAGCACTTGTTAGGGTCCAATTTATGGTTAAATAGAAGAAAATGTGTTTTAAAATTAAGTTTTTAAAAAATTGGTATCTGTCAAAAATGAATAAAACAAAACGTCTTTTGACATAAAATGACCCAACCAGGTTTGACATGCCGTAAAATCCCAACCAACCAACCAAAAAAAACAAACAAACGTATATTCGGTTTCATTTTGCAAATAGGGTGAATGAACGACACATCAACTCCATTAACCGCAGTGAAACAACAAGTTGGAAAGGACAAATCCTCAAAGAATCGAAATAGTGTTTCTACATTTTACAAGTTACGCCTGGCGTAAAGCACAAAAGACCAATGTATTAGAAATGATATCCAATCCCATTTCTTGAGAAGAGCGCAGCTGAAAATGGCGACGTAGTGGGCGAACCGCACACACACCAGTCCCGCGGTTATTATTATTATTATTATTGCCAAACGATTTGGAGGGCAACACAGCAGCAGCAGTAGCAGCAACGGCGAGGAGTGCAAAATAGGAAACACAAAACTTAAATAATAAAACGTTTCTTTGTTCTCTTGTTAAGAAGAACAGAATTTTTTCCCGATTTGACTTATTACACGAAAAATTGAAAGATATAATAAAAGATGCAAAAGATTTGATATGAATTCTATATATTTTTCGTAAATGCACGTCTGTATGTAATGTAATGTATGTATTCATGTATATAAACACGTGTGTGTGTGTGTATGTGTATGTGTGTTGTGGGTGGTGTGCGTGCGTGTGTGTGTATGTATTACGCACATTGATATATCATTTCTGTCCCAGTTTGTTTCTCCATATTCACCTTTCTTTCTTTCTTTCTTCTTCTTCTTCTTCTTCTTCTTCTTCTTCTTCTTCTTCTTCTTCTTCTTCTTCCCCCCCTCTCTCTTCTTCTTTTTAATTATTTTTATGAAATGGTTGGTGGTAGTTGGGTGTGTTTTCTGAGAAGAGGGTGATAGGTTTCGTCTCAGCGCCAGTCACCAGTTTCAGATAAAAGCCAGGGTTTCGAATATTGGTTTTCAGCCACAAACCCACGCTCCCACCCCGTCTTTCACCGTGGTTAATTGTCTACGACGTCTTATTAGAACGAGATAAGATTGACTGTCGGACAAGTGCGGTTGAAACCGCTCCCCCCAAAGACCCCTAACACATTTATCTGGCCATCTAGAATGCCCAACCCCAAAAACAAAAAACAAACAACAACAAAAAACAACAAAAAAAAAAAAAAAACAAATGTGTTTGTATCTACTGCGAAACTAGCGTGTAAACTTACAACTTAACAAAATCTAGGATTTAAACTTTATACTTTTATTTAATTCTAATAAGTATCTTGATAAAATCACACGGAGAAAACACTATAAACGTCACCTTGGAGGCGCGTGTCTAATGGTTAGAGTCGTAGGAAATGGACTCATCGACCCGAGTTCAGTTCCTGGGCGTTTCACATGGTGCTAATACCCTTGGGAAAGGTATGAATCCAATTCTCCCTCCAGCAATGGGCAAATAGCAGGGCAGACTGGGCTCTTTAACCATGGCTAGGTAACCACCCTAGGAGAGGGAAAACTCTGAATTCAAATCTGTTAAACTCCGCTTAAGAGATTGACCTTCTGTTCGCATCCTGCTCGTGCGGAGGGTTGGTAAATATATATAAACGTCACTTTGACGCGGTTCGTTTGACACCACGTGATCATCGTTCATTTTGCGAAATAACGGGAATCTGGGTTAAATGGGGGCATCGATACAAGGAATAGTCGTTTACTACGACAAACAGGAGAATAAAACGTAGGTATTTACTCAATATGTTCGCCACGAGTAGGATGTGACGCAAGGTTGCAAGTATGGGGTATCAAACGAAAACCGAACTCGCTATTTAGTAGTAATAGATCTTCGAGACGATCGAAGGAAAGTATCTTCTATGGACGACATATATCTTTCTAACTGCATGAGTGGCACCGACGAGTGTTCGTTCTTTGGGCTTGCCGCAGACAGGAACCGTTAGGAGAGGTCAAGATACGGCACTGTGGGGTGGATAACGATGTCACGTCACTTGCGCTGCACGTGGTTAAGTGTGAAGAGAGGGTATGGTTGTGTGTGACGGAATTGAACCGTCGACATACAGCACAGGTATGGTGGATATCAATGTAACGTATCTTACACTGCACGTGGTTATGTGGGAAGAGAGGGTATGGCTGTGTGTGACGGTATTGAACCGTCGACATACAGCACCGGTATGGTGGATATCAATGTAACGTATCTTGCACTGCACGTAGTTAAGTGTGAAGAGAGGGTATGGCTGTGTGTGACGGTATTGAACCGTCGACATACAGCACAGGTATGGTGGATATCAATGTAACGTATCTTGCACTGCACGTAGTTAAGTGTGAAGAGAGGGTATGGCTGTGTGTGACGGTATTGAACCGTCGACATACAGCACCGGTATGGTGGATATCATGTAACGTATCTTGCACTGCACGTAGTTAAGTGTGAAGAGAGGGTATGGCTGTGTGTGACGGTATTGAACCGTCGACATACAGCACCGGTATGGTGGATATCATGTAACGTATCTTGCACTGCACGTAGTTAAGTGTGAAGAGAGGGTATGGCTGTGTGTGACGGTATTGAACCGTCGACATACAGCACAGGTATGGTGGATATCAATGTAACGTATCTTGCACTGCACGTAGTTAAGTGTGAAGAGAGTGTATGGCTGTGTGTGACGGTATTGAACCGTCGACATACAGCACAGGTATGGTGGATATCAATGTAACGTATCTTGCACTGCACGTAGTAAGTGTGAAGAGAGTGTATGGCTGTGTGTGACGGTATTGAACCGTCGACATACAGCACCGGTATGGTGGATATCAATGTAACGTATCTTGCATTGCACGTAGTTAAGTGTGAAGAGAGGTATGGCTGTGTGTGACGGTATTGAACCGTCGACATACAGCACGGTATGGTGGATATCAATGTAACGTATCTTGCACTGCACGTAGTTAAGTGTGAAGGAGGTATGGCTGTGTGTGACGGTATTGAACCGTCGACATACAGCACAGGTATGGTGGATATCAATGTAACGTATCTTGCACTGCACGTAGTTAAGTGTGAAGAGAGGGTATGGCTGTGTGTGACGGTATTGAACCGTCGACATACAGCACCGGTATGGTGGATATCAATGTAACGTATCTTGCACTGCACATAGTTAAGTGTGAAGAGAGGGTATGGCTGTGTGTGACGGTATTGAACCGTCGACATACAGCAACGGTATGGTGGATATCGATGTAAGGAATTTGTTGTGTGAGGCTCTATCTATAAAGAAGCCTGAAAAGTTGAGAATAGCCGCTTGCAGGGAATACTGTGCTGCATGAGGGCTTCCATAAGTGGTTTCTGTGTCCGCTTGTCCGTTGGCGTGTTTAGCTGACTGCTGCTACGTACGCTGGGTCAGTAGCCCAGTACGTGTAATGGACACAGCCCAGACGCGTATGTGCTGATTGGCTTCCAAGGGACAGAAGAGAGAGAGGAGAGAGAGAGAGAGAGAGAGAGAGAGAGAGAGAGAGAGAGAGAGAGAGAGAGAGAGTAAGAGAGAGAGAGAGAGAGAGAGAGGTGTGTGTGAGAGTAAGAGAGAGAGAGAGAGAGAGAGTGAGGGAGAGAGAGAGAGAGGGGTGTCTGGCATACTGGTGTATCTATTTGCTCTAGTGTAACTACTTGTGGTACATTCTAATGGGTCCAGTAAATTACACCAGTAAAAGAAAACTTGAGTACCAACTTTTATCTAACACTTTACATCATCATCATCATCATCATCGTTATCATATCGCTCCAGCAGCACGGATATCCATGACAACCTCTCGCCAACCGTCCCTATCACTCATCGTCCCCGACAGATCCTCCGCGCAACATCCAGTATGTATGTAGGTCTTTGCGGGACGACCCACACTAGCATATCTATGTGCTGATTTCCATAGGAGGACGTCACTTATGAGTTAATTTTTACCTCTCCTGCTGTGTCCAGCATATCTTGTCCGTCTTACTCGGATGGTTTGTGTTATAGGGGGCAGGTGGTCGTATAGTTGCTTCTTTGTGGGATGTTGTTTCCACGAATTATTGAAGATTGCACGCAGCCTTCTTGCGCAGCTCCCATCTAGCCTATTCTCCAGGCGCCTCGTCAAGGTCGAAGTGGTGCAGCTATACAGTAGCATTGATATCACCACGACCGAGAAGAATTTATCTGAACCAGACCAAACCAAATTAAGTTAATGAAAATTATTTATACCAATTTGAAGATACTAAGAACTTAAAACATAGAAACTTTTATCAAAATAATTTGTTTCGGCATTAAATGACCCGAAAAGGGTTGATATGCCGTAAAGAAACAAACTTAACCAAACATTCTAATTGGTCAAAGGATGTTACTTTTATATACTGGACCCGTCAAGGAACACGAACACTTGTATTTATAAAAATATAAGATTATATCTTTATTTCCTCGGCTGTGTGCAGACTGAGAGTCGTTAGCAGGGGTTACGCAAATATGGGGCCTTCAGGAGTTCTCTGCAAGTGATCTCGAACCTGATCTTTGTCTGCCAAATCGATTTCCACGGGCTTTTTTTAAAAATTATGGTCCAACTCATGGTGTCACGCCTCTTTTGATCATGACACCTACGCAGTTTTTCAGTAGACACACCTCTTCGTCCACGCAGCCTGTTTTCATTGCTTATGGGCTACGCCTACATATTTTCTGCGCCTACACAGTGTCAAATGTACACCTGCATCTTTAGGTGCCAAAGGTCAGTTCAATGCCATATCCTGTTTTTGTTTCCAGGCCCGCACTTGACACCCACGCACTTCCTGCGTGTAGCCCGGTCTCCAGGTGCAATATATTACATTACGTGACCTGCCTCGCATAGCGTCAGTAGAGTAAGCAGTTAGCCGGTGTTCAGCGTGGACAGGTACCGTCTTATTTTTTTAACCTTGACGAAGAGTCATGAATCATAGCAAAATTTGACTTAGAGTATAACATTACACGCACACAAATACACATATGCACACATACCCACACGGACACACTCATCTTTACATAAATATACATACTCATAGATATGTATTATTATTTGTATTATTCGGACTATTGTCCTCATCTTCATTGTTATATGTACAATGTTTCGGCCGATGTGCCCTCCGGCCTTCTTCATGTATCTCTTGTCGGAATCGGGAGCCTTCTCGGACTCGGGAAACTTCTTGTCGTAATCGGGAACCTTCCTGTCGTAATCGGGAGCCATCACGGAACTTTGACCCTAACCCTTTATTCAGTCCACGGGGGTATCCTGTTCTCATTCCGCTTACCATAGCTGGGGTACAAGTGTTAAGCTGTCTTAATTATTATTCTATGTTACTGCTGTCCCTGATTTTGTTGAATAAAAAAAAATTCTGTGTTTGGGGTGGGGGTGGGGGTGGGGTCCACAATCAAGTCCGCCGCAAACTGGTTAAGTTCGTCACTGTTCTTTTTGTCTTTTCACACTAGTTTCAACTAAAGTATTACGTCGTTTAGTCTCTGTCGGTGCGCGCGCCGCTCTGATCGTCGTTCTCCCTAGATTCCAGCTCCTTATGGAAGTAGCCTCCCAACACCCGGGCACCTGAATCAAACCTCGCGTCCGCTCAACGCCCTAAATCTCATTTTCTTGCATTCGGGAGAACGTGGGTTCGACTCCAGCAAGCAAGACAATGCATTGCTCTTTTTTCTCTCTGACCATGGCAGTTGCCGTGCATTGCCGTTTCGTTCTCCATCCCTGACCAAGATTGAACACGCAGTCTAGAGATAACTGTCACTTAGAACTGTCTTAACCTAACTCCTTTATCCACTAGGCTATGTGTCCAAATGATATGTCTACACACACATAAATATATTTATACTATACTCATCTGGCCATGTCCTCAACTATTCACACATGATGTATATTATCTATACTCAAACAGACGCCCCCCCCCTCTGCAGATAAAGTGCAATAGTGCATGTGTGTGTGTGTGTGTTTGGAGAGTTATAGTGTTAAATTTGTCGGCAGTTTGAAAGTTTTTGATTGTTGCTAAAAAACATTTTTTCTTCGTGAGAAATTGGTGGTGGGGGGGGAGCAAATTGTCACCATCTTAAAAAGCCCGTCTCAGGCAAACAGACATTATTGAAGATTCAAATTTCACATTTTTTTTTTTGTTTTTGTTTTTTGTTTTAATCGTTAAAAGAGAACTATTTTCAACTGATTCCCGATTAACTACAATTTCCGGTAAAATGGAGTTCATCAGTTCAAAATACTGAAATAGGAGGCTCGGTTCGATCGCAAATTTTGAGATGTATTAAGAACCTCCGACCCCCCCCCCCCAAAAAAAAAAGACAAAAAATTTTTTTTTTTTTAAACTACAAAAACAGAAAAAAAAAGACAACAAATAAAATGAAAAAAAAAAAAAAAGAAAGAAAAAAAGCAATAAAACCCCAGCGATTTTACCAAAAATTACCAGATCGACAAATCAGAGACGAGAAAGAAAATGATCACCCCCCCCAAAAAAAAAAAACTAAGACAAAAAATAATTAAAAGAATAACTACAAGACAGAAAAACAAACAAACAAAACGTTTAAAAAAAAAGGAAAAAAAAGAAAGAAAAAGCAATAAAACCCTAAAGATTCCACCAAAGATTACCAGATTGACAATTTAGAGACGAGAAAGAAAAGGATCAAGCTAATAGTCACCACCTCCCCAAATAAGATCAGATTAATTAAATGAATGACACGAATGCCTAGTTTGTCGAGTAACATCGGTAAAACTAGAAACAATAAGATCTACTAAAAATAATTTGACAAATTTATTGGAGTCTAGAAGCGGCTACCCAGTGTCGCCTGGATGGGGAAGGGGGCAAAAATACCTGGTGTATTGATTTGTTAATTTTGAGATTCACGAATGCTGCACATCTATAAAAAGAACTTCAATGCTATTTCTATGTATATTCTAATTTCCAAATATATTAGGAGATAAATCAAATCTTCATAATTTTTGCACAAAAAGCAAGAGCTGCTAATATTTAATGTGTATATATATCTAAGTAAAGTAAAGTCGTCGGGGCGGCCTAAAGTCGGTATCAGCCAGTCAGCGAGGGAGTCTATCCCCTTTTCAATAGCGCTAAACCAAGGAGATTGTTTTGGCGTCTGAGGTGGAACTCCACACCAACCATCAGCTCCTTACTTTACCGCACAGATCCCTGTGCTACTCATACGCTGAGTTGGCGAGGACCGGTATCAAATTAGGAACCTTGTGGTTTCTAGCCGAACGCTCTACCGACTAAGCAGACCCGGCCCCTTTGTCGTAAATTGTCTTATTTTCGTAGTTTCATCCGGACATATATACATACATACTCACCTACTGCCCATTATATATGTATATATATATATATATATATATATATATATATATATATATATAGATAGATAGATAGATAGATAGATTATAAATTGATTATATAATATAAATTGATTATAGGATGTTTACCACGTACCCACGTGTACGGGTTAGGCACACCGCCCTATTAATGTGGGACCACCCACGAACCGAAGCTCATGGGAGGCGGGTGCAAAAAATGCGTTGATCCATCGGCACCAGGAAATAAACCCAGCCCTGCCCCTTTAAATCGAGGGGGCAGGTATTGCCCGGGGGGATGACCCCCTGGGATCAACGATGTTGATTCCATCTTCATCACTTTAGGGTAAGGCTAATCAATTAGCAAATGAAGTTGTGTATAAGTTATTGGTGAGATTACATCTCTCGACTAATAGAGGACAAAAATAAAATAAATAAAAAACAGACAATTGACCGAAGATTCGTAAACCATTATAAGGTACGTGTTCGTATCACGTCGGCGTCAACACTTGTAAGATTCAAAGGTTATGACAAAGTCATAACTCGTTGGAACGCAAACAAACTCCGACACAGGTTGAGGGACAAAACATTTTATATAACAGCACAAGAATTAACAGGGTACATAATACATACATACATAAGTAATATAAAGTTAAGAAAGGGGTAGTCATAAGACTACCTCATTGTGTCTTGTAGGTCGAGCAGCAGGCAAAAAGAGGAAGAGAAGTTCAAATCAGCCGCTTAAATACACAAGGCCCTTAGCGGGAACCAGCGACACTAAACGGGCAGACAACTCCCCAGGCAAATACGAAAATAACTCCTACACCATAAATAAGTTGACCATAAATTTGAAAATGGAAAAGAATTGACTAAAAACTTGATCAAGTAACAAAAAAATGTCTTGTTAATTGATTGCAATGACTAAATCAGCCCTTAGAAGAACTCAACTCCCTTGGTTAGAAGTCAACCTAACTAGACAACAAAATGGCAGCCGGAGGAGATGGTAGAAGGATCAGCAAGTGATAAAGTAAGGCCAACTCCTAACCAAGTAAGTCTCTCATCTGTCTCTCTTTAATAGCTCTCTCTATCACTATAGAACTCTCTTCTCTCTTATATGAGAACTCTCACTCTCACCAATTGTATGCCCGATGTCAATGTGGGTATATAATAGTAAAAAAGTAAAGTCGTCGGGGCGGCCTAACATCGGTATCAGCCAGACAGCCAGGGAGTTTTCAATAGCGCTAAACAAGGAGATTATTTTAACATCTGAGGTGGGGCGCCACACCTACCATCAGCTCATCACTTTACCGCATATACCCCTGTGCTACTCATACGCTGAGTTGGCGAGGACCGGTATCGAACCAAGAACCTTGTGATTCCTAGCCGAACACACTACCGACTGAGCTAAAACGAGAGAGAACAAAAGCAAGAAAACAAGGTTCTGTGAATAGCCGAATCTATTGTACCAAAGACGCCATTTTTGAGGAACAAGAATCACACTCTTACATCTTGTTAAAAACAGTCTACACTATCGCTGGTGTTAAACCTTTGGCGGGCCGAGGGCTCTCTGTAGTCTCTTTGCTGCACATCTTTGCTGCAACTTTTCATCTTTCATCTTCTGGTTCTAGTTTTCTGGTCATCGTCTTGTGTCGTCTGCTAGCTAACTTAGGACCTCCACTCGTTGTGTCCGTGCCGAAAGCACCTCCGGGGGTTCCCCTCCAACAGGTAAACAATCAATAAGAGAGAGGAGTACAACAAACAAACAAGACAGAGTAAGGTGAACATTCAAAATGGCAAGAGATGAGATATTCGACTCGCATTCATTCTCCTTATTATTTAGTCGTCCTTCCTATCTTCTATTATGTACTGTCAAGCTGAGAGCGGGGGGGGGGGAGCCCCCCCTCTCTGTCAACTGTCAAGATTTCTACTTTGGTCTCTGGTCTGCTCTAAAAAAAGTGATCTCTCTTCTTCGGCTCCTGGATCCTGACTATCCCGGTCAACTGCCGGCTTCCAATTGACTAACTGACTTTCAAATTTTCACTACTCCCCAAATCCCGTTTCTAACTCTCATGCCTTCTCATTTTCACGGGATTAGAAAATACTTTGTCTAAGGGCTACTCCAGTGGTCAATTTATTGACATTTTGACCTCCAACTAACTTTCAACTCTGCCTAAAATCAGACATTTTGTCTCTGCCTTATTTTAATGGCCCTCCTGACTTCCTATTGACACCTATACCTACATAAACTTATGTATACACATACCCATACACATATATACACATGGTAAGATCCAACCAACCAATCAACCTGCCTACTGATATATTGGGTAATTATGAACTTTTGTTTAGTAAATTAGGGTGTCCCAGAAAAAACAGAACCCACAAATTTTGTAATAAAACTGTTAATTTTAACTAGGGGGTTTAGGGTTAGGGTAAGGGTTGGGGTTAGTTTAATGGGAAAATAAATAAATAATTTGGGTTCTGTTTTTTTCTGGGTCACCCTGTACAGGGTGACCCAGAAAAAAACAGAACGCAAACCCTAACCCTAACCCCAACCCCCTAGTTAAAATTAACAGTTTTATTACAAAATTTGTGGGTTCTGTTTTTTCTGGGACACCCTAATTTACTAAACAAAAGTTCATAATTACCATATAGTGTTGGTAAATATAATCTATCTTGGATCTATTAAGTCATTTCGTTTAATTTTAAATCAGCAGCAACGTCCTACCAAATAAACAAAAGCCTAATCCCACCACATAAAATCTTATATCGATGATGATTATTCGATGGGAATGACTAAAAAGAAAATACATACTTGATGTAAATTAGGATTTTTTATCTCATAAACCCTCATTTTTTTCTAATGAAATGTTTTCTCAAAAAAGAAATAACGAACATAAAGAGTTGTTACAAAGAAAAATGCTTTAATTCAAAAATCAAATTATCCGACTGGAGAAAAATTACTCACCGTTATCTTGAAAAATGATTAAAACAGTCCGTTTTTTTTTACAACACGGTCAGTTTCTTTATTGATATTTTTTTCGCAGAATTCTGTATTCATGGTACTTTTACTAAAAAAATGAACTGACAAAAACGATTTTTAATTTGTTTCTATAAAGATAAGAGTCTAAATAATTATATCAGCAGATTTCTATAAGGTTAAAATAACCTTATAGAAATCTGCTGATATAATTATTTAGACTCTTATCTTTATAGAAAAAAATTATAAATCGTTTTTGTCAGTTCATTTTTTCATATTTCATAAAATAAAATAGGAGAGGAGACTTCGTAAAAAAAATATTTCTCTTAATATATTTTAGGAAAAACTATTTCAGACATATTTTCATCAAAAGCTAGGTAAATCTGGAAATTTTCGTGAAAATCGGACCATTAATTGATTTTTCATAGAATTTTTTAAAAGCCTCTAGTCATAACTTGTTTTTTTGCTACGTCAAATTTCAATTGATTTAACGGTGCAAAAATGTAAACATTGTTTTTCGTTAATAATTTTCATTATTTTCCGTTAGCTGAAATTTTTTAAAAATCATCAGAAGTTTGTTCTTTCGAATGGATAAACATTTTTCAAGATAATATTAACCTTTATGCAAGTTTCATTGTGTGAAATATAGGGGGTGGTAAATTTCACAGGGAAAATTGATGGTACCTATCGTTTAGGTACTGTAAATACTTATGCATATATATTTACCAAATGATAAAATTTGATGCTTATGCACCACCATATGTCTCTTATGACCAGAAGCCGACTTACAAACTTTGTTACAGATTGTACAAGACACATCCGATCCAGTGGGAAGGACGTCTTTCCTATGTCATATTTGCATCAAACTTTGTGGATCTGCAGCGGGATTGGTGAGTCATTTGAGGGCGCATGAGAGGAAAGTTTCCAGTGGTGGGGTTGTAGGATTGTGAGGGACGACAGTGGTCTGTAAAGATTATGCTATTGCTATATATAATTACCAACCCCTCCAAACAAATGGGATGCGACACAAGGTCAATTTCTTAAGAAGAGTTTAACAGGTTAGAATTCAGAGTTTTCATTCTCCTAGACTGGTTGCCTAACCAAGGTTAAAGATCCCAGTCTGTCCTACTCTCTACCCATAGCTGAAGAGAGAGTCCTTGGATGCATACCTTACTCAAGAGTATTAGTGCTATGCGAAATAAAAACATCCTCGTCCAGGCCATTAAACAACGCGTCTTATGTATTGGTCAAATTTTGAAGATTATTTGGTAATCTGAACATTAGCTACATAAATGAAAGTAACCTCCACTTGTTTGTTTCACTTTGAAGAAGCCATATATTTTGGTCGGCCATTTTCATTTCACCGTAAATCTACACTGAAAATACGAATTTGTTCGAATCAATACAGCTGCATGTTTTAACTCGAAAATATCATAAATTGTGTTCTTAAATTGTGCTTGCGCATTATCTAAAATGAACTTAATTGTTAGTAAGAACACATTTTATGATATTTTCGTGTTAAAACATGCA
Organism: Doryteuthis pealeii; assembly: GCA_023376005.1. NCBI lineage: Eukaryota > Metazoa > Mollusca > Cephalopoda > Myopsida > Loliginidae > Doryteuthis > Doryteuthis pealeii. The sequence continues at coordinate 34,751,863 of CM042156.1, forward strand.
GTTGCATTGATTCGAACAAATTCGTATTTTCCGTGTAGATCTACGGTGAAATGAAAATGACCGACCAAAACATCTGGCATCCTCAAAGTGAAACAAACAAGGGGAGGTTACTCTCATTTATGTATCTAATATTCAGATTACCAGAGTTAAAATTGTGAAACGTTGAAATTCAAACATAATTGGAAAGGCTAAGAACAACTTTTGGCTTCAAAGTTTCAATTACATAAATTAATGATTTGGGGGTCAAAGATCGAGGGTCATCGACCTGTAAACGAGGTCGACTTATACACGAATACATACGGTAATTCTATGTAGTAAAATAAATAAATGAATAAATAGATAGATAGATAGAAAATATCAACAAAACAGTAATTAATTGCAAACCTTTCTCATCTAAAGTTTTAATGGCGGTTTATTGAAATAAAAGTCAATAAATAATGTAATTAAAATCGTTGAGAGAATTCAATTTTCCCCCTAATTTTGAAATTAAAATCATCGGGGGGGAAAAAAAAGAGCAAAACAAAAAGAAAACCTCTCAATTCTACAACCAGTTTAAAATCAAATGGATATAACTAAAAATCTCCATATTCTAGAAAATACACAAATATTTATATATTTATAAAACGTTTTTCATGATTTCCCCAAGATACTACTGTTCCAAAATTTCAGAGCTGTAGTTACAATATGAAGCGTAGCAAAAAAAAAAAAAAAAAGTAAATGAATTAAATATTTAATATTTTTTTTTAATAATAGAATTTTGAGACAATGAAAATATTCATCACTTAGATTATCCGTCTTCCCACATTAAAACCAACCAGAAGGCGAATGTAGATGTATTAATAGCACAAAGCTTGTTCGTCGTGGAAAGAGAGTGACGTTTCGAGTTGCAACTACTCCTCTTTGCCTTCTTCAGGCTGGTAGCGAACTTTCTCCACCTCCTACCATTTCTTTCTAAATAGAGCAGCCACGAAAGGCTGAAGTCGGGCTGAAAAGCAGTCAACCAGCCGAAACGTTCGTGCCACGCTACAAAGACCGTGGGGGGTGGAGTGAGACTACTAACTCGGCTTTTACAAAAAATAAATGAATAAAAAAATATAAAAAATAAAATGAGTTTGCTGTCAGTAATCGAGAAATTCTTTCTCATCAAAGCAAGAACTTTTTTTTCTCTTCTCTCTCAACTTAAAATGGTGTGTTCTGGTTCTCTTATGGTTGTATCGGGATTAAATTTTGTTGATTTAGATATTCATTTATTAAATTTACTTTAGTTCGATATAAGGCAAAAAAAAAGGAAAAAAAAAAAAAAAAAAAAAAAAGATGCGAAATATAAAGAATGTGTTGCGCCAGTCTTTCAATCAGGAAGGACCTGCCTTGAAAATCACCGTTGTATCATTAAGTGTGTGTGTGTTCAGAATGCTCTAAAATAAATCCATCGATGAGACATCCCTTTTTTTTTTTACTTTGAAATAGAGAAAGCAGTATTTTCAAATATGGCCCATCGTTTTTCTTTGGGTTTTTAATACTCATTAGTAACAGTACTACTACTACTATTATTACTAACATGCCTACTGTACCTTATTCCACATTTTCACATTTTTTTGAGCAATAAAAGAACGCTAAGATAAATAGTAATTTTACGTATAAATAAAATCAGCTTATGATTATGCAATTAAATGAATTAGGCAATTTTAGAAGAGACTACTACTTAGATTCTGTGGTTACTACTAACTATTAACAATATCATTAAGTAAAGGTACAACACCAATTAATAAGTCAAGGAACTATACTTACCATTTTTGATTCATATTTATTTTTTTTATGATGTCATTTTATTCAATCGAACAGTAACATAATCAAATTAGGGCTAAACTTGCAAATCGGTCAGAAAATTAGGGTGACTCAAAAACCCTAAACCCCAACCCTAAACCCCAAAATTAAAGTTTTATTAAGTTTACCCAAAATAGAATTTTTATTTAGTTTATTTTTTTCATAAAACAATTCTTTAAATTGAAAATTATATATATATATATATATATATATATATATATATATTGAATTTGAATAAATGAAATAAATCTATGCATTTAATTTTAAATCGAGAATTGGCTTTTTTTTCTTCTTCTTTTTCAATATGTTAGGTGACAAGATTACCAACAATACAAACTTTATAAATCAATTAAATACTGTCATAAGGTCGTTAAGAAAGTTCACTTTTTGCGAATATTGCGTACTCTTTGGTTAGAGATGAACTTGTACGAATTTAGAGCGAAATCGAGAGGGAAAGAGAGAGAGAGAAGAGGGAGAAAAGAGGGGGGGAAGAGAGAGAGAAGGAGAGAGGGGAAAAAGAGGGAGAGAGAGAAAGAGAGATAGAGCAGGTGATTGACCAATCATTTCTCAACTTTGGGGTCATGTGACCTGAGACCTAAACTCGAGTCTCAAAACTTTGGCAATATTTCATCCCATAGGAGGAAGAATCATTTTCATTCATTAACATTGATAGATTTTGCTCAAGAACTCAACGAATTTCTTCGTTGCCTTTCAAATAATATTATTATATTATTTGAAAGGCAACGAAGAAATTTAGTATAATAATTTGAATTAAATTATATAAACCAAAGAATCACAGTTTGCAATTATTTTTTTTAAAATTTGTTCCACCCCCCCCCCAAAAAAAAATGCTTGATTTAATATGGTTTAATTTTATTGCATTTTTCTAAATTCGAAGAGTAAAAAAATATTCATATTGTTATTTGCAACTTACTCGATTTTGTGATGCATAAACTACAGAAATGAACGCATTCACGATGCGTGTGTGCACGTCCATGTGTGTTTTTGTTATTATTCAATATCATTATTCAGTAATAATCGTTTTAAAAATCGAATAAAAACGTTTTTTCTTTTTACTAATTAATCGATGAATTATTAATACTTACACAAAATTCTATAAAATCATTGTTTGTTTTTTTAGATTAGTTATGAAAGGGCATCGAATTTTTTTTTTACTTCAGTTTTCTATTTTTACGTCCATCATCAAGAGATCTTCGAGTGAAACTGGGTGGGAGGTTCTGTCTGACTCACACTGTCCTCCCTACCCTTTTCTGGGAGATTCAATTTGATCATGCAGGGAACCCAGAAATCGAGAGAGAGAGAGAGAGAGAGAGAGAGAGAGAGAGAGAGAGAGAGAGGGGTAGGTTGTTGTTGGGAAATGCTTCCAGCGACAGTAGTGAGTGTTCGAATTTAGATAACCGATTCTCAGTGCACGTAGACCCCTTATTCTCTTCTCAATATAAATTGACGCTCTACAACACAACACTCTACAATGTAGCAGATCTCATTCTCTCTCTAGCAGAAAAAGTACTTTGTATGCTTGTAAAGTCGGCAATACAAAGTTTTATTTATTTACACGAAGTAATTTTTAAATTATATCACCTTCTGTATTACATAGGTATCAACAAAATATTCACAGATTTTCACATTAAAAACGAATTAAAATTAATTAAATCGATTATTCAAAGGTCAATTTATTGTTTAAGTCGAAAAGTAGTAACATAATGAGTATCAGTAAAAAAACGCAAAGTAATATTACATATGTAATTAATTTTTTAATACATTTTAAACATTAAATTAGCCATGTTGAAGTGAAGTTAACAAAACACGTTATTAAAAGTTAAAAAAATAAACTTATAACAGTCTCTTAGTACTTATAACAGTCTCTAGGAATTTAGAAAAAAAAAAAAAAACATTAGAAAAAAAACGAAAAGAGGGAGTCTGTTTCAATGTTGTGTGTGTATTTAAAATACATACACGACATTGAAACAGACTCCCTCTTTTTTTCTCTTTAATATTACACTCAATGATTTCTTTTCGTTAATTGAATCGGATTTAAAAATTATTATTAAAAAGATCCATCAAATTTTATAGTTTTTTTCTCTCAAAAGAACCAAAACTATCTACTCAAAATATTGTTGAATAAACAACGCTAACTTTAAGTTTGGTCCAACAATTTTACGGCTACACGTGTACACACACACACACACACACACACACACACAATTAGAATATGTATATGTGTGTACATTGTATATAATATGTGCATGAGTATATGTGTGTGTATATAATATATATTATTATATACACACAAGTATACTCACATACAGATGTACTACTACTAAATAATAATAATAATAATAATAATAATAATAATAGTAAAGTTTGGTATATTTAAGTCAAGAGTGCTTAACATCATTGATAGAGGATATCTTCGCTATTGGCATGTATTTATATTTAGAGATGCATTTTATTGGTGTGTGTGAGCGTACTCTTATTGTAAATTAACAATTTTTTAAAACAAGATTAAATAAAAAAATAAATAAACAAAAAATGAGCCATTATATAATATTGCAAAATTTAAGAATTTTTTTTCATTTTTCAATGAATGTGCTTCAAAATTAAAGTCGGAATTAATTTGTAGAGATTTTAAATAAAATTTTGAAAAAAAAAAAGATAAAAAAAGATTAAAAAAAACAAAAAAATACCAGCGATAATTCACCAACATTTCTTGTCTTCGATGAAGCATTGCCATTATTTAACGCTTCTATTTTTTTTATTTTTTTTATTGTAAATCATTTAAACGTTTGATTCCATTTTATGACTAAAACATCCGTGTTCAGGGGGGGGTTAGTGGGTTGTTTGATTTTCTACAGAAATGGAAAAGGCGATAGGATTTCGATACCCCCCCCCCGTTTTTTTTTAACCCTTTCTAAATGCAAAATCTCTTGTTTAGCCTCGTAGACATTATTACCAAGACGAGGCGAGGGGAGCCCAACATAAAACTGCTACATGTCTACTATTTTGTAACACACACACACACACGCACATAGATAGGCAAACACCAAACACAGACGTAAATATCTTTTCAAAGTTTACGTAAATATGACTTGGCCGGTTTGTAGTAAGAGAGGATCCACGAGCAGTGGGGTTGGGTTTGAGGGGTCTCATTTTGTCCTCATTGAAACAAGAATCTTACCTCCCCATCTCTTTCTTTCCAGTAGCCGTCTCTACCGTAGAGAGAGAGAGAGAGAGAGAGAGAGAGAGAGAGAGAGACTATTAAACTAATTTTAAAAGTCCTCCTTATAGTAACGATAATAATAAGGTATGCTACTTTTTTTATATCATGAAACTAGTCACGGGGGGGGGGGCATCAATTAGTATCTTAAATAAGAACAATAGCACACAGGAATGAACATGGTGAGTAAGACGACATAGAAGGAAAGGATGGGGTATGAACGAACGGACGGTAGAGAGAGAGAGAGAGAGAGAGAGAGAGAGAGAAAAGGGGGTTCGGTGGAGTTGGCTGTGTGTGTCTTGTCAGCAGAGGAGCGCAGCAGCCAACCAGCCCCCGTCCCTCTGACAAAAAAGGGGGGAGGGATGTGTTGGTGCGGGGGGTCTGTGGCACCAGCCAGCACAACATATGATAACCATTCCATTGCACTACGCATCCCAGCACATTGGTTGTATCGATCCAAAAACCGGAGTACAGTTCCCGTTGATGGGGGTAAGGATAACAGAGTTAAAGGAGTTAGCAGGGACAGAAAAAGAAAAAGAAGGGTTTTTATTGTAGCTGGCATATCGCTGCGTCCCTTAGTACAACGGAACTCTCACAAAATTAGATCATTCCTACTCCACGCGTGTGTGCATTTTCTCTTTTGCGATCTCATTTCTCTCCCCAGATCTTTTCAACTTAAAAAACGGGCATGACTGGTTGAGTGTAAAAAAAAAGGGGGGGGGGTAAGAGCTAATGATGGTAAAATTGGAATGGTAGACTGTCAATTCAGGAGCGTATTTTTTTTTTTTACCATAGTCTACTGGAGATATAAATAGTGGAATATGAAATGATGTCCAATGTATATATTTTCAATTTCTCAACTGGGATTGATACTTTTAATAAAAATGAAACTCTTAAGGAAAACATAACTTAATACGTTAATTTATTTAGAAGTCTGTTTCTTTATTATTATTATTATTATTAAAAGGACAGCATTAAATTTAAAGATATAGATTTAAAGTTGGTTAAACTTGCAAATCGTCGTCAAAATTAAAACGGAAACTTATTTAGTGGTGATTCATGATTTTTGCGAATTGGGTTACGGTTTAGGGGGTTAAGGTTGTTTTTAATTACGTATGGCTTAAAAAAACCCAACAACAAAAAACCCAAATGACTATACATTTAATGCTGAAAAATAATGTTTTTTTAAACCAAGTTTAATTGAAATTATACATTGCAATACTAACACAAAGCGAGACTAATATGTCTACCGTTGGATTCAATAATTAATTTCAATGGTTAATTAAATGTATAGTAATTTGGTGTTTTTTGTTGTTGTTTTTTTTAAAGCAATACGGAATTAAAAACAACCTTAATTCTCAAACCCCTAAACCGTAACCCAATTCGCAAAAAAGTTCAGTCATACACGGTAGTTAAACTGTCATGGAGCACCACCAAATAAGATTCCGTTTTAATTTTGACAACGATCTGCAAGTTTAACCATAATATGAAATTCTAGGGAAAACATAACTTAATACTTTAATCTATTTAGAAGTCTTTTTTTTTTAAATTAAAAGGACAGCATTAAATTTAAAGATATAGATTTAAAGTTGTTTAGTAGTGATTCAGTTATATACTTTTTAGACCACAGCGTTATTTTAAGGGAATTGAGATTATAAACTTATCAAGTCCTATACTGAAATAAACTGAAAATTACTGTTCAAAAGGTAATTTTGTCGAATATTTAATAATATTTTTTTTTCAGAGTAACAATAAAATTTAAAAAAAATAAAAATAAAAATGAAACAAACCTTAAAACAGTCCACTTTTGCACATCTGAGGTAAAAAAAAAAACAAAAAAACAAATCCTGTATAACTGAATCACTACGCAACAAAATAAATTTAAAAAAAAAACAAACTCATACATGGTGACAGTTGTGTAATGATCATTTTTTTAGAATAAAATTAGAATTTGAATGTTTTCAGATGCATTTATTATTATAAAAAGTTGGCGGAGTGGCCTTTTGTCAGTACCAGTCGGACAGCGAGGGTGTCTATCCCCCTTTCGCTAGCGCTAGACTGGGACATTTTTTTGCTGAAGTGAAGCACCACACCTACCGTCAGTTCTCCACTTTATCGCACAGATCAGATTTACTCAATCTGTGCTACATATGCGCTGACTTGGCAGGGAGTGGTATTGAACCGGAACCGTCTGATTCCAAGGGGGTTGCTCTACAGAAAGAGCTAAACCGAACCCTTTTATTATTATACACCAATATATATTTGTCGCATACCCCACTTGTATGGATTGGGCACAAGGCCTCATTTTAACGTGGGCCCACCCATAAGCTGAAGCTCATGGCGGGAAAGAACAAAAATTGCGTCGATCCTTTCGGCATTTGCCCACAAGGGGGGCGCCTCAGGAATCGACAGTATTATTAAACTCTCGACAAGTCCAGCGTCCGAAGCTCGCTGGACCCCCGGTGTTAACCGGAAAACCGAATGTGCAATGAGTTCATAAAAAAAAAAGAAGATATTATACACTAATATATTCAGACAAGTGAGTCCTAATTATTATCAGTCAACGTTTCAACTCTTTCATACTGAAGAAAAACCAAAACATTTGTGACTATCACAACCAAAGTGAGAACATTAATCCAAGTATACCAGTGCGGTGTAATGGTTAGCGTCGTGGGAAATGGACACGAGTTCAATTCCTGGAAAGGTTATTTGCATTTCACATAGTGCTAATGCCTTTTGGAAAGATATTCATCCAAATATTCTCCCTCCAGCATGAGTAAATAATAGGGCAGACTGGGATCTTTAACCTTAGTTAGGCAACCAGTCTAGAGGGAAAAAACTTTGAATTCAAACCTGTTAAACTCTGCTTAAGAAATTGACCTTGTGTCACATCCTACTTGTGCAGAGGTGTTGGCAAATATTTATACCAGTGTATATAATAATGAGTTTTAAATTGATGTGATTTTGAAAATAGATATTATTTTCTTTTTGGTATTAAAATTAGAAATGAAATGTTTTGTATAGAGATGCATAGACATTTAAAATTCACTTAATATGTTGCAATTTACTCAAGATAAATTACAAATCAAGATATGCAGAAGTTGCAAGGGAGGGGGGGGGGTTGTATCAACAGAGATCAGACCCCTCACCCACATGCACATAGTCACCAGGGCCAAAATCAGCATCATCCTTTGAGGGAGGGGTTGCAATTTTATTTTCTTCCTTGGTATATAGTCTTGTTAATCATCAACGAAATGCACCAAAGGAGGTCATCAGTGATGTTATACCCGTATCCTTACAGATTTTGGGTTTTGCAACATCATATCTGTTCAACCAGTAACCCCAACATGTAATTAAATAATAATGAAATTTATTGTGTACAGTGCTCAGGTGCACCACAACTCATCAAAGTCTCATGTCAAGTACACAGAATAATGTAGTGTCAGGAACATGAACAGTTTACAGTAGTAATATGCATGTATGTGTGCGCGTGTGTGCATATGTATGTGGAGAGTGGCATCAGGTATAGTGTCGGTGGACTACAGGAAGCATGGAGGCTTTGAAAGATTCAGTGCTTCGGCAGCCTACAACAGACACGGGCAGTTTATTCCATGTCTCCGCAATTCTGAGCGTGAAAAAATGTTTCCGAAAGTCACGTGAGCTGCCTCCTTTCCAGATTCAGTATATATATATATATATATATATATATATATATATATATATATATAGTTTGAATTGATTGCATAATTTAAAAGAAATAAAATATTTACGACTTTTTCTATCAGGTTTGCTTAAATTATTATTCTCCATCTAATTTTGGACAAATCCCCCCCAAAAAAAAACACCCAACAAAACAAAGATCAAAATATCTCCCAGCCATGTAAAATAACTAAAGTTAATAGCGTCGATCCCAGGGGCTATCCCCCCAGGCAATACCTGCCCCCTTGATTTAAAGGGGCAGGGCTGGGATCGACGCAATTTTTCACCTGCCACCCATGAGCTTCTTTTTGCCCTAAGTGAGGTTTCTGAGCTTGCCTTGGGACACCTGCGTTACCATTTGACAGATGTACCGACCCAGTCAAACTCCCCGGCTGTAGAATATGTACGATGTTCTACACACTGAGCGATCCTTTGCCGGGATTACACTTGTCAAGTTCATTTTCTAAAAAAAATTAAAAAAAAGGATCGAATTTTATGCGATACATGCATTGTAATTGCCTTCAAGCAAAAATATAATATATACTTTATTCAACAATGCTTCTAAAAAACAAACATCCAAAAATCTAATTTTATAGTTGCAACTTGTTCAACCATAAAACCTTATTTTTTTCTTCAATTGAATGAGAAATTTTGTTTCGATGAAAAAGTTTTGTTGAATGAAGCATTAAACTATTTTCTGCACTAATGACAAACCCACACAATTATGGTCGAGTAATTCCGAAAGCACCTGTTCCTGCTAGATCAAACATAAGTTTAATACTCAGATAGGTGACCATTTTAGCAACAGCAGGTACTGCATGTATTTATCCAACCGGTTTGTCACAGGTAAGGTGTGACACAAGGTTGCAAGTATGGAGCATCCAGCAAGGATGCTCTAAAAACTATTTAGCAGTAATGGATCTGCAAGACTGACTTGGGACATCCTGTAAGCAACCAGGTATGAAAATGACTTGATTTGGCAATAATTGACCTGAAAAGGACTGATATGTTGTGTGTATATCTGTGGAGTGGATTATGCTGATGGCCAAAAACGCTTAAAGGCAATGCTCTCCTATAAAACAGATGGAGCTCTCTCTGGCGGCCTTTAAATATATATTTTTGTTAACTTCACTCCAATTAGCAGGTGGCCGATAGCCTAGTGGTTAATCACTGACTGATAAATCGATCGGATTTCAATCGCATATATATATATATAAAAACCAACCACAAATCTCAGATGCAATTGCTAGGGAGTCTGACCTTCCCTGGGAAACTCAATATTATTTTGTAAATATCTTCATTTCCACAACAGAATTTTTTTTTTTTTTTGAAAGAATTAAAACTCGATCCTTTAAAATCATAGAAGTTGAATGTGTTACAATTTTATGGACCATCCTGTAGGCTTTAAGCAAGAGCGCTTGTTCAGTGGAATTGGATCCTTGGTAATCCTCTGATAATGAATCCTTTGGTTCTTCTGGTAAAGAGTCCTCAGTTCCTTCGTCAATGGTTGTAAGTGAACTGTGAAAGTATCAGTGTTTAAGTAGTGAATCAGCCATACATTATGGTTGTTGATTGGCCAGATGAATAAATCACGTGACATTGGCTAGTCTATAAATCCAGGTGGGAAATTGTAGCATACCTTATATACCACAATTCCAACAATGTTTTAGACAAAAAGAAAATATCGGAAGTAGATGCAACAAAAATTTTAGACAAATTAAAAAAAAAAAAAAAAAAAAAAAAAAAAAGAGAAAAGAAAAAGATAAAAGACAAAAACTGTTTTTATAGAATTTTTTATTTACATTTTGTACGGCTTTACCGTGGTTTAGTGTAATATATTTTCCCCATTCTGATATAAAAAAAAAAATCTATGGTAAGACAATCATGAGATCCTAACTTTATTTACATGTGCTAAAAAAATAAAATAAAAAATAAATAAAATAAAAAAAAAAAATTTAAAAAAAATGAAATAAAATAAAACTCCCCGCTAAATATAATTTTTTTTATATGTTGATTATGAAGGGTTAAAAAAAATATTTAAAAAAAAAATAATAAAACAAAGAAAAATATTCAACAAAATAAACTTTAGTATATATTTTGTCATAATAATAATAAAAAAATCCTCAAACCAAAATAAGAGGTGTTCAATTAGTAAATTAGTGTCTGGAACCAGAATATTTTTTAAATTTTTATCAGAGGTCCACAGGAACATAAGAGACCCCTTTCACAGACACAGACACATCAAAAATGGCTTGGCTATTCTGTAACTTCTGTAAGTATTTATTATTTGGTTAGCATATTAAACATCTGGTCTAATGCTAATTTGATTTTTGATGAAACAAAGTTTCTGACTGAAAGAATAAACTTTTGGTATTGTTTTTTTTGTATGTTTTTTTTTTTGTTTCGTTTTTTTTTTGTTTAAATAGAAAAGACGTTTTTGTTATAAAAAGTAAATTTTTTCTGTTATTTTTTTAAATTTTTTTTTTTTTTTGGAAAGTTATTTTTGTAATTTTTGAAAATTTAAATCATTTTCATATATAATCCTGTCCCGGTTTATCTTTTTTTTATTTTTAATTTTGTTTTTTTTATTATAGTTAATTTTGGAAGAAAACTGACAAGTAAGGAAATTGTAGAGGCAAATCTTTTCTTTTTTTTTTTGAGAATACATCAGGACATGCTCCTTCATTCTTTGAGATGAGAAAAAAAATTGTTATGGCTTGATTTAAAATTGGGGGTTTATAAAAAATGTTCTATGAGAAGAGTGCACAACCACTCTTTGTAAAAAGGTTGTTGGAAAAATTAGGACAATGGATGTTAAGGCAGTGTGAGTAAAAGACCTGCTGTAAATAGAGAAAGATCTTGTCAATATTAAAAAAAAGGGTGTGGATGGTGGGGGGGGGTATTAAGAAGATAAAAAAATAATCCGGATTTTCTAGGAGGAATTGGTCTCCTGAGCAAAAATGCTGTGTTGCATATCTCAAATGTCCAACAAAGTGAATGGTTCCTCCAAATCAAAAACTTTTTCTTGGATTTCCTGTTTTTGATGCTGGCAGAAAAAAAAAAAAAAGTTTTATCAGCAGTTGAGTAGAGAGATAGAAAATGACCAGTCATGCTGTTGTGGGTTTGGAAAAGAAAGAAAAAAAAAGAAAAAAAAAACCCTCAGCCTTCATGGGGCCCATTTCTTTCTACTCTTGCTGGCATGTGTGTGCGTGTTCTGTGTTTGTGTGTGGGGTGAGCCAGCTGTCATAAGAGGACTGGACATTGAGAAGAACAACAACTGCCAGTTATTATTGGGCAGTGAAGATGGGCAGTGAATAAGAAAAACAACCTTTAAATATTGTTTGTTTTAAATCCCAGGAGGAGGGGGAAGGAGGAGGGGGGGAAGAGGGGGGGAAGGAGGAGGAGAAAATGTGTTTACAGGAGAAACAAGAAGGCCTCTTAGTTTTGAAAACGTTTGTGGAAAATAGACAAGAGAAAGGGTGAAGGGTTGGGGGTTGTTTCGAGAAAGAAGGCATCAACAATTGAAATGTAGAATATTTTATTTTTTTTATAAATAATAAAGTATTAGCAAAATTTATGCCAACGGTCAAAAAATAGAAAAAAAAAACAAATTTAGAATCACATTCCAGCTTGAATATGACATTAAAAGCTAAGAATACATTTGATTTCTTGCAAAATGTTAAATGTTTCAAGGCAAAGAATCTATGGAAAGGTAAGGTGGGGGGCGGGGTTATGAAAGAAGCCAAAAAAATTTGGAAAATATTGACAACAGTGCACGTTCATTCATTTCAAGAAATTGGAAAAAGTTTTGATTGGATAATTGTTATCTCAAAATAATTTGGGAAAAGTTTAAATTTAAAAAAATATTTGAATTTTTGAGATGAGGCTTGATAATTTATATTTTTCTGACTATTGTCCTCATCTTTAGTGTTACATAAAGAAATGTGTATACAACAATAAGGATGAGGACAATAGTTCGAAAAATACAAATATATTAAAAAAATATTATTTCAAAGTCTTGAATTCATTGGTAAGGGGTGGGGGAATAGAGAGAAAAAGAAAAGGAAGAATTTTAAGGTATCACAACCAATTTGGAAATTTGGATGAAATTTTAAAAAGTTAGAAATTAAGATATTTGGCACCTTATTTATTTGAAATTGAAAGTTTAAAAAAATTTTGGTCAGCAGAATTTTCGAATAATTTTGTTAATGTATTTGGATAGAAAATTTTTTTTTTTTTTACCTATGTCCATAAAATATGCAAAACTTTGGATGGATTTTATTTCAGCACCAAAGAAAATCGATTCAAAATCGGATGCAATAGTTTTACAATTGATCCATTTTATGACGAACCCCTCCCAAGGTCAGTGGTTTGGCAGCACTTTTGTTTTTAGACTCAAAATAAATCTTTTAATTGGTGTTACTTTTTTCTTTCTTTTTAACACATTTCTGATTTAATCAAGACAATCCCTTCATCACAGAAAGAGAGAGAGAGAGAGAAATGATTCAAGGTTATTAAAAATATAGTTAACCATATTTATATTAAAACATGATTGTTAGAAAAAAAAACCAAACCCACCCAAAAAAAAACTTTTAGCAGGTAAAATGCAGTTATTTAAATAAAGTGTACATTAGAAAAGTATAAAATATATCTAATTTGACTTATAAAAAAGGAAGACACATGTAGTGATTATTTTTGTTATAAGATTGGCTCATCAAGAAGTAGCCCAACAGAAAGTTGAAATTTTATAAAATTCACAAGCGATTCCGAGTATAGTTGAGAAAGAAAATAAAACTAAACTGGAATAAAGAAAGGCACAGGAAGAGAGATTGATGGAAAAAAAAACACATCTTGTAGTGTTTAGGGTTACTAAAAATGGGCCTCTTCCTTCATTTCTGATATCAAATATGATTTTAAATTATTAGTAATTAGATTCAGTCATTTTTATTTACATTATCTTCAGAATATTATGAATGAAAGTGATTCCATGTTTATTTATAAAAATACTGTATATCTTTGTGGATAAGATGACTTTCACACAAGACAAGACTGAAAGAGTTTTAATATTGGTGCTTTGTGGATAAGATGACTTTCACACAAGACAAAATTGAAATTTCAGTTTGAATTTTAAGAGTTTTAATATTGGTGCTATGACTCTGGATTACTAAACAAACAACTAATACACTGATATAATAACATAATGAATTAATAAAGTAATACTTTATTGTATTATATTTAAATCATTTAAATTATTTCTAACGTTGAAGGTAAACACCATATATAAATTGTTGTTGTTTAACAGAGTTTAATAGGAAAAGAGAATTTTAAATATTGAGAAAAAATCATCTAAAAAGCTTGCAAACAAAACTATTGCTACTTCTCATGTTTTGGTTTTAAATAAAATTTCAACTGATTTAATTTCTCTGAGAAGACATCTTTGTGGAAAAAGTATTTTTTTTAGAGTCCAAATAATATTTTATAAAGATTTCATAAAATTTAAAAAGGGAGGGTTGACCGACTTAAGGAAAAAAAAAAGACGAAATCCCCTTTTTTTCCATTAATAAATGAGAATCTGATAAGAGTTGATTTTTGGTAAATTTTTAAAAGGTCATTGGTTGACCTGTTGTTTTATCTCATGTGAACAGACAACTTGAAAGAGGCTACTATGAGGTCACTTGATTTTGTAGTTGGCCTTAATTGTCATCTTATTCAAAGTGATATACAGTAAATATTAACAGAAAATGAAAGATTCAACATCATTTTGTATTTTTTTCTTTTTTTTCTTTTCATCTGGATAAATAATGATCATCCTCTTCGTTCACTTGGATCTTCAAAATGAAGAGGATTACAATAAATTAAAAACCAGAATTTGAGCAATGGGAATTTTGTTTTTTAAAATTCTGAAGTCAACCATTTGAATTATACTGATTAAATTACTTGGCCAATTGCTATCATTTCAGATTCAACACTTCTACAAAAAGACCCTTAAAAAAAAAAAAAAAGAAAAAAAAAAAAAAAGAAGCTCAAGCCAATTTTTAAGGGAGGGGGAGATACATAAAAGAATCCTTGAACTCTTTTAAGGCAAAGTTGGATGAATTGTGGAAAGAATATTCAGTGGAAATAAGGTTTTAGATATAAGAAACAGCTGACAGGTCTCAGACCTAATATATCTAGTTGAAAAGATATAATATGGCTACTAAGTTCATCACTTTATTTTTACATCAAAAAGTGATCAATAAAGATGATCGAGAAGTTATTCAACATTTTAATGAAACCAATTTTAAAGAGCAAACTTTATCTCAGAAAAAGATTTTCTACAAAGAAATTATGAAAAAAAAAAAAAAAAAATCAATTCGGGAATTATTATTATTATTTTTTTTAAAATCCTAAGAACTACAATTATTATTATTATTTTTTTTTTTTTTTTTTACAAACTAAAAACACATTCCCCACAAAAACAAATTCTCCCAAGAAAGCAGTAGTTTGAACTAAGACAAATAATCTTCAACTATCATTATTATTATCATTATAATAATATCCACTTGCAGAAGGAATGCGGTGTTTGCTGCAAATATATCACGGCAGTTTGGTGACAAGTGCTAGATGCATTCCAGCTGATGACAGTAGGGTGTGGTGGGGGGGAGGATTAGTGAATAATAGCTCCCCACACCCCGTCTAGCCTAATAACCTACACAGACCAGTACAAGTTTAGACATGTCAGTCAAACATTTTAAGCAGTTTGGTGAGGTGGGAACAGCCAGGTAGATATGGCTACCCTGGGTGCTTCTCAAATAAACAACTCGGATTGCTTGACAAATAAGATCTTTTAAAAGTTTTTTTAACATTTCAATATAAGTTTGTTTTTAATTAATAGAAATTCAGACAAAGATTTTAATATTCAAAATTTAGTTAGAGAGAAAAGAAAAAAGGGCCAGAGATTCCCGTACAGGGACAATGTTAAGGCTAAGTGAAAAATATTTGTGATCCTTAGGTCAGGGGTGGGGGGGTCCTTGGGCCAAATCAAATCCTTTTGGATTGAAATCTCCAAAGTTAAAACTTGAGAGCCAGGAAAAGAACAGTATTTAAAGATAAAAAAACAAAAAAAAAAACAAACTGACCATTAAGTTAATTTACATAGAAAGACAAAATCTAATTATGTATGGGGAAGTGATTTTTCATAATGAGAGAAGACTTGATGTAAAAGAAGAGAAACAGGACTGACTCCATTGTGAATGGGATTTAACAAGAAAGTTGAAAAAACAAACTTAGCAGCCACTGAAGATTCTATAAGTGTCCGGGCACAATGTGGAAAGAGATATATATATATGTGTGTATGTATGTATGTAAAAGGCCATAAGTTAATAAGAGCAAAGACAATAGGTTTAAAAAAAAAAAAAAAGAAAAAAAAAAAAAAAAAAAAAAAAAAAAAAAAAAAAAAGAAGAAAGGTGGATGAGGATTCATTTTATAGAATAAAAAAATATATTCCATTTAAAAATGTAATGCATTTGTTAAGGCAGTAAAAATTGAAAGGTCGCACTGTTGACAGAAGGGAATTCTCTTTTTTGTTCAACAACAATTAGAATCTAAAAAAAGGACTGGACATGGTATTTAAGAGAATGGGTGTGAGGAAGATAGAAAAACGTCAAAAATGATCCCCTTCCCCATTAAGAATAAAAATGTGGGCTTTGGTGAAGGATATGTTAAAATAGATATTATTCAAATCTTAGATTGGTTGTTTGTTAAGTTAAACAACCAAAATTTAAGACACTTAAGATTTCTTTTTAAAATTTAAAAATCAGAAATTTATTATTAATTAGCTAATAAGGCAGAAGAGATCAACGTCAAAATTGAAAATAGAGAAATTTCTACACAAGTCAAATTTTATGCTCAGAACCGAAGCCTCTGCTGTTTAAATGCAGTTTATTTTTTGGTTTGGTTTTTCTTTTCAGTTTTTTTTTTATGTGTTTAGTCTGTGGGTCGTCTAAATAAATGTCTTGGTTTTAGAGGAAACAAAAAAACAAAAACAAAAAAAACTTTTGCACTTGCAGTTTTATAGCCGAGTGCAGAAAAAAAAAATCTGTTTACTGTGACAAACGTGCTAGAGATAAAAATACATAGACATCTATAAACTGTCTGTGAACACCTCTTGTTACCCCTGCAACACACACACACACACACAGCTGTCCAAGTGTTGAGGGGGGAGCCTTGCAATGTATGGAGGCTTGTACAGTAAAAAAAAAAAAAAAAAAAAAAAAAAAAAATTAAAATTCATTAGAGTTCAAAATTGAAAATTAGTAAAATTGAAAAAAAAATTTAAAAAAATTGAAATAAAAAAAATAAAAATATATATAATATATATATATGTGTGTATGTATGTATATAAAAATAAAAAAATAAATAAAAATACCACAGAGGGAGGGGGAATTGTTTTGTTTTTTTGAGACAATTTTTCTTGTTTACATTTTTCTTGTTAGACTTCTTCTACAAGAAAAAAAAAAAAAAAAAAAAAAAAAAAAAAAAAATTACGTTGTGAAAGAAAAACATTCTTCGCTGCTGTTTTAATTGTCATTCAGCAGTTTTTGTTTTTTTTGTTTTCTTTACTTTTTATTTTTGTTTTTTGCTCTTTAAAAAAAATAAAAATAAAATAAAATTTTTTTTTCAAAACTAAGTGACAGCCAAATGGACATTCTGGAATGTTCCTTCCATTGTGTGTTGGGGTTTAGCAACAAAGAATCTTTAAAAAAAAAAATTTGGAAAAAAAAAAATTGTTTTTTGTTGTGTTTTTTAAAATTTTTTATAAGGAGACAGTTGGGTTTTTCAGTACGAAAATAAAGTAGCTTTTGTCTTTTTTTTGCCTTTTTTTCTTTCAAAGCTTAACATCAACTTGTGTTTAGAGCAATGCTTTCTTGTGTATTTATATATACAAAGAGATTTCTGGATACTATATTGCCAGTTTAATTATTATACCTTTTCAATTTTTTATATTTTTCCCCCGACTGGCATTTTTGTTTTGAAGGGGAGGGGACATTTCATGATTGAGAAGAAGAAAAAAAAAAGTAATTTTTTTTCCACATTTTCTTTTTTTAACATTTTTTTTAATAATTTTTCTATTTTTTTTCTTTTTTTCCCTTTAATTTTTTTTCTTTTTCAAAGATCAGGGTAAAAAAATTTATAATTCTACTTTTGTTTTGTTTTTTTTTATAAAATATTTTTTTAAATTCAGTATTGTTTTGTTTTCTTTTTTTTTTCTTATGTCAGAAGGGGTTAAATTTTTCTTTTCTTCATATTAGGAATGATGTCTGGTGGTTGGCCAATTTATGAAAAAATCTGGCTGTTAACAATGAGGCAACTGAGAAATCTAGCTGACAAATTAACAAGGGGTTTTAGTTTGTTTTTTTTTTTTTCAATAGGACTGGTCAAAAAAAAAAAAAAAAAAAAAAAAAAAATTAAGTCCAAGAACTTGAAATATTGGTTTGGTCGACTCTACAACTGTTAGCAGTTCCAAGACATATAAAAAAAAATAAAAAGTGGGTCTGAGACTCAAGTAAAAATGGTCAAATATCAAAATGACTTCTACACAGGTGTTTTGGAAAAAAAAAAAAAAAAAAATTATATAAAAATGGGTGGGACCAGTTGTTGCACTATCAGTGAAAAGTCAACTGTCGATATTTACATTGAAGATTTTACATGTGAACTAAAGTGAGGTTTGAGTTGAAAGACTTGTCTACGTTTTTAGCAATGCACACTTGTACCAGTAGTTCACTGCTATATTCTAAGAACAAGTTAAAACTGGTATTTGGTAACTCATGGTAGAAAAATGGTATTAAAAAAATTGCCGTCTTTAAGAGAAGGCTTTGTTTTTGATTATGATTCAATCACCTTATGTTACAATAGACACAACACACAACGCAAAAAAAAATCAACCTTTTTAAATTACAAACTAGTTGAAACTTTTCCAACATAAAAAAGGCAAATGAAAAAAAAACAAAAAAAAAAAAAAAACATGGCTAATGAGAAAGAAAAATACCATTTCTCAAATTCTAACAAAAACAGCTAGAGTCTGGGGGTTGGATTGGTGGGGGAGGAGGAGGAGGCAGGAGTTAATAACTTGCCATTCATAAAAGGTTTTGAATTAGAAAGAATCGACTCAAGAAAATACTAAAGTATATCCAAAGGACCCTGCCAACAAAAATACAGTTCTAACCAATTGGAAGAAGAATAATTTATATCAGCTGAAATGATTTTTTTGGGGATTTTTTGCAGGTTATGTCTACAAATATATTGAAGAATTTAAAAAAAAAAAAAAAAAAAAAATGGCTTTCACAAACCCTCGTGTGTTAACATTTGAAAGAGGCAAATTTTGTATCAGTTTTGATAGATAGATGCAGAATAATAATAATAAAAAAAAAAAGGAATGAAGTTGATTAAAATGGTTTCTGCTTGGAACCTCTCCTTCATCTCACTATCACTAGAATAGAACAAATCTTTAAATTGTATCAAAAATTTAAAAACATTGTTTAAACAAGTACAAATCTATGATTAGATATCAGCTGAACATGCCTGGTAAAGATATTTGAGAGAAATGAGGTGTGTAGGGGTGGGGGTGGGGGGTGGTGTGGATTTGCCAGTTGTCCCAAGGAAAAGACAGATTGATTTTTCCAGAACAAAGATACTATAACAGCCATAATAATAATAATAATAAGCAGCTATAATAATGAAGATAGTTATAGTGCACGAAGTACTTGTCATAACAGTTTGACAAGAGAGAGAGAGAGAGACACATAAGGTTTATTTAATTTAACAAAGGAGGGGAAGGAGGAGGAAGATGCAACTCCTACTTATGGTTTTTTTTTTTTTTTCAGTAGGCAGTTAACTCTTTACTAGTTGAGATATCACATAATTCATTTAAAAACTGTAATATTAGTAAAATATATAAGTTTTCAAAAAAGTTGGTCAACTTAAGGAGGGGGGGAGGGGGGATTAGGTTTGAATAATAAACAGCTAAGATTCTCCTGTCATAACTCAGAATTATTTGATAAATTGTCAAACTTTTAATTTTTTTTTTTTTAAAGGAGAAGCCTGGGGGGTGGGGTGATCATGCTTTGAGTGGCTGTTAGCTTTTTATTTTTCAGTAAGAATTCTAGGGTACTATAAAACTACAAGAGTCAGCTAGTATATGTATGTGTCTAGATAAACACACAGCTCTAAAGTACATAAAAAAAACATGCACACACACGCACACACCACTATAAACAGGAGAGAGGATGAAAAGTGAGAGAGAGGGAGAAAGAGACTGACACATACATAAATACCGCAAGACCTTCTAAAAAATTTGGAAAATGGTGCAGACAACACTTATCTACAAACATATTTTATATATAAGAATCTAAAAGTAACTTTACTTCCACACTGTGAAAGAGTCCGTAGCAATGTAATATTCATGACAAATATATATTAATATATGCATATATATGTATATATATTATATATATATATATATATACACACACATATATATATACACACGTGTGCGTGTGTCATTATATATATAGATATATGTATATCTATCACTAAAAACTTTTAACATGTTTTTGTCTTTTTTAAAAGTCTTTAATATGCGACTTTTTATTTTTTTTTAAATAGATTTTTTTTAATAATTTTCGTTGCTTTTTCAATTGTTCCTTTTTAAAAATTTTATTTAAAAATTTAGAAATTTTCATTATTAAAAAAAAAAATTTAAAAAATCTTAAAAATCTTAAGATGACCCCCACATTTTTAAAAGAAAGGGGGAATAGAAATATGAAGATTTTAATTTAAAAAGGTCAATGAGTGCTGAGGAATTAGATGACGGCAATCCTGTCAATTATTTTTGCTTTTTGTACATTTACAGAAAAAAAAAAAAAAAAAAAAAAAGAATGTACAGAAAAATAGAGGAAATTAAAAAAAATAAAAATTATGAAATTTTTTTTCGAATTTTTGCCTCTGTTTTTAATTTTCCAATAGAACTAAGAAAATATTTTTTCTTTGTGGGGGGAGGGGAAAGGAAGACTGGTTATATATCACTGGTTTATAAAAAAAATAAAAAAATAAAAAAAAATATAAAAATGTTTTATATTTCATTTTCTCCCCACCCTGCAAAACATCTTTAGAATTTTTAGTTTTCTTCTCAGTTTGGTAACCCCAGGTTATTTTTTTAAAAAGTTTTTTTTAAATTTTTTTTTTTTTTTTAATAGGAGATAAAAAGTTTGCTTCTTTTTTTTCCCTGAATTCAAAAAACAGTGAAATACACAATATATTTTGCATATAACACAATACATTTGTATATAGCACATATATGGATAAAGTCAAGGTACCTTGACAGACAAGTAGAAATAATAGTATAGGTAGTAGTAATAATTATAATAATAGCGTCTGCCATGGTAAAAATCTTGACACCCAAATGTGTTAAGTGTATAGATGTGCACTTTGGTGCAAAAATGGTATAGCTCTTTTTTAATTTCTTTTTTTTAAAGAGTCCCCCTTCATATCCATTATAGTAATAATTGGCTTTCGTAGCCCTGGCTGCTGTCTTTGGGCAGGACAAGGTTCGGCAATTTCCTTTCTTCCTCTTAGACAGCATCTTGCCGACATTTGGTGCTTCTGCCGACAATCGGTGATTCCATTCAGCTTAGCTCACAACCATAGCAGACCGTCCACTTTTGTGGTACTAAATACATTCTCCACATCATTTAACAGTTCAGTTGTGATATCTTCCTACAAAAAAGAAAAAGAAAAGCAATATTAAGAGAAAAGTCGTTTATTAAAGAAAGATTTATAAAAAAATAAATAAAAAAAAATTTTTTTTTATAAAAATCTAATAATAAATGCGAATGTCCGTGGGTCACATTTTTCAACTAATCCTAGAAGCTGTAACCAAAGATATAATACCATTTTGGGATCAGGCCGACTTCCTGAACAAATTAAAAACATCCCAGACCAAACCTCACATGACTTTCGGAAACATTTTTTCATGCTCAGAGTTGCAGAGTCATGGAATAAACTGCCCTCATTTGTTGCAAGCTACTGAAACACTGTATCTTTCAAAGCCTCCATGCTTCCTGTAATCCGCTAACATTATACCCGATACCCCACTCCACACACATATGCACGCACGCGCACACATACATGTATATTATTAATCAACGCTATTCATGTTCCCGACACTATTACATTATTCTATGTACTAGACATGAGACTTTGAGGAGTTGTGGTGCACCGTACACAATAAATTTCATTATTATTAACATGCAATCCTGAAATTTTCGATTCCGAATTTATAATAACTGATCATTTTCAACAAATTTTTTATGATGAAACTTTTGTATGATAACAAATTTTTAGAACTTTGGCAAAGAAATGTTTTAGAAGTGGTGAGCCCATCTGTTTAGTGAAAAAACATCTTTTATATATCTTAACTCTTAAAGTCCTATACCACCTCATTCCACCTGGCCAGAAGTCTCATTCGTTTTCATAATCTACTCCAAATGATAACCTTTGTTTAAATGTAATATTAAACATATTTAGAAGTCTTTGATTTAAGGGAAATAACAGGTAACTTTAGATGCAATGGTCATTTTTAACCATCTTTTTTATATAATCTTATAGGAATGGGGCTCTGGTCTTAGAAAATTCTCAACAGGATGTTAAGAGTTAAATATACAAACATTTTTAGAAAATAAATTTCCCCTTATTCAGTTAAATTAATGTTAAAAAGTTAGAAGATACAATTCAGATTGATTAGATTTCACTGTTTTTATTCATTCGGCCGGGTTAGCTCAGTCGATAGAGCGTTCGGCTAGAAACCACAAGGTTCCTAGTTCGATACCGGTTCCCGCCAACTCAGCATATGAGTAGCACAGGGATCTGTGCGGTAAAGTAAGGAGCTGATGGTAGGTGTCGCGCTCCACCTCAGATGCTAAAAAACAATCTCCTTGGTCTAGCGCTAGTGAAAAGGGGATAGACTCCCTTGCTGACTGGCTGATACTGACTTTAGGCCGCCCCGTCGACTTTACTTTATTCCATCTATAAATACACAAGTTTATAGTAAATACGTTATGCTTAATATTTATAATCTAAAACTTAAATTAAAAATTTGGACACTATACAAATATAAAATAAACATTTTAACAAATATACAATGTACTAATCTCAGGAAAATAAATACTGTTCATTTTGGTTTGGTTTGTTTTGTTTTACGGCATATCCACCTCAGTGGGTCATTTAATGCCGATAAAGTTTTGAAATAAATCAATTCTTAATGAATAATACAATTTTTTTATAAATACATTTTTCTATTTAACCCATAGATGGGACCCTAACAGGTACTACCACTCCGGGTCAGAGTGGACCAGGGAGCAATGGTGATGAAGGGGTGCTCCACATTCCCCAAACCTCCAAAACTGGAACCTCACCATCAGATAGAGTTTAACGTCATTCCCAGGACATGTAGACCCGCAGCCACCGCCTTCTAGCACCCATATGAATACTGTTCAGTCATAATGTATGTGTGTAAGTTATTGAAGGGGGGGGGGGATATAGGAAGCATGGAGATTTTGAAAGATGCAGTATTTTGGCAGTCAACAATTGATGCAGGCAGTTTGCTCCAGGCATCAGAAACATTGAGTGTGAAAAAAAATGTTTCTGAAAGTCACATATTTTGTTATATAAGGTGTGCTACAATACACCACTTAAATTTATAGACTAAGCAAGGTCACGTGGTTTAAACCTCAGCCAATCAACAGCCTGAATGCGTGGCTGGTTGACTACTTAATCACTGATACTGAGAGATGTCCATTTGCAATCATTGACTAAAGACTTGCAATACTGAGGAGCACCAAGGAACAACCAAAGGATTATTTACCAAAGATTTCCACTGGACAAGCACTCTTGATTGAAGCCTAAAGGACGGCCTATAAAATCATAACAGCTATGTTTTCTGACTTTGTAGGCATGCCCATGTGTGTTAGACACATGGAAATCAAAAAGGTGCTCAAGATTGCTGTTGGTAAGATGGTTAATAACCTTATGAGTGTTTACCAAGTTAGTTTTTGTCTATGTTGCGGCTCAAAAAAAAAAAAAAAAAAAAAAAAAAAATTTTTTTTTTTTTTTTTAAAGGAAAAGAAGTTTTAGGAAATTACAAAATAAACAAACAAACAATGATAATCTAAGAAGAATAAATCTCAATTGTTTGGGTTTCATTCATTAAAATCTCCAAGAATGGCTGAATTCCAATTCCTTCATTACCATTTCAAAACATTTTGAAAGACAGAGACAAAAAAAAAAAAAAAAAAAAAAAATTGCAAAAGGGGAAAATAAGAACGAGCTAATTAAATATATAAACTAAAATCAGCAGACATTTATTTGGTAGAGAATGTCTGGTACAAGGCCAAAGGGGATTGAGTATTAGCTACCTAAAAAACAACAATTGTAGGTAGTGATTCAAAGTAGAAAATATCCTCTTGGCTTAATAAAAAGAACAATGAATACAAGTGGAATGTACCCCTGCCCACAGCCTACTGTTTAATTAACCAGCAGAGCTACCCAATATTGCTTGGGATTTTAAAAGTTAAAAAATAAATCTTATTCATATTTATATATAGATAAAACAAATATAGAAAAATAATTTTTATTTATCTTTTATTCTTTATATATTCTTGTTTTTATAAGTTGTTTATTTTTCATTATTCTTCTTGTTTTGTTTGCTTCTTATGTTTTATCATTTATCAATTTGTTTTATTTTTCAATATATAATTTAAAAAAAAAATTACAGGTTAACAAACAACATCATAGTTACCTTTACACTTGTATTGTGATAGCCTTCGAAACCAACCACCAAACCAATATAAACACAATGCTTCAAGCAAATTATAAAATACTTATATAAAGTATTTAGCTTATTTCCTTTTGGAAAATGAAGGATGAAAAGTTATTTTTAACCCCTCTTAGACAAAAATAGGGTGTGGATTTTACTAAACTTTGCAGGTCACCACTAATTTTCCTTTATAACAGATAGAATATATATATATATATATATATATATATATATATATATATATATATTCAAGCAAATTTGATTAAAAAAACAGAATTATTATTTTGAAGCTTTTCTTTCTTTCAAGCTTCCTTATAATTCTTTTGATGTTACAATCTTGAAAGGTATTAATGATTTCTCTGAAAGAGCCATTATTGGCAGACCAAGTACTTTTGGTTCTTATCCGACCCATTATCAAGGTAGAAGGTATCTGTCTTTCATTATTAAAACTGTTTAATGTTAACTAAACTATTGTTTTGTTTTTGTCACCAAGCAACAGTGGAAGTTTATTTTTTTAAATATTTCTATTAAGCTAGGCAAACATAATTTAGAATAAAAATTGTTCTTTCTATTTTAACGATTTATCTATTCGATGATTAAGATAAATGAATAAATAATATATACGATGGACTCTCCTGTAGATTTCGATGTATGAGGATCCATCAATTTACATTGTCAATTTTTTTTCCAGCTATTTGTCTTTGTGCCTCTCGTGACACTTCAATCCAGCCAGTGACTTGCAAACAATCCTGCAGGTAATATATATATATATATATATATATATATATATATATATATATATATATATATATATATATGTGTGTGTGTAAAAATGAAAATGAATCCGACAATATGAGGAAGAATGAATAAAGAAAAGAAAGCACAGAATGGATAATAAAAGATGAATTTAATCAATATCACTTACACATGTGTTTCGGTCAGTTCATCTGTGTGAAAATATTCCGCACACAGCATTCCAAAAGTGATTTAAAAAAAACTAAAAAAAAAAACCTTCGAACATTTCTAGAAATTCTCCGTTTTCCCCCAAGAATTTTTTCATTCAAAATAAAATTTCACTCTGATGAAGGTCGAAATCTTCTGTGTAAGAAATATTTTCACACAGATGAACTGACCGAAACACATGTGTAAGTGATATTGATTAAATTCATCTTTTATTATCTATTCTGTTCTTTTTTTTCTTTATTCATTCTCTCTATATATATATATATATATATATATATATATATATATATATATATATATATATATATATATATATAATCAAATAAGGTAAAGAATTTTAAGATATTTTTTTATTAATATAATATTATTATAACATAATTTATTAATATAATATTAAAAAATAATTTTATCTTCTACAAAAGGTACATTTACATTTTTTTTTTTGCATCAAAGAAAGTTTTAAAATTGATTTTTACTTACTTGTAAGCTTGGAACCAAATCATCACTATCCATATTTGTATTCTCACCACTGTCTCCTACATTCCCAATGTCCATGTTGCTAAAATCACCTGGACTTTGCATTTTGTGTCCTGAAAACAAAATCACAATGAAAGGAAATTTAAATTATATATACATATAAGAAAAAACAAAAAATTAGTTACCAATTAAATCTTATTTCTTTTTTACCATTTCCTTTTGTAGAATTTATTTTTCATTTTGAATTTAAATGGACAGAATCTTATAATGGAGATTATGTAACCAACCAAAACTATGTCATCACTGATGTCACGAATTCCTTAGTTATTTAAGTTCTATTCTCAATGATTATGAAATAGTCATTATTCAATCTTAATTAGCATCTTATTTATTAATGATATCTATTAAAGTCAGAGTTAGATCTGCCACAAAACTGCCAATATTATTAATGCATTTAAAATCCTGAAATATGTGCTATATATCTCTCTAAGAAATAAAGATTTACATAGTATATAGTGGGAATAATTTGCATAATGATTTTAACAAAACTGGGTTTAATAAATGATTATTTGCTGAACCCCCCCAAAAAAAAAAAAACACAGAAAATTTGAATTTCCTCTCTTTCTTTGTCACACCTCTCACTCTTTCATATAAATTTGTTTCTGTTTCTTTTTTCTCTCCCCATCCCTAAAAGCTGTCTGTGCATTAAAATGATAAATCCTAACACCTAAGCACTGAAGATGACTAAAATTTAACAGTCAACCATATAAATATTATACATTGATATTCACGCATAGATATATTTTATTTAAACATTTAAGTACCTCCATGTGCATTTTTAATGAGAAAAAAAAAAAAAAATTACTTAAAACTTGCACAAAAGTTAATTTCAATTTTTATCGATATGCTATTA
This sequence comes from Doryteuthis pealeii, assembly GCA_023376005.1. Classification (NCBI taxonomy): domain Eukaryota; kingdom Metazoa; phylum Mollusca; class Cephalopoda; order Myopsida; family Loliginidae; genus Doryteuthis; species Doryteuthis pealeii. The sequence continues at coordinate 34,778,828 of CM042156.1, forward strand.
GTAAGAAAATTAGGAAAATTATGCCCACTATCCAAAATAGGGGGTAATTATTTAAGTATCCCTACCGTGTCACAAAAAAAAAAAAAACACCCAGATTTTAAAATCTGGCTGTTCTTTTTTTTTCTCTTTAATTCTATTTAAATTTTCTGTGGTTATTCATCTATGAATTTATTAAATGAAAAAGGGTATAGAGAAATAAAGATTAAACCTCTCATATTTAAATTTATGAATTTAAAGATAATTGTTAACTAAAAGTTATAAATGACTTAATCTTAAAGAAATAAGATTAATATCATAAAAATACTGACCAAGAAATATTAGCACAAAATAGAGGTAAAAGGATTAATACAAAAGGCAAAATTAAATAATCTTATTTTACTCACTTTGAAGATTACTTTGATTTTGCCTTTGCATTAACAGTTTCATTGATTTTGTTTTCTTCATATTCTTAGGTTTTTTTTGAAGGTTTGTTTCTTATTCTTTTTAATAATACTTTTTTTTTTACTCAATATTAAGACAAATGTACAAGTATGAATTTTTATTACTGTTATGATGACAGATTTAACTTTCAAATTGTCAAATATTAAATAAAACAAACAAAAATATCAACAATAACAGACGTGAATAATTAGATGTTAAAAATAAAAGTTTAATCGCTTCATGAAAGTGACTTACCTCCCTTGAATCTTGATAAGAGAAAAAAAACCAAAAAAAAAACCCCAAAAAAACCTAACTTTTTATTTTTTTAAATTTATTTTGACTAAGTAGTCAAGAAAACTTTAATAATACCAGTTAAGAACATCTGAAATTAATGTACTAACGGCTTTGATATTATTTTTTATAAGATATAAAAATAAAAAAAATTAAAAAAATTAAAAAGTTTTTTTTTTTAAGTAGGTTCAAATGCCCATAATTTAAAATCTTGGCTCTAGGTGTCTATAGCAAATTAAATTTTGCACAGAAAACTGGTATCCGTCCAAAAAAGCAAACTGCTTTTTTCTTTTTTTTGTTCTATAGTTTATTGCTTACTATGGATGGTGCAGAGTAGAAATCATGAAGAAGAATGTTTTGTTATTAATAAAACTAAGTAGAACATGTAACAGCCACAAACACACACACACACACACACACACGTGTGTGAAAGTGTGTGGTGGGGTTGGGGAGGAAAGAGCAGTGCAACTAAATTTCCAAACCAGTTTCAGCCTTAAACAGAAAGTGGCACTTAATCTTCAAGACTTACATTAACTCTTAACATCCTATTCCACCTCATTCAACCTGGCCAGAAGTCACATTCATTTTCCTAATCTGTCCCAAATGATAGCCTTTGTTTAAATGTAATATCAAACATATTTAGAAGTCATTGATTTATGAGAAATAACAGGTAACTTTAAATGAAAAGGCCATTTTTAGACATTTATTGATGAATCTTTATAGGAATGGGGCTCTGGACTTAGAAAATTCTCAACAGGATTTAAGGGGTCAGGTTTAGAAAAACTGAAGATCTTTAACATTTATATAAATAATTTTAACTGGGGTGTCTATATATATATATATATATATATATATATCACACACTTACATACATAAATACATGCACACAGTGATAAAAATGACAAAGAAACTTGTCTGAAACAGCATTAGCGTTCTCAGTTACATATTTTTCTTAATTTTTTGTTTTTTTGTTTGCAGAAATGAAAAACAAAAAAAAACAAACAAACAAAAATAAAAAAATCTTTTATTGCCACCCACACTTTAGGGACTTAAGAAAAAAAAATTCTTCCAGTCCACCTCGTTGGGCAGTAAGCAAATTCCTTTTATTGAAAATGGTTAGAGAAGAAGGAAAGCATCAATTAGAATTGTATTAATCAGACAAAAAATATTGCAGAAGATGCACAGGAAAAAAAACTGACAATTATTAAAACAATTTAGTCATTCCACTTAAAATACTTTAAATTTTGCTGCAAAGAAAATCTAAGAATATTCTTTTTGCTTTAAAAAGGAATATGAGTGCAGGCAAATATTTTATCAAGAAATAAATTAGCCATTTTATCATAAAATGTAAACACAGACATTTAAAATATATACAATAAACTAAAAATTCATAAAATACACAATTGAATATTTTTTAAATAAGGATTTTTTTTTAAACATAGGATAACAAATATGAAAACAGAGATGAGAATGTTGTATAATGCGAACATGATCAGTTAAATTAAATTTTGATTTTAAAAAATGTTGAAGATACTATTTTTTTTTTCATACAGTTCTTAAGAATCTATTTCTTCCAAGCTAACATTTGTTTGTTTTGTGGCATATCAACCTTGGTGGGATCATTTAATGCTGAAATAAGTTTTTGAAATAAATTAATTCTTAATGGATACTAAATTAAAAAAAAAAACAAAAAAAAAACAACTTATTTTGTTCTATTTAACCTATAGGTGGGAAATTAACAGGTACTACCACTCCGGGTCAGAGTGGATCAGGGAGCAATGGTGATGACGTGGGGGGGGGGGCCTTCCACATTCTCCAGTTGACCTTTCAAATTAAATATTCAAGTAATTTTCTTAGTTTGTTTCTCTCTCTCAAAAAATCCTTTTAGAAATTTTTATGACCCTTAATACTTTTCTCTTTAACATGAAATACAAAAATGATTGGAAAGTTTTTGATTGTTAACAGCCAGGAGGAGGGGAATATATAAATTTTGGCCTGAGAAGAAAAAAAGAATGTGTTTATTTACCCCCATCTTGTGTATCCATTTCATCTACATTTGACAGGAAATCTTCGGAAGATTTTAAACTGTAGTTGGTCCCCATTCCACCTGAGAGAGAAAAAAAAAGAAAGATATAAAAAAACATTTAAATTACATGCATGTAAAAAAGACTTAACACAAGATATTTACTTAATTGAATCTAGCAACTGCCATACAGAAGAAAAACTTACACACACACACACAAGTTAAGAGTAAGGAAATGAATCCGATGGTATATGTATAAATAAAAGGGTATGAAAACACACAATGCTGTTAATATGAATATATTTTTATATCATTTTCATTGCTAATACTTTGATTTATAAAAAATCATCATCAGAGCATAATGATAATTAGGTCCATTTTTTTTTTCTTTTCTGCTTCTCTCTCGATGAGTCCGGATTAAAAACATTTACAACTAAAAACGGACCTAATTATCATTATGCTCTGATGATGATTTTTTTATAAATAGAAATATTGTCAATATTAGAAATGGAAAAGATATAAAAATATATTCATTTTAACAACATTGTGTGTTTTATATATATATATATATATATATATATATAATATATATAAGTTTCTTCCTTCAATGGAGAAGTTGTCTTTAGATAATCTTCCAGATTTAAATTTATGAGAAAAAGAAAAACCTTTAATTTGATATCTTATTAAACTATGCAAATTATAGCAAAGTTGACTTATTTCTAAATAACACAAAATAAATAAATTTTGAAAAATGGTGACCCATCTATCTATCCTATATAAAAAGGCAGTTGGTGTGTATGTATGTCCGGATGAAAACACAGAAATAAAGTATTTAACGACAAAGTATATATATATATATAATATATATATATATATATTATATATATATAAAAATTTAACATTATGAAAAAACATATGATGTTTGTTATGTAATTGCTGACAGTACTGTTTCGACCAAATCGATAAGTTGGTCTTCATCAAAGAGCGACATAGATGGGAAGATAAGATATCCGTTAAAAAAGACTATTTACAGAAACGAACGCTGAGTTCAACCGCTGAAATTTTTGAAAAATGCATATTCTGTTTTAAAAATAAAATAAATTTGCTTCTGATTTTTTAAAAATTAAAAATAAAATTTATTTTATTTTTAAAACAGAATATGCATTTTTCAAAAATTTCAGTCTTTTTAACGGATATCTTCTCTTCCCATTTATGTCGCTCTTTGATGAAGACCAACTTATCGATTTGGTCGAAACAGTACTGTCAGCAATTACATAACAAACATCATGTTTTTTCATAATGTTAAATTTCATATTGTCGGATTAATTTCCATCTATTTTTCATATAATATATATATATATATATATATATATATATATATATATATATATATATATTACACACACATTAAATATCACTGGCTCCTGCTTTTTGCGCAAAAATTATGAAGATCTAATTTATATTCAAAGATATTAAAAAATCAAAATATACGTAGAAATAGCATTGAAATTTTACTTAAAAATGTCCAACATTTGTAAATCTCAAGAGTAAATAAATCAATACACCAGCCTCCCCCCCCCATTATACAGGCAACACTGGGTAGCCGCTTCTAGTTTTAAATACAGGATGATTGAAAAGTAACTCTGTATTTTAAACTATTTATAAACTTATATATGCAGTTATATTTTTCTCAATTCTTTAATGCAAGTTCCTTAATATACAGGGTGATTGAAAAGTAACTCCCTATTTTAAACTATTTATAATCTTTTATATGCAGTTATATTTTTCTCAATTCTTTAATGCAAGTTCCTTAATATACAGGATGATTGAAAAGTAATTCCCTATTTTAAACTATTCATAATCTTTTATATGCAGTTATATATGGCAATTAAATTTTGCTATTGTTGTTCATGAATGGCTGAATCACCATTTTCATGAGGGATGGAAGAGTAGATGTGGCCTGCATGTGTGGCCGACCAGAAAGTCTGATTTAACACCCTGCAACTTTTTTTCTTTGGGGTTGGTTGAAGGAGCAAGTATTACAAAACCAACAACTTTGGAAGAACTTGAAGGATGAATATGAAAAATTATTTCTGCCATTCCACAAGAGTTCCTGGGAAGATCAGTAGATATAATTACCAAGTGGCTTGAGAGGCAAGAGGTGAATGCTGGTGCCGATATAGAATTTTAAATAAAACTCCATGTTATGTGTGTTCTTCACATATTCATTTTTTGTAAAAATGATTCAGAAATAAACTATGTGGCTACTCAGTCACACCTGGGTAGATGAGGGGGGGGGGGGCAAAAAGTTAGCCTTGCCGATCCATTATTACTGAATCAGGAGTTGGATCCTCACACGATGCCCCATTAAAATCCCTACATAAAGACCTTGTGTTGATTGGGGCTGGTGGGGCATCAGGGAAAAAAAAAAAAAAAAAAAAAAATCAGCGTTTCCTATTTAAAATATTAATGCAAAAAAAAAAAAAAAAAAAAAAAATCTATGGTGTTACTACTTAAATTTTTACAGCTGGACATACATACATACACACAACTGTCCTTCACCACACACACACACATATATATATATATATATATAATATATATATATATATAAGATCTAAAATAGGGAGTTATTTTACAATCTCCCTGTATATTTGCCTAAAGACTGCAATTGGCAGCCATTAAAGTTGATTGTTGAATCACTTATTTATAGAATATATATAAATAATCTATTGCAAATAAACAGGAGGAAGTACTCTAGGATTATTCAATAGTTATCTCCCTTGAGAAAATATCATTGGCTAGAGTTTTAAGGCAACTGGCATCAAGTTGCAAATTGAAATTGCTTTATCATTTTCTGAGAACATTTTTAACAGGATTGCACCAACTGAAATTTCATTATGACCATATCACAAAAATGAGATTATCTAAATCAACAAATATGGTGTGATACCAAACCCTTAAGTTTTGGGATAAGAAAAAGAAAACATTTATGTATAACAGAAACCACCTATTAATGTATACTAGCAGGACCTGTGGATATACCACAGTATGATAATTTAATTATTACATTTGATATATTTACTTGAGAGCTATTGAAAAATACTTCAATATGTAAAAAGTATAATCTTGATTTAACTCCCACCCTTTTTCTTTCCTTTTCATTATGTTCCATTAAAACTGATTAGCATTATTGCTTTCATTAATAGCATATTTACTTTCTTTGCTATAATTTTTTTCTGTATCGCATGTCCTTTTCCTTCCCTTTCTTTATAATAAAAACAGAATGGTCCATTATTTAGCTGGAGTCCTTTTCCTTCCCTTTCTTTATAATAAAAACAGAATGGTCCATTATTTAGCTGGAGTCCTTTTCCTTCCCTTTCTTTATAATAAAAACAGAATGGTCCATTATTTAGCTGGAGTGATATTTAGCTAGGAATTCGGCAGATAAGTGACGCCGATAATCAGGATTTACATTTTTGCTTTTCATCTTGGATGATTTAGATAGTCTCACTTTTAACAAGAGGGTGTTGCAAGATGGTAACAGTTGAAACATTAATTTCATACTAGCACTGATTAATCTATATATTAATACTCTTGTTCCTCACACACAACACAATAAAAGAAAAGAAAAGGTATTGCTTACCAAGTCCACTATCTGAACTTTCTTGTCTTGAATGTAAGTCTGCTGGTTGGCTAGTGTGTCCTAAGAAAGGGTCTGTGACTGAGGTCATTTCATTGGTTTGAGCAATTTGAAGGTCTGATTCAGGATGCATCTGTGCTCTGAGGAGCATCTCCTTAAACAAGACAAATGTAGATTCTTAAAATTAGAAGTTGGCAATGTAGACACCTCACAACATCCAGATTTCAATGGGCGAGTGGGGGGAGGGGGAGGAAGGAAGGAGAAAAGGAAAAGAATTATTCTACTACAATTCAATTGTTTTATGGTTTCTTGAATAGGTAAATTCTATTCAAGGGGAAGAAGAATAGAGAGAGTGGGGCTGAGACGAAGAAGAAGAGAGAGAGAGAGAGAGAGAGTGGGGCCGAGACAAGAAGAGAGAGAGAGAGAGAGAGAGAGAGAGAGAGGAGAGAGAGAGAGAGAGAGAGACAAGGAAGAGAGAGAGAGGAGTCGAGACAAAAAAAGGAGAGAGAGAGAGAGAGAGAGAGAGAGAGAGAGAGAGAGAGAGAGAGAGAGAGAGAGAGAGGAGAGAGAGAGAGAGAGAGAGAGCGGGAGCCGAGACAAGAAAGAAGAGAGAGAGAGAGAGCGGAGCGAGACGGAGAGACGAGACAGAAAAAGAAGAGAAGAGGAGCGGAGAGACAAGAAAAAAGAAAAGAGAGAGAGAGAGAGAGAGCGGAGCCGAGACAAGAAAAAGAACAAGAGAGAGAGAGAGAGCGGAGCCGAGACAAGAAGAAGAGAAGAAGAAGAGAGAGAGAGAGCCGAGATAAGAAAAAGAACAAGAGAGAGAGCGGAGCCGAGACAAGAAGAACAAGAGAGAGACGGGGCCAAGACAAGAAGAACAAGAGAGAGAGCGGGGCCAAGACAAGAAGAACAAGAGAGAGAGAGCGGGGCCAAGACAAGAAGAACAAGAGAGAGAGCGGGGCCAAGACAAGAAGAACAAGAGAGAGAGCCAAGACAAGAGAGAGAGAACAAGAACAAGGAGAGAGCGGGGCCAAGACAAGAAGAACAAGAGAGAGAGCGGGGGCCGAGACAAGAAGAAGAAGAAGAGAGCGGAGCCGAGACAAGAAGAAAAGAAGAAGAGAGAGAGCGGAGCCGAGACAAGAAAGAAGAAGAGAGAGAGCGGGGAAGAAGAAGAAGAAGAAGAAGAAGAGAGAGAGAGAGAGAGCGAGCCGAAAGAAAGAGAGAGAGGAGCCGAGACAAGAAGAGAACAAGAAAGCGGGGCCGAGACAAGAAGAAGAATAGAGTGGACCAAGACAATAAAAGAGCCTTTTCTGTCGGGGGTGGGGGATGTAAAGGAGGAGCACTGATACGCCTTGTACCATAAGTGAAACGCTTGGATGTGTGCATTAAAGTCATTTAAAAACTTTTGAGGTGTCAATTTGATGACTTAATAAATAAAATAAAAAAATAATATAAATAAATGAATAAATAAAAATTTTAAAAAAGAAAGAGGAAAGAGGTCCATAAATAATGACAATGGATATTACCTGTCTAGTTATTTCTTCTGCTCGTTTTTTTAATTGCTCTTTTTCCAATGCAAGGTTATGGAGTTGTTGAATACTCGGTGCCATCACCCGTTGACCCTGATTTGGTTGGTTGCTGTTGTTATTATTGTTAACCCCTACAACTTGAGGACCTCCAGGAGACTGTTGTTGTGGGCCCGGCGAAAGTTTTAATGATTGCGGACTTTGTCCAGAGTTCTGTACTCTGACACCTTGAACTGTATGCTGTTGCAAATGCATAGCTAAAAAGAGAAAGATATACATATATATTAATAGACATTGTAAATGTACTTTTTACTGTTATGGAAAAAAAAGGACTGTTCAAATATATACAAAGTTTAAAACTTGGTGGACTTAAATATTTTGTGAAAAAAGGAAAAAGAAAAAAAAGAAAAGTGTATTTTGGAGAAGATATATTCTATAATTGTGATTTAAAAAAAAAAAAAAAAAAAAAAAAAAAATCATATATATATATATATATATATATATATATATATATATATATATATATATATATATATATATATATATATATATATAATTTTAGTTATTCAGTTCTCCGAACTACTAATTTCTAGGTTCAATATCAGCCCTTATGAACTCAGTGCATTAGTAGCATGGTTTGGATCTGTGCGGTAAAGTAAGGAGCTGATAGTAGGTGTGGCGTTCCACAGACGCAAAAACAATCTCCCTGGTCTAGTGCTAGTGAAAAGTGGATTGACCCCCTTGCTGTCTGGCTGATACCAAATATCAGCCTCACTGCCTATTTTACTTTATTTTTGTTTTTAATTATTGTTGAAAGGAAAAGGTGTTGAAAAAAAAAAATGGATAAAAAAAAAAAAATAAAATGTGTATTCAAATTTTGTTTTAATCCTTTTTTTGAAAAAAACCCAAAAAAACCCCAACTTTTTAAAACTCGTTTTTGATCTATTTAACCTATAGATGGGACCCTAACAGATACTAACACTCCGGGGCCAGGGTATACCTGTGAGTAATGGTGATAAAGGGGTATTCTACAGTTCACCACTAGATGCAGTTTGGCATCGTATCCGGGAAAGCTTTGTGTAAAAAAGGGATTTTAACTATCGAAGTAACAAGACTTTTCATCAGGGCAAAATGGACAAAAATGGAGGGGGAGAGTTAAATAATTATCTATAAAAGATAAAGGAAATACAAAAACACACACATACACAAACGAGGTAGACAGAAATTGTCATTAAAAATTTTGTAGAAGCTGTTAATTCTTGCAAAAATTTAGTGATCTAATGAAGCCGTTTAATTAATTTGGTAAGATTTGTTGGTTATTTCCTATAAGTAAAACATAAACAAAGGGGAACCACTCTTGGCTGATAAATTATTTGTTTATTGATCTACTAGGAAAAAAGAAGATGGGGTTAGAGTTAGGGTTAGTTTAATGGGAAAATAAAATATGATGTACTTATGAGAAATAACCGATTTGTTTTTATGTGCAAGGATTTTTCAAAAATCCTTTTCACACTTTAGAGGAAAGAATGAACAAAAACAAAAAATGAGGTAATCTTTATCAATGAAAGTCAGTGGAGTCTATCCCTTTTTCATTAGCGCTAGATTGGGGAGATTGTTTTGTTGAGGTGGAGCGCCACATTTACCATCAGCTCCTTACTTTACTGCACACCTTGCTATTTCTAGGCGGTTGCTCTATTGGCCTCCTGATAAGACATGTAAAAAAAAAAAAAAAAAAAAAAAAAAGTAAAGTCATCAGGGTGGCCTAAAGTCAGTATCAGCGAGGGAGTCTATCCCATTTTCACTTGCGCTGGATCAAGGAAACTGTTTTTAGAGTCTGAGGTGGAGTACCACACCTACCATCAGCTCCTCACTTTACCGCACAGATCCCTGTGCTATTCATACGCTGAGTTGGCGAAGGCCGGCATCGAACTAGGAACCTTGCGATTCCTAGTCAAGTACTCTACCGACTGAGCTAAACCTACCCTATACTAAGACATGTAAGATATCAATATTTGGAAATTGTGATTGATAATGTTAATATTGCATGGTTTTTTTTGGGGTTGTTTTTTTTTCCAATCATTCTCAACAGATTTTACCTAAGTGACTTTTCTGGTTAATTTACGAGAGGCGATTGAAAAGTCAATTGACAATTGCAAGAAGAGGGGCAGGGTGCGCTTTTATGTTTATTCCATAGAATCACATTCATCAGTTCAATCTATTTTGAAAATTATTTCTCAAATTTATCTAACCCTTTCCCACCCACCACCCCAAAAAAAGGATCAAATAAAAATTGAAAATATCTTTCCCTTCTTAAGCATCTCCTTTTATTACGGAAAAGAAATAATTACAAGAGAAAACAAGGAGATTTGATTTGATTTGTTCTTGTTTTACGGCATATCAACCTCAATGGGTCATTTAATGCCGACTACGTTTTTGAAATGAATTGGTGATAATGTTTAATTTTCTAAAGGTTTTTTTTTTTTTTTGGGGGACATTTTTTGTGAATGAAACTTTTAGATGATTTTTTTTAACATATATTTTTGTGTTTTCATTTTTTTTGGAAGATTTTTTTAGATTTTATGTATCCAAGTAGTAGAAAACAAGGAGAGGAATTAGAAAAATAAAATAGAAAAGAAATTATGAGGTATTAATAAGAACTGAGCTTAGTCACTTAACAAGTGGTTAGAATTTAAAATTCTACTTTTCATAACAGTCTTCTAGTTATAAGTTGACAGAGCAGCCTTCTATCAGCATCAGCTGGATAGCAAGGGAGTCCACCCCCCTTTTTGCTAGCACTAGGCCAAGGAGATTGTTTTTTGCTGAGGTGGAGTGCCAAACCTACCGTCAGCTCCCACCTTAACACACAGATCAAATTACCCAATCTGTGCTACTCATATGCAGATTTGGCAGGGACCGTTATTGAACCAGGAACCTTGCAATTCTTAGGAGGGTGCTCTATCGTCTGAGCTAAACTGGATCCTTCTAGTTATAATACCACTATATTGGATATAGTTGCATATTTAAGATATTTTGCCACCAAATATAGTACCTTAACCGCTTGTGAGTAATGATGATAAT
>CM042156.1:34794805-34804805 GCA_023376005.1 Doryteuthis pealeii
TATGGACAATTAAGTATTTTTAGAATCAAATCTCCCCTCATTTGAGAGAAGACTATAAAAATTGATTAATTTAGTGGTAATTATGAACTTTTGTTTAGTAAATTAGAGTGTCCCAGAAAAAAACAGAACCCACAAATTTTGTAATAAAACTTAATTTTAACTAGGAGGTTTTAGGGTTAGTTTAATGGGAAAATAAATAATATGAGTTCTGTTTTTTCTGGGTCACCCTGTACAGGGTGACCCAGAAAAAACAGGACCCAAACCCTAATCCCCAACCCTAAACCCTCCTAGTTAAAATCACAAAATGTGGGTTCTGTTTTATCTGGGACACCCTAATTTACTAAACAAAAAGTTCATAATTACCAATTTAGTTACTAATAAGATTGGTACATTTATAACTAGAAATATGATACTGTATATATGGCTAGTGGGAAGAAAAAAGAAAAAAAGAAAGAGAAAAAGAGAAAAAAAAAGAAAGAAAAAAAAAAAGAAAAAAAAGGGGGTTAAATTTTCTGGGTGCTCTACTAGGAAAAAAAGAAGTTAGGGTTAAGGTTAGGGTTAGTTTGATGGGAAAATAATGGATATTTAATGAGTAGATCACATATTGGAATGTAAACAACTCGGTAGATCACATATTGGATAAGTAGCCATTTTCTGACTTAACATCTTAAGTCAGAAAACCAAATCTATAAAATTATAAAAAGAAAAAAAAAATGGTTATTTCTTTTTTAAATATTTTATTTTTAGTTAAATTCTTTTTGGTAGGAAAAAAATTAAAGCAAGAAATAAAAATTCAAAGGACAAGGGTTAAAAATCTGGAACTATCCTCCATATTTATTAGTTCAAATATTAGTTTAAACAGAAAAAAGGGGTAGCTTTGGCACATCAACCTTAGTGGGTAATTTAATGCCAATCCAGCCTTATAGAACAGTAGTGGTACTATTCAATCCATATAGCTGGGAATAAAGGGTTGTATTACAAGACCAACACTCTTAAGTAAACATGATTTTGGTATTCAGCTATTTTGGGGAAAATAAAAACTGAAGAAACAGAATAAGTCAGAGGAAAAAAAAAACCAGTTGATATCGTAGCTAATATCATCTTCCCCCTAACTTTTTACTTTGAAGGGATCATCTCCCAAATTCTTTTTTCTTATATCCAATCCAAAACTTAAGTTTTGTTATCCTCCCACCTTCGGATAAGGGAGGCAACGAAGTTTAACTCAATGCAACACTCAACACTCCAAATGCCAACTGCATTGGGGATGATTGTTGCATTTTTTTTTCGAATCGGTGTTCGTGCCCTGCTCAAAAAAAAAAAAAAAAAAAAAAAAAAAAAAAAAGGGGACACACACACACACACACAGAGAATTTAGCAAGTATTGCTAAAATTTATCTCCCTCCACTCAACAGATTTATTCTGTACTTAAGCAATAGTATAAAAAAGGTGGAGAAACATTTTAAACAGATTTTTCAAAACGAGAAATTTTTAAAACTTTAAATACCGTATAGAGGTATATTGGGCGAACTTTTAAGTCTTAATTTTAAGACACTAGAGGAGGGGTCGACCTATATACGACAACAATAATAATTTAATCTTTTTAACTCAAACATAGTGGGATTAAGAACTAGGTGGAGTAACTCTTGAAAAATTCCATAAATGAAGGCTACATGTTTATACACGGAAAAAACCAAAAAAAAAACCCCAAAAAACAATTACTGTCGGTCATGGTCATAAACAAAGTTATGTTCATGTTATTGTTTGTCTTAAGTTAAAGAAAGTCTAAATAGATTGGATATCAAATTACTTATATTCAAAAAGGAAATTAAGTCTTCAATTCTATCTACCTTATTTTAAAAATTTTCTTCTCGTCCCCATGAATATTTTTAATGCTCTTAAGAAGAAAAAAAAGTGTATTTGAAAGGGGTGAGAGAGGAGCTCAAAATAAGATTCTCTCACCGTCCCAAGTGAACGGAAAGGGAGGGAGGGGGATAATTGCGTCGTTGCTGTGGTGCGCACACTCACACACCTATTGAGAAGTTATATAAGCAAAAGATGATCGCTTCCCTCCCACCTCAAAAGTGAAGACAAAATAGGCAAGGTGCGCCTTCGACTAGAGAGAAATTGAATTTAATCTTTAAAAAGTTTTCTTTACAATAAAACTTAAGGAATAAACTCAGAATTTCGAGTTAGTCGAATATTACATTTGACTAGAAGGTTAAAGAGAGGGGAGAGAGAGAGAGAGAAAAAGAAAGAGAAGAAAAAAAAGACTAAAATGTAATAAATGAAGTACCCCTACTATGCTTAGTGTGTATAATTTCTTAAGTGTAGTAGTTTATACCTGTTAGAAAGAGTAAAAAAGATAGTAAGTAGTGTTGTGGAGGTAGACCTACATATAAAGAAGAAATGTAGGTCAGACAACACTAAGGTTGGGGGAGGAGGGGGAACCTGCCTGCCTTGGTTGGCAAGGTGAAACTCGAAAAAGAAGAAAACAGACTACTAGCGTTCCAGAAGTTGTTCTCAGCCTACAAGTTTATTTGAAAACACATTTATAATAAATAATCTAAACTCGTTGTCCTATTTTTTGTTGTTGTTCATAGTACATAAAAAAAACAACAAACAACTTCGATACTCAATAATGAAAAGAAAATAACAAAAACATCTTTAAAATTCTCAAAAAGGATCTACAGGTTATTTTCATAAAAAGTAACTTGAAAGTTTTTGTGACTTTTTTTTTTTTGAGGGACGAGGCGGTGGAAGAGTAGTACTTTACTTTAATAATTAAAGTTTCAATTAAAAAGGTTATATCTTTAGCGCCAATAATTCAAAAAGTTGAGAGCTAAGAGTTTTTAGTTAAAAAAAAAATTACTTTTATTCCTGAAACAATCCAACAACCCCTGAACCCGTTGTAAAGAAAAGTCTTGATTATTGGTGATTCTCAGAAAAAGTGAAGGATTTTGATAATAATTCCAGTTTTATCTCGGGTTATATTTAGAATTTGGATGATTAAACTTTTTTCTTTTTTGGCGTTTCGTGCGAATGCAGAAGTTCCAAAATGATCACTTGCAAATTGGTCAGGGATTTGCCTTATTCTCGAAGAGAAAATGCTCTAATTCTAAATTTTACTATGATGTGCTGTTATTGTTGGGTTACAGTAACAATAAGAAATTAGTATGGACTAAAAAATTTTTTAAAAAAGGCATACCAGAGTCGATTAGTAATTTAGAGTGTGGAAAGAAGGGTAAAGTTAAAGTTGGTTTATTAGCAGGAAAATAATATCGAAGGTTGATTGAATTCAAGAGCATAATTTTTTTTGGCTAAACTTGCAAATTGGTCGGAAAATTAAAACGGAAAGTTTTTTGGTGGTCCCACATGACAGTTTAACTACAGTAGGAATGAACTTTTTGCGAATTGGGTTACGGTTTAGGGGTTTGGGGATTAAGGTTGTTTTTAATTACGTATTGCTTTAAAAAAAAAAAATTACTATACATTTAATGTTGACATTTTTTTTTAAACCAAGTTTAATTGAAATTATACATTGCAATACTAACAGAAACTACTGAGACTAATGCGTCTACCGTTGGATTCAATAATTAATTTCAATGGTTAATTAAATGTATAGTAATTTTTTTAGAGCAATACGTAATTAAAAACCTTAATCCACAAACCCCTAAACCGTAACCCAATTCGCAAAAAGTTCAATCATAGACTGTAGTTAAACTGTCATGGGGGACCACCAAAAAACTTTCCGTTTTAATTTTTTGACCAATTTGCAAGTTTAGCCTTTTTGTTTTACCATAGTCTACTGAGATTAATATTTTTAATAACAATTAAACTAAGGAAAACATAACTTAATACGTTAATTCATTTATGAGTTAAAAATAAATAAATAAACAATATCATTAACTGATGAATATAGATTTAAATTTGTTGCGTAATGATTCAATTATACACTTTTTGACCTCAGAACTGCAAAAGTGGACCGTTTTAAATTTTTGTTACTCTGAAATAGAAATATCGTTAAATACTCGACAAAATTACCAGATAATAGTAATTTTCAGTTTATTTCAGTAGAGGACTTGAAAAGTTTATAATCTTATTTCCATTAAAATAACAACGCGGAGGTAAAAAAAAAAAAAGAAAAAAAAAGGGTATAACCGAATCAGTACGCAACAACTTTAAATCTATACAACATCAATTAATGCTGTCGTTTAATTTAAAAAAAAAAACAAACAAAAAAACTTGTACATGAATTAACAACGTATTAGGTTTTCCCTCCCAGTTGAGAAAAAAAACCCCACTATATATTGGACTTCATTTCATATTCCACTAATATCTGTCCAGTAGACTATGGTAAAAAGAATTACGATCCTCAAGTCAGTCTACCAAAAAGAAAAGAAAAAGAAAGCATACAAGACTAGACTAGTAGTTTAGTGTGTGAAAACTTTTCACTGAAAAGACGAGTAAAGAAGTTAACGTTGGTTTGATTAGTAGAAAAATAATATCGAAGTAAAATGGGCAAGTCCAGCAACAACTCAAAGGTTGAAATTGCTGTCCTATCGTGTCGGGCTCAACACAAACTTGAATTACTATATTTATTTATGACCACAGGTAACTGGTTGTTAGTTCTCCTTTCCACCTTCACTAAGATTTTATCGTTTACTAAATTACTTACAAATTTTAGTGAAGCTGAAGAAGTTTTTTTCTTTTCTTTTTAAATCTTCGAGAGAGACAGGTTAAAATGACGAAGAAGAAGAAAAAAAGATTATAACGGTAGGTAAGTAAGTAGCTTAGACGGAAAAAATATAGAAGCGAAGATGATAAAAAAAATTAAAGAAAGAAAGAAAAGAAAACGGATTAGGAGGAAGATAGCTCTGAACAATAAGACTTATATGACCTGCAAAGTAGGAGACAATATGATGACGACAGGGTGGCGCAATGGCCAGAGACGGGGGGGGGGGGGCAGTGTGAACAGACATTTACATAACTATGTAACCTTCAATAAATTTAATAGATTAAAAGAAAGAAAGAAAATGAAGGATTTGTGTCCGTAATAAAATAAGCAAAAAGAAACTTCGTGCCTCGAAGCGTAGTCCGAAAAGAAGATGAAAAAATAAATAAAGATGTGATATATAATGAGACGGGACCGATTAAAACTTTTTAAAGTATTAGAAGGATTAACCGATTGTATGGTGCGGATAAGATGTAATAATCTCTTATAACAAAATAGTTATCTAATCGCATATTGTGTTTTAAAAACATTCCTAAGTTTGAAAACAATTTTCCTTCTAGGCTGAAGGAGGAGGAAGAGAGACACACACACACACACACAACAGTACATGGTGTGTGTATTTGATCCAACAAACCAAACGTAATTTTTTTTTTTTATACAAGGCCAAATATGAGGAAATGGGACAAGAGAAAGATTATATTACGCTAATCCTTCAAGTGAAGGAGGGGAGGGATTTTTTTCTCTTTTTTACCTGGGCCCCCAAACACCGATCACTGGCATAAGTGAAAAATACATAACTAGATCAGTCATGAAACGCTATGTATTTTCCCATGTAAATACAAGGTCAAGTTTAGCCTTCTTACGCAGAAATGCGGAAAGTGGGTAGAGAGGGAAAAAAATGTCTAATTTCCTAGTCATTTCCCTTTTGGGAGGTTTCAAAGTATTGACCATGACTCTCTACGCCTTTAAGTGTAACTTGCGCGGGTTGGGGTGAAGTACAATCTGAGGGTAATGCCCCCCACCCTCTTGGAACTAGATCGCGTTTCTCACCGAAAGTGCCATTCAAAGATTTCTATTTTTTCTTCCGCTTGTTACGAAGGTTAAAATAAGAGCTAGCATCCATAAAAATAAATAAATAAATAATACCCCCCCCCCCGAAAAAGGCCTCTACTGAAATGATTCCATAAGGAGGAGTGATCACCAAATTTAGACTGTCTGAGGATTCGGATCGTTGCTCAGACTAAAGTCATAATTATCTATGTTCCTTTACGAGATGTAAATATGTCATTTAATGTGATTAAAAAGAAAAAAATATATGTATGTATATATATATTCGTTTATGGGCCTTTCAACGGATACAAAGACCCAACTCCCGTTGTTCAAAAACATTCATCACTACTCAAACAATCCTTCGATCTTAAAGTCCCGATGAAGATTTAATAAAAAACCGAAACGTTATAACGTCAACCTCACCATCAAGAATAAATTCATCTTTTTGGAATACCGTGTGTTTTTTTTTGTTTTTTTTTACACACACACACACACACACACACACACACACACACTTTTAATTGATTTTTGTGTATGCACCCCGTTTAGATATCAAACTTAACAATCCAAATTGATTTTGATGTCTGTCAGTTAAAATTCGGGAAGATTTAAAAATTCAGAGAGAAAAAAAAAGAATCAACTGGAAATTCAGTAGCAATTGATCAGCGAGACTAGCTTGCTAACCAATACAGCAAGATGGAACACCAATATTGTTCAAAATTATTGTCCATATAAAATCCAATAATCTTTCACTAGAGATTATAGATTTAGTTCAATAAAGTAACATAGAAATTAGGAATGTTAAAAAGAAAGAAAGAAAAAGAAAAAGAGAAAGAAAAAGAGAAAGAAAACGTTCTATAGTATTGACACCACCATTTCAGAGATGCTGATACGGACACAGAGCGCGTACCTGACGCATAAAAATATAAAAGAACGCAATAAAATCATATCCATGCGTCCCAGTGTTTTTCATTTTTCTTCACTCATCATTTCATTTTAACTGTAAATACATTTCAATAGTTTCTTAGAAACGAATTACACAGGATAGGTTACAAGGAATTAGACGGCATTAGTTGGGACCCATAAATTTTCCTGGGGACTCCTTTAAAGAAATTATATGCGTCCCAGGACGCACTAAATCAAAAAGCTATCAGCATCACTGCCATTACGATGGTAGTGGTATTGACATGACCATTACGATGGTGGTGATGGTTGTGGGTCGTTAGTTTGGTTGATCGGTTTTACAGATAACGTCAACCCTTGCTGGATTATTTTATTTGTTGTTGCAATTATATTATTTTAATTAACAATTTAGATTTCATAATAATCAGGTTTGCATACAGTTTATATATATATATATATTAGTTAAAATCCTAGATGAGGCTGATAGATTTTCACATGCCGCTAATAACCTTGGAACGGTATATATCCAACTATTCTCCCTTTAGCTATGGGTAAATAATAGGGCAAATTGGGCTCTTTAACCTTGGTATGTCAACCAGTCTAGGAGAAAGAAAACTGAATTCGAACCCGTTAAACTCTGCTTAAAAATTGACTATGTATCACATTTGTTAGTGCAGAGGGATTGGGTAAATGCAGTGATGCTGATAGCATTTTGATTTAGTGCACATATTTGCTTTAAAGGAGTCCCTGGGAAAATTTATGGGTACCAACTAATGCCGTCTAATTCCTTGTAACCTATCCTGTGTAATTCGTTTCTAAGAAACTATTAAAATGTATTTACAGTGAACTTGAAATAGTGAGTGAAGAAAAAAAAAAAAACACTGGGACGCATGGATACGATTTTATTGCGTCCTTTTTAGATTTTTGTGCGTCAGGGACGCAGGACGCGTACCTATCAGCACGTGTGTGTGTATTTAATAATACAAATCAGGTGCTCGTGGGAAATGGACACTGTGACAAGACTTCAAATCCCGGACGTGTCTGGTAGCATTTCACATAGCGGTACCCCAGGGAAAGGTATGAAGCCAACTAATCTCCCTCCGGCTATGGGTAAATAGCAAGGCATGCTGGGCTCTAACTTTGGCATGGCAACCAGTCTAGGAGAAGGAAAACTGAATTTAAACCTGTTAAACTACTTGAGAAATTGACCTCGCGTCGCATCCTGCCAGTGCGGAGGGGTTGGGTAAATACATATTTTATAATTAAAATGATTTGAATCTGCACACACACAAAAACTTAATGGGCATCATGCTTACTTTACTTCAAGATTTGTTTAAAAAAGAAAAGAAAAGGTACACTACCTACGTAGCTTATGACCCAATTATTTGGGGGGGGGGGTTACTTAATTGACTTAAGCTTCAGCTAAAGTAGAAGAGCCTGTCTAACACCCGCATTTGTTGAACTAAATAACAAATATCACAAATTCTTTAGAGGACAATTACATTAGCGTCACATTTTTTTCAATCAAGTGAAAAATTGCATTTGTTTGCAAACTTAAGAGAGGAGGCTTATAGAAAATGGAGAGTGCGCAATAAAAAATAAAAAGAATTCTATAGATATTAAAATACGGTAGATGAATGAATGAATGATAGTGCGTATTTGAAAAAAAAAAAAAAAAAAAAAAAAAAAAAAGAGTTGTTGGAAGGGTGGAGAAGAGAGATTAAAATGTTATGGTGTCAGATTAGTCTATGTATTTACCCAACCCCTCCACAAGCGCAGAATGTGACACATGGTCAATTTTTAAGCGGAGTTTAACAGGTTTGAATACAGAGATTTCCTTCGATTGCCAAACCAAAGTTAAAGAGCCCAGTCTGGCCTACTAGCTGGATAGAGAATAGTTGGATGCATACCTTTCCCAAGGGGATTAGCACCATGTGAAATGCAACCAGCCTCGACCAGAATTTGAATTCATTTAATCAAGACCATATTTAAATGCACTAACCATTACACAACAGGCGCCTCCACATCCCATTAGTTCAAATAATTTTTCTAATTTCCAAGAGAAAAGAAACCCCCAATGAAAAGTAAGCCGGATGACATTAGTTAAAAAAATAAATGAATAAAAAAATAAAAAATTCTAATATGGTTTTGGTTGTTTTTTTTAACGGTATGTCAACCCTTGTTGGGTCATTTTATGCCAAAGATGTTTTTGTTTTATTCATTCTTGATGGATACTCAATAAAAAAATTTAAAAAATAAAATAAATTTTTTTTCTATTTAACCCATAGATGGGACCCTAACAGGTACTACCACTACCACTCTGGGAGCAATGGTGATGAAGGGATACTCCACATTCACCATACCTGGAACTTCACCATCAGAGAGTTTAACGTCATTCCCAGGACTCTAAGACCCTCGGCCACCGCATTCTAGCATCCATGGCTCTATGAATAATGGCTAACAATTTCTTTGAATCAGAATTTATAATAAAAAACAATAAAAAAAAGAAACATTTATCAATTAAGTCGGTGCTATTCGCAGAATTGCGTCCCGGCCTCCTGCCTTAAAAAACGCTAGGCGGTGATAGCTGAAAAAACGTAAATGCTATATTTTACCCCCCCCCTCTTTAAAATATTCGGGGGGTGGGCCTAATTATTTGCATTTACTTGTCGATAAAAATATGGCTTACTTTTAACGCCTTAATACCACTAAAAAAATAATAATAATAATTTGTCGATAAAAACGCCTTCAGTCTGCTAAAAAATATATTCTTTTTCGGTATTTTCATTTTATTTTTTCTACAAATCAATTACAAATAAAAAAAAAAATCAAAACATTTTTTTCAGTATTTTTATTTTAATATATTTATTTCTAACAATCAATTACAAATAAATAAACAATAAATAAAAATATTTAGATATTTTTTTATTTTAACTAAACAACAGCTAGGGACTTCATTCGTAGAGCGGGTTGTTGTTTTTTTAGCTATCACTGCCTAGCGTTTTTTAAGGCAGGAGGCCGGGACGCAATTCTGCGAATAGCAACATTTAGTCTTATAGAACGTTACAAAGCTGAAGCATTACATATAATATTCATTTGTTTAGGGTTGACAATTTATATTGTACAAGTAAACAAATGCAAAAAAAAAATTAAAAAAAAAAAAATTGACACAGGTATTCTAGTACTAATGCAGAATAGCACGCAAGAGATAATATAATTAGATTATGTATAAAAAAAAAAACATTACATTTCACGGAAATACCCGAAATCTTTGAGACGACAAGGTTAGGCTACTTCAGGAGTTTCCGTAATCCA
>CM042156.1:34807305-34898044 GCA_023376005.1 Doryteuthis pealeii
TTTTACATAAAATGGCTACCCCAGTAAAGCTGCATAAATTAAAACTCTTAACTTCATTCCCCAGCCAGAAGTCACATTCATCTTCCTAATCTGCCCCAAACGATAGCCTTTGTTTAAATGTAATATTAAACATATTTAAAAGTCTTAAGTTAAAGGGAAATAACAGGTAACTTGAAATGAAAAGGTCATGTTTAGCCATTTTTGATAAATTCTTATAGGAATGGAACTCTGGACTTAGAAAATTCTCAACAGGATGTTAAGAGTTTTATGGTCGACTTTTGACTTGACCCATCTTAAACAATGGGGAGACACTGTCTAAAAGGTGACTGACCTTCAGCACTCAGTGCGTGTGTGTAAAATATGAAATGTTCAGATTATAACCAACAGAAACATTTAGAGAGATTTACATGTTATCAAAATTCTGGCCTCAAATTTCATCAGGCTGATAAATATTACAAACTAATTAATAATTGCCCAACTCTAGGCAAAATAGTATGGCATACGAGCCATGGTAGGCAACCAGTTTTTGAGAAGGATGAATTCAAAAGCCAAAAGCTGGAGTCCCTAAAGCAATCCAATTGTGTATTAAGCAAAACCTAGATGCTTCCCAATTCTTATTTGTCTTAATTTTAATTTTTAGATGAGCCTTGATAATTTGTATTATTTAGATTTTTCAGACTGTTGTCCTCATCTTTATTGTTATATACACAACATATACATATATATATATATATGAGTGATCCAACATGCAAAATCCTTGCTTTTGGGGGGGGGGCATGAACAGAGAAAATACAAGATAAATTCATGCCCTAATCAAATAGAAAAGGAAGTTAACATACTTGTTACCTGATTGAATGTGACAAATAATCTCTAATCTTTGAATTTTAGTTGAAATTAAACTAAAATGCAACACAAGAATACAAAGTACAACATAAGATATTTATATAAAAAGATTTGCACAAAAATAAACTGACTCCAACAAAAGGGGAGTCAGAAAATCAAAAATAAATCCAATTAACTATAATTACATGAAATAATGCCTTGGAAATTAAATAGAAAATTATATTATATTATTATAATTATTATTGTGGTATAATGGTTAGCAAGCTAGTCTTGCAAATCCATTACTAATGAAAAACCAAGTTCAATTCTCACTGGATGCCCCATATTTGTGACCTTGTATCAAATCCTACCTGGAGGGTAAATAATTATATTATATAATTAAAACAAAAAAAAATAATGAAATTTAAAACAATATGTCAGGGGGTGATACGACTTTCGGACCACCCTGTAAATGTACAGGGTGGTCCAAAATTCATATCATAAAAAGTTCATTACGATGAGGTCATATCTGCTGTTGATGACCTTTTTTTTTATTAATGGGATCCAAGTACTGCAAGAGTGATGAAGAAGTGTGTGGACTGCAAAGGAAGTGGGGGTGGAGGGCTATGTTGAAAAATAAACCTCATTTGGTCACATTCCATGAGAGTATCTTGGTCAGCCTATAAAACTCGGCCAACCCTTGTAAATAAAATTCCATTGACATATCTTTTTTTTTTTTTTTAAATCTTGAAAAATTAAAATAAATAAAACCCAGAAATATTGAGGACACGGACACACATACCAACACATAAACCGCCAAAAACCAAAAAAACGTGCCATCGAAAAGTTTGTAGAAATCAAATAGCAAATATTGTGTTTATTAGCAAAGAAACTGTTACAAAAGAAAAAAAAAAAAAACAAAACAAAACCAACTGCTGGCCAAGTTCCTCAAAGTTTAGCGGAAGTACCTTTCTACAATAGAACCTGTTGGTCCTTTTTCTTCTGGTAAATTGAGGGGGGGGGGCGATAAGCTGTGTTCAAAGGACATTATTGATACAAGCTATGAGGATAGGTTGGTATATTTGCTTTATGGCATATCAACCCCTTTTGGGTCATTTAATGCCAAATCAAGTCATTTTGATATTTGGTTTCTTACACTACCTGATGATGATTGGTATAATGTCAATCACAGGTAAGAAGAGCACCTGTTGTAGAGTGATGGTTAACAAGCTAATCTTGCAGACTCATTGATAAAATGTAAAGAATTTGACATTCAAGGGACCCACCATTCTTACTGGTATGGTTTTGTACCAAGTTAAGGTAATTATAAAATGTCTACCTGGGGGCAAAAAGTTTTGATACCTTTGCTTCAGATAGGGAGGGAACAAAAAACAAAAAAAACCCCAAAAACATTCAGTTAATATTTAATACATTATCAAGACTTTGTTTACCTCTAAGATATCAGAAGACAATATAAAATCCATTTTTGCCACCTTTATGAAAAAGCTTGGGAGGGGAAGGCCACTAAAATTTGCTTTACAAACAGTAAAAAAGGAACAGAAAAGGTCTACCTAGGAAAATGGTTCCATAATCCTCTTCAAGTATACACTTAGGCACTTCACAAACTTATCTCTGCATATCATACACTTAAAAACTGCAAAGCTATTTTAGGGATTGCCATCAGCTGCGTTTTTTTTTTCTTTTCTTTTTACACTTGATCTTATCCCTGTTCTGAAATCACCTTTTCAATAGAGATAACCAAAACTTAGAGGAGCCAAATCTAGACTTTAGGGTAGCTGAAGATCCTGAATGACCGCAATATTTTGGGTAAAAAAGTTACCACCTTGAAAGAGATTGTAAATGTGGCAATTACATAGAACTCAAACTCAATAGCATCTTATTATTGCCGGTAACCCTTATGGAAGAGTTCATGCGCACAGTAAGGTCCCCTTATATATATATATATATATATATATATAATATATATATATATATATATATATATATATATAAAATGTATTTTAATGTAATAAAATATATTAAATTAGAAAGACTAACAAAACTAAATAAGAATGAATATAAAATACTTATTTTAATGTTATTCTAATTGTTGTCTATATAAAATTATATACAGGATTTCTTTTAATACATTTGAGAATAACATGATAGTATTAGAAATCAGTAACAGCAAATAATAATTTATTAAACCCATTTTTGTTAAAATCATTATGCAAATTATTCCCACAATATACTATGTAAATCTTTATTTCTTAGAGATAACATTTCAGGATTTTAAATGCATTAATGATATTGGCAATTAACTTCATTAATATTAATGATCGTTGAGAATATAACTTAAATAACTAAGGAAATCGTGATGTCAGTGATAACGTAGTTTCAGTTACAGAAAGAAATGCTTTTGTTTACAATGAAAATAATTTAAAATGTTAGTAAGATGGATTCCTTTAAATTTATTCAAATTTGCATGATATCTTATAATGGAGATAAAATGTTTCTAACCAAAACGTCACTGATTATGTCACAAGACCCTCAAGAATTGTGTAAGTTTATCAATCAGTATTTAATTTATAGTCAAAATCATTAATACATAGAATTTTCTTATTAGTTAATGATTTCTATGAAAATCTGAGTTAGATTTGTCTCATGTTATTAGTGCATTTAAAATCCTGTAAGGTGTCCTATATATCACTAAGAAATAAACGTTTACATAATATATGGTGTGGCTAATTTGCAAACTGATTTTAAAACCGGGTTTAATAAATAATTATTGGGTGTTATTGATCTCTAATATCATTGTTTTATTCTCCAATGTATTAAAATCAATCCTATGAAGGATTTAATATAAAAACCAATTAAATTATAATTAAAATAAGTAATCTTTTTATATGTGTTCTTATTTAATTTCATTAGTCTTTCTAATTTAATATATTTCATTACATTAAAACTTAAATACGCATGTCTGGAGGGTACATATTCTTGCTAGTTTAGAAAATGAATTTCTAAGTTTAAGAAAAATTATTTTTGACAATGACAATTGTACAGAAAAAAAAAAAGAACACTTTATTAACCGAATTCTTTTTTTTTTTTTTTTTTGGTTAACACACACACACACACACACACACACACACACACAAACATATATATCTTTAAACTTCTTATTTATCAATTCTATTTGTATATTAGTTACTTAAAATGTCTCCCCTACCAACACGTTCCATGAACTGCAATGTGTACTTTATAACAATGGCTAATTCTAGAGTGGCTATTTCAAGAAATTCCACATCCAAAAATATTCAAGTGCTGAATTAGAACCACCCCAAGATGTCTGGGAATTAAAATCTACTTGCAGAGAAAGACTTGAAATAATAATCAGCAGCAGCAGACAGATGGTATGGCCCATCTGTAACTAGTCATCATTGGCTCCTAGCAACTGTGGGTTCCGAAGAGAGAAAAATCAAACAGACATTAAAACTGTGTGAAGCTTACTAGCCATCATAAACTCGAACATTATAAAATGGAGTTTTAAAAAATTAACTAATTTAAAAAAAAAAATAAAAAAAAATTTTTTTTTAAAAAATCACCCCCCCCCTAAACTTTCCACTCCCCCCAAAATAAGTGTCCAAAATTCACTATATCTTCAAAGTCAAAAAACAATATTTGTGTACCTTGCAACATGTAAGCACAATCTAGCACCCCCCCCCCAAAAAAAAACAAAAAAAAAACAAAGGGTATAGCAGAAGATTTTATGACAGCAATAAATTTCAAAAACACTTAGCAAATAAAACAATTTCCAGCCCAACTTGAAATTAAATGATAATATTGTGAGTCTATATTTATGCTGAATAATCAGTTTTTAGTATTATTTGGATTATTCAGATTATTGTCCTCATCTTGTTATCTGTACAATGTTTCAGCCGATGTGCCCTCTGTGCTTCTTCAGGTTATTTCTTGTTAGACTCTGGAGCCTTTTAGAACTCAGGAACCTTCTTTTCGTACTTGGGAACCCGAAGGTCTCAAGTTCAAAAAGGCTTCCGAGTCAGATAAGAAAAACCTGAAAAGGGCCGGAGAGCACATCGGCCGAAACATTGTGTAGATAACAAAAAAGATGAGGACAGTAGTCTGAATAATCCAAATAATCTAAATTAACAAACCCTCATCTGAGAAATAATCAATATAACTCCAAGTTAATTAGAAACTTTCATTTCCTTAACAGAAGTATAATCAATGGGGGGGGTGACAAATTGGTTCATCACACATGCTGATGTAGGTATTTACACAACCCATTGGCACAGTCAGGATGTGACACAAGGTCACAAGTAAGGGACATGAAGCAAGGATGGAAGTCATTCAGTTGTAATGGATCTGCAAGATTAGCTTACTAAACATTACTCAACGATGGGACGCCTTTGGCAAGTAGATGTAAAGGTTCTGGGTCCACTGACAAATTTACTCAATGGGCGTGTTTTTAGTAAAAGATAGGCAGCTAAAAGGCTGCATTTCATAAACATTCTCAAGCTATGGTTTTAAACAGTCACACTACTGTTCTTCTAAAAAGGATGGCTTTGGCATTAAATAACCCACACAGATTGATATGTGATTAAACAAAGAAACTAAGTATTCAAACTTGTGATTATGCCCAATAATTTTTGCCCTATGACATCCATTGGAATTATGGTTAAGTTTAAGCCAACATTGACATGGTCATATATATTACACACACACATACACAGAACACTAGAAGTGGCTACTCAGCGTTGTCTGGGAAAGGTGTGTGTGGGGGGACCCTGGTGTATTAATTTGTTTACTTATGAGATTTACAATTGCTGGATATTTTTAAGTAGAATTTCAATGCTATTTCTATGTATATTTTGATTTTAAAATAGAAATCAAATATATATAACATACACACATAGAACTGAATCAAAAGTAGATATTGAAATTGACAAAAATCCGTTCCTGATTATAAAAAGTAAATTGATATTTTATTATAAACATGAAATAGAAAGTAGACATTTCATCATCAATTGGGAATATTTTTCATTGTCATTTTTAAAAGCATTAGAGACACTTAATTCTTTAGAATAGCAACTTTAAATCCGTGTGTGAAGGGGGTGGATTATCCTCAATTCACATAATTGGCCTCAATTAGAAAAGCCGAGATTAAACCAAAGCTTCTTTTTTTTAAATCTGTTTTGTTATAAAAAAAAAAAAAAAATTTTTTTAAATCCATTGACATTAGTTGATTCTTACACCTGTTTAAGTACAAATATTTAAAAATATTTTATCTTTTCTTTCATGAACTTGTTATAGTTTTAACACCAAAATGCATGACCCCTTGCCTGTGAGAAATTTATATTTGGATAATTTGAGCAGTGACTTTACTGTAAAGGCAATTTGTGTTTGCAAATTCAAAATTGAAAAAAGACTGCTTGATACTTTGATAAAAATAAATAGCGACAGATTTCGTTGTTTTAGTCATAGAGTTCACAGCTATTTTTTTGAAATTCAGATCTGTCAAACCAGAGAGAAAGTAGCGTAGAGTTTTAAGAAATAATATACAGATTGGATTTGTAAATTAAGCAATAAAAAAATGATTTTTTTTTTTTTTTTATTTTTTTTTTTTAAATCATTAAACAAATTCAACTGAATCTTTTTTTCTTGATGAAATTTACATACACATTCTGATTTGCATTGGAGAAAGAAAAAAATGTTTCTTCTAAAATAATTTCCATGTGATTCTTCATATAAGCATCGAGATAGCATAATGGTTATCAGGGAAGAAAACAAATTATGAGCCAAGTTCAAATTCCAGACAAAGCAATGTCTTTGGAGGAAAAGGCATGAATCCAACTCTTCTTTCTCGATGATTTTTTTTTTTTTTAATGAACATAAAACTATTGAGTTATGCTGGGGGAGGGGGACAAAAAAAAACAAAAACAAAAAAAAAAACATTTTGTTTAGAGATATCTTTTAGAGTTTCTACTATAAAAAAAAAAAAAAAGAAAAAAAAAAAAGTTTTGCACAGCAGAAAAAAAAAAAATAATTTAAAATGACAAAAAACTTTCCCAAGTTCAACAAAAAACACTTGAAGTAGGCTTGAGGGCACATCGTCCGAAACATTGTGTAGGTAACAATAAAGATGAGGACAATAGTCCAAATAATCCAAATTATCAAGCCTCATCTCAAAGATTCAGAGAAATAATGATAAAAAAAAGTTTCCTTCAGATTACTATGGCCTTGTGTCAGACTAAACTTGGTAACGGTTTCAATAAATGCATAAGAAATTAATGTTAGTATGTTTACGGCATGTCAACAACCCTTGGGTTATTTTATGCCAAAGACATTTTGTTTGATTCATTGTTAATGGGTACTCAATTTTTTTCTAACTCATTTTTTTCTTCTATTTAACTTATATTTAGATGGGACCCTAACAGGTACTACCATTCTTATTGCGATTGGTATGTTTTTTTTGGGTTTTTTTTTCTCCAAAATTGGCATTGACTATTCCAATCCATTTTGATCACTTTATTATCTAAGTTGCTCAGGTGTTTAAATAGAATTTAAAGTTTCAATTTCAATTGAATTTGATCAGTTTGTAGGAGTTGGTTATCAACAATCAAAATTTGGCTTTTGGGTCTGACCATTAGAAAACATTGCAAGTAAAATCAGTTGAGAAAATATATTTTTATGAAGAAATATTCATTTATCATCAAAAAATTGAAAAAGAAAAAAAAAAAAAGGGGGGGACATTGCTGCTGTTGCTACAAATGATTTTGTAAATTGATAAGTCATTTTAAATTGGAAATAAGGCTTTTTTATGGAGTTTTAAAGTGAAGAAAAAGAAAAAAAGAAGAAATAGAAAGAAATAGAAAGAAAAAAAAAAAGAAGAGGCTCAAGGGGATTCAAAATAGTTTAAGCTTAAAATAAATATAACACACACACACACACACACACACACAGAGTTGTAGAAAAAAGTTTTTCTCTCTACCACAGTTTTGGTGTTTTAGTTCTTCTGAAGAAGGTGTACCTTGAACACTGAAACTGTGATAGAGAAAAGTTTTTTTCTCTACAACTATTAATATTCTATATCTTACAAAATATATTTAATTTAACTACTAATGCCACTACAGTGAAAACATGGAAGTAGCATTTGAAGAACATATAAATAAATAAATAAAAAGGAAAAAAAAAATGCACACACAAACTAGTCAAATACCCAGTATTATAAATAGCTCTAATAAAAAAAAAAAAAGTTTAGTTAAAACCATTTGATCCCACTTGACCAAATATGTAAGAGTCTGGCTGAAAAGAGCTTCACAAAACCAATAATAATAATAATGATAATAGTTGCAAGCAAAAGCACTTTGAAGTCCAATAACAATAGACTTCAGTTGCGCTGTTCTGATTCCAATAACAGTGGAAACAACAACAACAGCAAAGCGCCAATGTCTATTGACGTCAAAGTCAACCATTTCAATAGAAGAATCTCCATGGGAAAAAAAAAAGAAAAACTTCTAAACAACAAATTGCATTTAGTAATAATGATTTCTGAAAAAAGCCCAAAAGTCATTAACAAAAGTTAGCATTCAACTTTGACAAACAAAAGCCGAAACTTACTGGGAAGATAAAAAATACTTATATTTCAATGCTTACAGATATTTTTAGTTTTGAATAGAACAAAAATGAGATCCACATGAATTATTATTAACGTTTTTTTTTTTGTTCTTTATGAATTGCAGTTGATATAATCTTATAATGGAGATTGTGTGCTTTTCTGTCTGTAACCGAAACTATATTACTACTCAAGTCACAATTCCTTAGTTATTGACATCACATTCTCCATGATTTTATTTTTATCTAAACCTCAATTATTAATAAAATTGTCTTACATTATTAATACTGTTATCTTTGTCTACATACTGACAACATTCAATTATATTTATATATACAACAAAATAGCGGTTTACAGTGTGAATGGGAAGGCTAATTTGCATATTAATATTAAAAAATCGAATTTAATAAATATGTGCTCAGTATTATTGATTTCTAACTGTTTAGTTTTATTTTAATGAATATAAGCAAAAATCTCTTCAATGAATCTTAAATGAAATCCATTAACAAGATAAAATAACTGTCATTTTATTCTTTACTTCCTCTTATAACTAAATACTTAAATTAGAAAAAATAACAATGAAAGACGGGAGTGATGGAAGAGTAAGTTTCAGTTGTTCCATTTTTTTTATTATACTCCATCTGTTTCAAATCTTTTTATCTGTATTCTTATTTAGTTTCATTAGCCTTTCTAATTTAATGTGATATTTTATTATATTAAAACTTAAATACTTGCACCCAGAGGGTGCATATATTTGCTAGTTATAATAATAATAATAATAATAATAGTATAATAATAATATGATTATATATTTTTCTATGAAACAAAAAGTTCTCATTTGCTAAATTATTAACTAAAGTCTTTTTTATGACATACTTTTTTTTTTCTTTCCAAAAATTCAAGAGATTGAATACCAGTGATGCTGATAGCTTTTTGATTTAGTGCATCCTGGGACACACGCATTTGCTTTGAATGAGTCCTCAGGAAAATTCATGGGTCCCAACTAAAGCCATCTAACTCCTACCTTGTAACATACCCTGTGTAATTTATTTCTAAGAAACTATTGAAATGTATTTACAGTTAGCTTGAAATGGTGAGGGGAGAAAAAAGAAAAACACTGGGATGCATGGATATGATTTTACTGCATCCTTTTAGATTTTTGTGCGTCAGGGATGCAGGACACGTACCTATCAGCATCTCTGGAATATGGATATTTCAACTTTATATTTTCTATGGAAACTTAGTTGTCCTTTTGTTGCCTCTTCCTACAAACTTCCGATTTCTTTTCATCATTTTAATGCAGAGGATTTTGAATATTTCTTTATATATAGTTACCCAACCTCTCCACATTAGCAGGAAGTGACAATGTCAATTTAGGAAGTGGAGTTTAACAGTTTTCCTTCTCCTAGACAAGTTGAAAAAAAAAAGTTAAAGAACCCAGCCTGTCCTACTATTTACCCATAGCTGGAGGGAGAATAGCTGGATGCATACCTTTCTTTATACTACCAGTTCTATGCAAAACATTTTTTTTAACAGATTTAGTCAAGGACTTAAATTTTCTTTATACAATACAAGTAAAAATTAAACTCAGCAGATTGTCAGTATCAGCTGATCAATGAGAGAGTCTATTCCTTTTTGCTAGCACTAGACATGGGAATATTTTTTTGCTGAGGTGGAGTGCTACATCTACTGTCAGCTCCCAGATGCTTTACTGCACAGATCAGATTATCCAAGCTGTAGTAATCATGTGCTGAGTTGGCAAGGCTGGTATTGAACCCGAAACCTTGCAAGTCCTAGGCAGATGCTCTAACGACTAAGCTAAACTGCAAAGTTCCTTTAAAACAGCCAAATAAGCATATGTTCACCAGTTTTCAAGTTTGAACAGAAAATTGTGTGTGCCTTCCACTTAAAACCCAGTT
The DNA here is from genome assembly GCA_023376005.1 of Doryteuthis pealeii. NCBI lineage: Eukaryota > Metazoa > Mollusca > Cephalopoda > Myopsida > Loliginidae > Doryteuthis > Doryteuthis pealeii. The sequence goes on from CM042156.1 coordinate 34,817,680, forward strand.
GGAATTATTTTAAAATTTAATTTTCATTTTATCATCGATTAATAAATTTCTGAATTTTTCAGATGAGGATTAATAATTAGTATTATTCAGACTATTGTCCTCATCTTTGTTATCTGTACAAGGGCGACAGTAACATAGAATAATAATTAAAACAGCTTAACACCTGTACCCCAGCTATGGTTAACGGAATGAGAACAGGATACTCCTTGGATGGATTAAGGTTTGGGTTCAAAGTTCCGTGATGGTTCCCAATTACAAAAAGAAGGTTCCAGAGTTTGAAAAGAAATACCTGAAGAAGGCCTGAGGGCACATCAGCCAAAACATTGTACAGATAACAATAAAGATGAGGACAATAGTCCGAATAATCCAAATAATACTAATTGATTAATAAGTTATTACTTGTGATAAAGAGTCATGAGTAAAATGTAATGGTGTCTGGTTCAATATGAAGACATTTCAGGACAAATTTTAATTTTTTTTAAAATTTAATATCAAGAATATTTGGGTTCATATTCTAAAAATATCAAGATTTTCAAATCCACAATTAGAAAAAAATTGTCATGACAAATTGATACATTGTGTCCAAAATTTATTTAATGCATTATTCTTTCCTAACAGAAAAAGTGTACCTGATGATTGTGTACAATATTACCCGCCACCCAAATTACTTAAGCTTTGGTGAAAAATTATGTGGCAGCAGAGATGTGGTTCATTTGAAAACAGCATAGCTAACATGACTTTGGAAACATTTTTTCACGCTTAGAGTTGCCGAGGCATAGAATAAACTGCCTGCATCCATTGAAGGCTGCTGAAACACTGCATCTTTCAAAGCCTCCATGCTCCCTGTAACCCGCCAACACTACTATACTGTATATTAATACTGTACACTATTCATGTTCCTGGCACTAATACATTATTCTATGTACTAGACATGAGAATTTGAAGAGTTGTGGTGCACTGTACACAATAAAATTTCATTATTATTAGTTTGTTTATATATTGAAACCCTTAGAGAGGTTTCTATATAATTCTACTTGGACTAATTTTATTTTTTATCATTTTTGGGGTTTTGCCTATCTGTCTAGGTTATGAACCAAGATCCTCCCCCTCTTCACCCCTGTTGTTTTCTTTAGCGGATTGAGAAAAAAAAAAAAAAAAAACAAAAAAAAAAAAAGACAAACAAAAAAAAACCAGACACAAAGAAATAAACTTGATAAAAAGAAAAAAATTTTTTTAAATTAAAAAAAAAAAAAAAAAAAAAAAAAAGAGAGAGAAAGACATTTTAAAAAATTCTTTCGTGTCTTTGTATAAAATAGAGGAAAAAAAATTTTCAAGGATCAAAGTCGGAAGAAGAAATTGGAATGAAAAAAAAAAAAAAAAAAAAAAAAAAACAGAAAATAAAAAAAAACAAAAGATTGTTTGCATCTTTTTAAACAACAAGTTTGTGTGGTTGACACACCCACAAAAAAAAGAAAAAAAAAAAAGAAAAGAAAAGGAAAAAAAAAAAAGGGAGGATAAACCTGATTAAAATAAATGGGAGATGCATGTGTGCAGGGGGAGGTGGAGAAGAGAGAAGTGATAAAATAAGAGGCCAATAGAGAGCATATGTGTCTCACTTCGTCTCTCACTCTCTCTCTCTACCAAGTGGCAAAAGATTCTATGAAGAATGTGTGAGATCACTGAAAATAAACAATCAACAGAAATTCTCATAACAAATGACGACATCAGTGATATTAAACCCAAAAATGGAAAAAACCAAAAATTAACACAGGCAAACAGACACCCAAAATTAGAATACAAAATTAAAATAAACTTTAAAAAATCCACATCACTAAGGATTCCAAAAACTCAATATACTCCTATAAATTGATTTTGCTAATATATTGATCTTTGATGAATAAAATAAAAATCATTAATTTATACAATTAATTTTTGAAGATTCAGCGTTCCAAATTCTTTTCCATTATGTTGGAGTTTCAATCTTATAGAATTTTTACTCATAAATCGGCAGACTCATAATTTAGTAAAAAAAAAGTAAATTAGGCCTTAGAATTTAACCTATAGAGGAATAAAGACAAAAGAAAACTTCCAGAACATTTCATAGGAAAGTCAACATTAGATTGTAAATCTATCTATCTATACATATATAAAGGGCAGTTTGTGTGTATGTCTGGAGAAAAATATGCAAATAAAACAATGACAAAGTAATATATATATATATATATATATGTATGTATATGTATATGTATGTGTGTGTGTGTGTGTGTGTGTGTGTGTGTGTGTGAAATAAAAGGAAATTAATCCGACAGTGTGAATTGATATATTGAAAAAACAAATGATTTTTACAAATGCATGGGATCACAGGAGAGAATGTGCACCGTTTCAAGGCCTTCCTCTCAACGGTTTTAAAATATATATATATATATATATATATATATATATATATATATAAAGAAATAACAAAAGACTTAGAGATTTAGCATTATAGTCTATTTCAGGGAGCTTAGACAAAGTGTCTAACTCTCCCGACTCATCAGATGCGATATATATATATATATATAATTATGCACACATTCACTATCACCAGATTTTTTTTTTTGAGCAAAAATGAGGATTTGATTTATATTCATGAAGATAATAAAAATAAATTTAAATGATAACAGCATGGATTTTTTTTTTTTTGCATTTAATACTTTAAATAGGAGACATTAATTTTTCTTTTCAGAGTGTCTGGATCAATTCAAGTTTTTATGGGGCATCCTACAAGGATCCAACATTAATGGATCTGCGAGACTACCTTATTACCCCCCCCCCCCAGGTGACACTGGGTAGCCGCTTCTAGTAGAATATAAAGAATATTTTAACTTTATCCGTATCTTCTAAAACAATCTTAAATATACTCTATTAAGTATAGTCTATATGTATTTACCAAACCCTTCCACACAAGTAGGAGGTTGAGTTGAGTTTTGTTTAACGGCATATCAACCTCTGTGGGTCATTTAATGCCAAAAAGGTTATTTTGGATTTCAGACTTTAAAGTAGTGGTTCTATGGAGATAATTGGTTATGTTCTGTTATATTTTGTTGAAAAGGTTGCTTTTTTTAATAAAATTTAAAATGTTTTCAGGGTTTGTATTCTTAAAGATGTCTTTCAGGTTTCTAGCTTGATAGTAGTTTTGCGGATATGTTTAAGTCTGTTACAATTTAGAAGGATATGCTTGGTTGTAAGTTGTACTTTGCATGTTGGGCACACTGGGCCACCCTACAAGTAGGAGGTGACACAGTTAATTTCTTAAGCAGAGTTTAACAGGTTCGATTTCAGAATTTTCCTTTTTCTAGACTGGTTGCCTAAGGTTAAAGAGCCCAGTCTGTCCAACCGTTTGTCCATAGCTGGAAGGAGAATAGTTGGATTCATACCTTTTCCCAAGAGTTTTAGCACTATGTGAAATGCTACCAGCCATGTCCAGGATTTGAACTCATTACACAGTCCATTACATTTTATCCTTCTCGAGAGAAATAAAAAAAATATATCGAAATTTATGAATCAGATATGAAATACATCTACAAAAATACACCTGTAAAGGAAACTTGAGTACCAACTTTTATCACACACAGTTTTCCGCATTAAATAACCCACAGGGTTACAGTGATGCTGATAGCTTTTTGATTTAGTGTGTCCTGGGACACACATATTTGCTTTGAATGAGTCCCCGGGAAAATTCATGGGGACCAACTAAAGCCATCTAACTCCTACCTTGTAACCTATCCTTTGTAATTCGTTTCTAAGAAACTATTGAAATGTTTTACAGTTAGCTTGAAATGGTGAGGGAAGAAAAAAGAAAAACACTGAGTTGCTGGATCCATTTAGATTTTTGTGTGTCAAGGACACGGGAAATTAGCATCTCTGGGGTTATTATACCATTAAACAAACGAAACAAATTTGAAGATATTAAGAACTTGAAACTTTTATCAAAATTACTTGTTTTGGCATTAAATGACCCAAAAAGAGTTGAAATGCCATAAAACAAACAAACCAAACTTGAGTTTAATTTCATTTATTTTGGAATCTTAAAAGGTTAAAAGCAAAGTGGTTTTCTTAGAAATGGCATAATGGAAGGAAGGTAAGTATATTCTGCACAATAAGGGGGGGGGGGATGAAGGGGGGGGAGGGGGAGGAGCAGAAATGTTTTAAACTTCCAACTTGACAAATATGCAAAGAGTTGAGCAAACCAATCCCCACCCCCTTAAACAAATTGCAACAATAATCAGGTGAGGTTTTTATATTGACAAACTGACCCAATGTCTATGTCCACTTCACTGACACCCACCTGTCTCTCTCTCTTTCTCAGTGGTTTAATTTATATACTTGAAATTCTTTATATTCACAGCTGCAGCAGCAGCAGCAGCAACACTTTTTCTTGACCTACAACGAAGGGTCACTACCACCACCACCCATTGGTGACTAAACAACAAGTCAACTTCAGAGCCAATGAAGAATATTTTTTTCTTCTTTTTTTTTTTTCCAAATACAGTAATTGATAGCTTCCTAAAAAACAGTCTGAGTTTTTGAAAGGGGTGTGAGGGTGGGTGAGGGGGTCAGGGCTGGGTTTGAAATTTATCAGATTCACCACAAGATGGGATTTCACAATTGCCCAGTTTTTTTTTTGGTAAACAAAGCCAAGAAAGAATTTTTTAGTTTGGAAACGATAGGAACAATTTTATAGAAAGCTTTTAAAAATCTAGAAGCTAATTTTTTCTTCTCCTCTCCCAACTTGACATCCAAAATGTTGCTAGAAATTCTCAGAAACTAAAGACCAAAAATGTTTATGTGAATTTAAGTGAGGATAGCAAAGATATGAAGTCAACGTCATGTCTTTGTTATCCTTAGATATAACATGCTCTATCAATGATATTCAACACTATAAATACAGTAAACTGTATTATTAATATCTTTAGAATTACAACTATTATTACTATATATATATATATATATATAATATATATATATATATAAAAAAATGGAGAATGAATTAGAAAAGTATTGGCATATGAAGATGCTCAATACTAAAATAGCAGAGCAGTTTTACAATCAAATATTATATATTATGAGTTTTAAGCCACCATTTTTTTTTAAAATATTAACATTTTGACCATCTGATGATTGCAAGTAAGCATGAAGCTTTAGTTATGGGATGTTAAATCCATAATGTGTGTGTGTGTGTGTGTGTGTGTGTGTGTGTATATATATATACACAGTGATGATGATAGCTTCTTGGTTTAGTGTGTCCTGGGAGGCACATATTTGCTTTAAATGAGTCCCCGGGGAAAACTAAAGTTTCTTAATAAATTGTAGGGTTTTTATTTATGATCTGGGGAAACAACTGAAGCCATCTAACTCCTACCTATCCTGTGTAATTCATTTCTAAGAATCTATTGAAATGTATTTACAATTAGCTTGAAATGGTGAGAGAAAAAAAAAAAAAAAAAAGACACTGGGACACATGGATATGATTTTACCGATTCCTTTTAGATTTTTATGCGTCAGGGGATGCAGGATGCATACATATCAGCATCTCTGAAATTTCTATAATTAAGTTTTGATAATATATCCAAAAATATCTTAAAATTTATTTTGAATTCTTGTTGATAGTTTTTGCTCAGTCATTTTGTTCAATTCTATGGAAGCATTATGGTAGCAAAGATCCAAGTGATCGCTACAAGGGAGGTGGGGGTAATATGATCAGACAGTACCCCAGATATATATAAAAGGGGGGGGGGAGATCTGATATAGATCATCCAAATCCTGTAAAAAAAGGTTTTATATTATTTTGTATTATAAGTTGAAGTCTATAATCAAGTTTTGAATTTTAAATTGACAATAAGAAAGTATTTGCTGTCAGCAGCAGCAGCAATGTGCATGCATGGAACTCCCCCACCCCCCCAAAAAAAACAACCCAACAACAATACTTCTGACCCACGTGTCTCATAGGCCGACCAAATATGGTAATTAAAATGCTGTAAGGATAAATTTTAGCCTTTGGGACGTCGTATGTAATTGACTTCCATATTTTAGTCTGCTCTGAGCAGCAAGCATGTAATAATATGTCTAGAAGAACGTTTCTTTTTTTTTATGCTTGGTGGCATTAGAACCAGGCAAGCCATTTTTTAAAACTAGCTAGCTCAATCGGTAGAGCATCCGGCTAGGAATTGCAAGGTTCCAAGGGGTTGATACTGGTCCTCGACAACACAGCGCAAGAATCGTATAGTTTGGGTAATCGTGGAGGAAAAAAAAACAAAACAAAAAAAAACAACAATCTCCCTGGTCTAATGCTAGTGAAAAAGGAGATTCCCTCATAGCAACTCCAGACTTTAAAAAAATTTTTTATTTTTAATTTTTATAAAAAAGTATTTGCTCTAGAACTTCAACAAGTAGACACGGGTGTATAACATTGTGAAAGGGGTCTATTTTAACTGGATAGATTGTGGCCTAAATGTTAAAGGAGTTTCAGGAGGCCAAACAGGTGGCATTCACTTTGTAGCAATGCCCTTCATCCTGGACTGGTTGATCCAGCTCTATCCAATAAATTCACCTGTGGTGAATTCATGAAAAGAGTAACAAGGGAATAGGAAATTCACAAGCAGTCCTTAAACCCTACATGCATATCCTAATCAGGGGAAAACAAGATGCCCTTATTCGCTGCCAATTTTTCAGATGCAGTGACAAGTGCCCTTGAGAAAGATAGGAATCTATGCCTTTTCTAGGCTATGGATTAACTCTTAATGTCCTATACCTCCTCATTGCACACGGCTGGAAATCACATTCATTTTTCTAATCCGCCCCAAATGATAGCCTTTGTTTAAATGTAATATTAAACATATTTAGAAGTCTTTGATTTAAGGGAAATAACAAGTAACTTTAAATAGAAAGGACATTTTAGCCATTTTTAGATAAATCCTTATAGGAATGGGGCTCTGGACTTAGAAAATTCTCAACAGGATGTTTAGAGTTAATTGCACGAATTTAGGAAAAAGGGTCAAAAAATTATTCCTTGCTGGTGATACCTTGTAACCTAGTAAAAGCTGTCACAAGTTAGAGAGAGAGAGAGAGAGAGACAGAGAGAGAGAGATATGGGCAGCACTAATGCGACTCCTATTGCTCTGAAAAATACCATTAAGAGAATTAATGGGTCATGGAATGAGAACAGAATACAAGACAACTAAAAGATTTGAAAAAAGCCAAGATTGAATAAATAAATAAATTAAAAAAAAAGAGCAAAAGAACATTACCAAAATCTGAAGTGGAACCATGCCAGTTATTTAAAGATTTTAACAGATGACAACAACAACAGCAGCAAAAAGTTATTTAAAAGTATCAAAACACTTAACCTCAACACTCGAAAAGTTTAAGAAGTTATCTTTAGTGGCATCCCAGCCAGTCAAGAGGGGGGTGGGGTGGGGTTTGAAGAATAAAAAGAAATATCACCAAGTGTTGCTTCTTCAAAAGCAAAAAAAACCCCAAAAAAACCCTGAAAAATCCTTTGTCTATTAACTCTTAACATCCTGTTGAGAATTTTCTAAGTCCAGAGCCCCATGCCTATAAGGATTTATTAAAAAAAATGACTAAAGATGGCCTTTTCATTTAAAGTTACCTGTTATTTCCCTTAGATCAAAGATTTCTAAATATGTTTAAATCCTATACTTAGCTGTGGTACAAATAAATGATCCTCAATAGACATTTACGAAATCAGTTTAAGATTTTGTTCATTGACAAGGTAAACAACATTTGGTTAATCTGATTAGTGATGACATAAGTGTGTACGAGAACTTCACTGGGTAGGTACTGTAAATCCTCGAGTATAGTCCGCCCTTGATTATAATACACAGGGGATTTTTAGGGGGCTGTACCTCTGAAAAAAATGCGTCTGAATAAACATTGCTGGACAGTAAATAGAGACTCGGACATTGCTTAGAAAATATTTTTCATTTTTAACCTCGTATATAGTACGCACTAGGGATTTTGACCTTTAAGTTTTGGGGAAAAAGTGCGGATTATACTCGAGGATTTACGGTACTGCTCCTCATTTCAACCCCAGAAATAAATTGTTGGGATAGGGTAGGGGAGTAAAGGGGCACAAAATTAATGAAGATAAACTGCATTGTGGGATTGTCTGCCCTTGTTTGGCTGGAAGAGTTATCTTCCCTTGTGTTTCTGGTTTTCCCCACCAGGTCCTCTGACTATTTAAGCAGGCAAGTGCCAAGTTTGAACTCTTCTCCGGGACTTGACGAACACACATGGTTTAGACAGTTTGTCTACAACCTTCTTGTGTGGGGGTTTTCACCCCTGCACAGACAACGTAGTAAGTGACTGACTAATGGAATCTCCATAACTTTATACTTCCATTTTGTATCTTGTCTCATAAATGTGTCACTTATATATCCTCCATGTTGTTTCTGTTGTATCGTATATGTATCTTCTCCACGTGCTGTCATATATTAAAGTCCATTGTTATATTTAACACCCTTGGTCGGATTTGTCTGTTCAACTAATTATAATTAACATTATTACATTTTGAATCCAACAGCACTTATTTTGCAATGCATTTATCAGATGCATAAGTAATTTCAATGTAACAGCAGGAGCCATTTGAAGCTCACATTTCGGGGAGGAAAAAGGATTTAAAACTAAACAGATATTTTAAGTCTAAAAGTAGATGTAAAGGGTTAATAATCATCTCATAAGCCATCTTTAGGAGGAGGTTCAAGTCTTACTGAGCAGGCCTTGTGCCAGCCTTGAGAAAAAAAAAGGGGATAAAGGACCTACAAGATTCCTGGTTCGATACTGGCCCTCGCCAACTCGGTGCATGAATAGCACATGGATCTGTGTGGTAAAGCAAGGAGCTGAATGTAGGCGTGGCGCTCCACCTCAGATGACTTTTACCCATAAAAAGATGGGACTTTATACATGGATTGACACTTCTGCCGGCATACAAAGTGTAGTATCTGTGCTTTGAAAAATGTTACAAAGAATCATACAGAAATACAAATTGCTTTCTTATTTATTGTAAACCATGAAAATTTTATCTTTATTTATTTATTTTTTAATAAATCTGATTTATGTATAATGAAACATTGAGTGCAATGATAACTTTAAACCCCCCCCCCGAAAAAAAAAATTTCTAAAATCATCAATGAGTTCATAGAAAGGTTATTTTTTTTTTTTTTTGTTTTTTTACTCAGTTGCATGTGTGTGTGTGTGGGGGGGGATGAGTGAATGGTGTACAGATTTTAAAAAATCAATATGCTAATATATTTTTTCCTTCTCTCTTTTCAACATTGCACTAAAGGAAACATCGACAGAAATGTTTCATAAAAACAGAAAAGTAAAAAAAAATAAAAAAAAAATTTAAAAAAAATAAAATACTGGATATGAAAATGGAAGCAAAGCCCAGACATTTTTTTTTTTAAGGGGAAAATAAAAAAAAAACATGGCATGCAAAAAAAAAAAAAAAAAAAAAAAAAAAAAAAAAAAACGGGAAAGAGAAAAAAAAAAAAAAAAAAAAAAAAAAAAAAAAAAAAAAAAAAAAAGAAAGAAAAAAAGAGGCACATAGAAGAAAAACATTAAGAAAATGTCAAATCAGTCAGCAGATTTTATTTGGGCTCAAAAGGGGAAAAATGGATTATTTGCCAGGAGGGAGGAGGTGGAAAAAAAGAAAGCCCCCCCCCCACAAACAACAAAAACAAATAATAAAGATTAGAAATAAAAGAAGAAGAGACCCTCCCCTCCCCAACCCTAAAAGACCAACTGATATAAAACATTAAGAACATCTGAGGATGAAAAATCAAAGATGAATTTTAGCTTGCTTATAAAGTCCAACTTATTAGAACTCCCATTGTAGCCTTGTGCCAGACTAAAAAAATCTGAAATTATTTTCTGTAGGACAAGATTACAAAAGCCTCCACAGTTATTGCTTATGAATTCAGTTTTATTAACAAGATATCATATTGAGTGGCCTTGTTCTATGCAACGCAAAATAAAGGATTAAAAGGAAATTTCTACATAATATCAAGGGGGGGGGTAAGTGAAATCATTTAGATGACCCAAGCGGGGGGGGGGGTGTCGAAGAGTTAAATGAACGAAAAGTTCATACATCACACTGTATTTACGAAATAGACTTGATTCTTATTTCTTAAAAGTTTTTTTTTTTTTTTTTTTTTTTTTTTTTTTAAAGTTCCCTACACAATTTTTGCATATAATTAAAAGTACACTGCTGATTGGGAAGTGAGAAAAATTCTGTGTGGGTGGGTGTTTTTATTTGTGAGGGTAAGAAAAATTGTCTGCTCTCTCTCTCTCTCTCTCAAATGACACTGGACAAATATTCAAAATTATTTAAATGATATCAAAACAAAAGATCAAAAAGAAACAAAATGAGTGTCCTACAATTAAAAAGGTTTTTATTGCTACTTTGTCACAATGAGTATCTTTGACCCTAAAAACAAAATTGGATTTTTCTAACTCCAGTCTCATGTTTATATGGGAACTTTTTTTTATCTTTTTTTTTTTTTTTAATGAAATTTAATGAAAGCATATGTTAGAGAAGAATTCTATAAAGTCATTGTGGAATAAAATGAATTGAGTTTTATATTTCTAATGATGTAACACGTTTAGGTCTTCTTTTACCACGAGAAAGAGAGAGAGAGAGAAAAAAAACAAAAACTTATTGAGTTTTTTTGTTTAGAAAGTTGGGAGGATGGAAAAGAAAATATTAGTCGGTTTGCAGGATTAAATTGAAGAGTTGAATAATAAACATTGATGTATTAAATTTACAACACATTTGGTAATATAAATTATCACCATGAAAAGTTTACTTTCAGGATTATATTTACTGATTTTGTTATTATAAAAATAATAAAACAGATCAAATTCTCTTCGGCTGCTTTACTTTACATATGCATGTATTTATCAGTAAAAATTCTCTCCCACTAGTGGGTGTGATGATAGCCTGGCATTAGAGACTGACTGATGAAAAATCGGTAGTTTCGATCACGGCTGGAGGTAGCCTGCTAAGTCTAGCCACACCGAAGAGACGTGATATGTCAAAACAGGACTGTATATGGATGACACACACACACACACACATATATATATATCTATCTAAAAACTTTGTTCTTATGAACGTTGTTTTTTTTGTCTTTTGAAGCATTGGGAAAAAAACCCAAAACATATATATATATATATATATATATATATATATATATATATATATATATACATACATTACTTTATTGGGGGTCAAGTTTCTTGGTACAAAAGGTGATTCTAGGTAGGTCCTATTCTCTATCAGTAGTTTGTTGTAGAGTTCAGGTTCCATATGAGAGCTCAATGCTTAATTTTTATAAACAGACCAAAATTTGTCTGAATAGAATAAAATAAAAACGGTTCTGACGAAGCTCGGTGGCCTCAGATACCCACGAGTGGAAATGGTCCATAATCACGATACCCTTATTATATATATATATATATATATATATATATATATATATATATATATATAATATATTATATATATACACACACACACACACAAACAAACACATCAACTTCACATCTGTTGTCTGATAGCGAAAAGTCTTTCTGTCTAGGTTTGGGTTTAAAAATTGATAAAGTCTTACTTTTGACTATGCTTTTCTCGCAATGATCAAGCACTCATCATTGACTTTGCTATACAGGCTCTAACAATGATACTGAGCATTATTTATAAACATAGCAAACTATATTATATATACGTTCATACAATGACTGCTTTTCACAGCAACATTGCTTCCAACAAAGCCTTCATCAAATAATGACTGGGTTCAAGCAAGGTTTCGGGGCCCAAAGTATCATTACCACTAACTTAAAGTGCCCCAGAAGTATCTTACGATACCACCAGACTATATTGGACCATCGTCACTCTGCGGAATTGGCATATCCACACTGATGCAATTAGAGCCTTATCTGGGATCTTAATGCATTTCCTCTTATCCGATAGAGAAAGTCCAATGAGAGAGAGAGAGAGAGAGAGAGAGAGAGAGAGAGAGAGAGAGAGAGAGAGAGAGAGAGAGAGAGAGAGAGAAGAGTAAAAATGTACATCATGAGCTATTTATCTATGAGAGCAATCCACTTTAAAATGATCCAGCATTGGATTGTTCTTCCAATGGAAATCAAGTAGATCCAATGGGGACATCAACTATATTTCCTATCCACATCAAAATATATCTAAACTCAAAAAAAGGAAAAATCTTGAATTTCAAATTCTATTCGCATTGACTTTGTTAATTATTCAATTTGAATATATTAAAAATAAAAAATGAAATGAAATTTCACCAATGATTTCACGAAAAAGCCAACAAAAAACCAAAAATCCTTGCATCAAATATGAATTTATGCTTTTAAGATTGATTAGTCATATTGCTAATGTCCCCTTCTTGCTCATCATATGCGTGTTGGGGGCATTTCACAGGAGCTTGTAACTTTGGTTTCTTTGTTTTAATGGCATATCAACTCGTGGGGGTTATTTAATACCAAAGCCATTCTTGTAAAAGGACAGTAATGGTAACTATCTAATCTATAGCAAGGATTTTGTAACTTATAGTGAGTAAAAAGTAATTACTGCAATTGAATCCCTATAAGCCATATATATCTAATGTTGACAATATAGATAGGAGGTTAAGCCTTAAAAGCTCAGGTTATACAGCTTGGTTCAGAGGAGGGTGTCATACAGTGTGTGTGGGGGGGGACAGAAAACACAAATTACCTTTGGCAGCAAATAGAGAATTACAATTTAATAAGCAAATTAAAAAGTGAATAACTATTAAGTTTGGTTTGAAAGTAACTTGATGTCTGCATTTAAAATGCGCTGACAAAACTTTATTTGGTTTGGTTTCTGTGTTTAATCACATATCAACCTTTGTGGGTTATTATGGGGCCGGTTTAGCTCAGTCGGTAGAGTCTTCGGCTAGGAATCACAAGGTTCTTGGTTCGATACCAGCCCTCGCCAACTCAGCGAATGAGTAGCACAGGGATATGTGCGGTAAAGTGAGGAGCTGATGGGAGGTGTGGCGCTCCACCCCAGATGCTAAAATAATCTCCTTGGTCTAGCACTAGTGAAAAGGGGATAGCCTCCCTCGCTGTCTGGCCGACGACTTTACTTTTTTACTTTATATACTAAAGCCATTCTTGTAGAAGAATGGTAGTAATACTATTTAATATAATAATAGAGTTCATACCTTTCCCAAGGGTGTCAAGTCCAAAAGTGAATGTAATAGCATGACTAGTTTGAACTAACTCACTTTTTATTTTTGTTTTTAATATTTCACCAGTCTTACTGGTGTGATTTTACCATTTCTTTATTTTTTGTTTTTTTTCTCTACTTTTTTCAAAATTCCGCGTTTATTAGATATGCCAGTTCATGGGCATGTACACACTCGGGATTTCTATAAGCTTCATCTTATGTACATGTTGACTATACTTTGATGTCGTAATTTTGAAATTTTATTTTTTACTAATGAATATGTATGTTTAAATTTTCTGCATTTTGTATTCTTATTGACAAGGGTTTTATATATATATATATATATATATATATATATATGTGTGCATGTAAATGTTTTTTAGGTCTTTTATATAAGTTTAAAGTTATTAGCATGCTTACATTTGAATATGATTTCATTTCTTCTATTTAATAGTTTCTTCTGGTTTTTGAATTTTATTATTGCTATTTTTTTCCGCCAAAACAAAGGTGCCATGTTTTTGAATCCTGTTGGTATTTTTGACTTTTTAATGATTTGCCATTTTATTTGTGGGTTTTATTATTTTTTTCCTTTTAGTTTCCAGAGAATAAGTTACCCAAACTCTGGCATATCTAAAGTGGAATTTTGAAAAATAAAGTGAAAAAATTTTTTTAAAAAATGGAAAAATCACACCAGTAAGACCGACGGTGAAATATTAAAGACAAAAATAGAACTGATGAGACTATAAAGTCGAAATAGATTTATTTTCTAAAAAAAAAGGTATATATTCTTTTATTTATTTATAATACTCAATATATGTAAATATATATATACACACATCTTTATAATGCATGTTTCAGTTCTCAATTTTGGTTGAGTCCTATCAAAGTAACAGTTGATATCATCCACCTTTATACAGTGATGCTGATAGCTTTTTGATTTAGTACACACGTATTTGATTTGAATGGATCCCAACTAAAGTTTCTTAATAAATTGTAGGATCTTTATGATCTGGCGAAACAACTAAAGCCATCTAACAATAACCTTGTAACCTATCCTGTGTAAAATGTATTCAAGTTAGCTTGAAATGGTGAGGGAAGAAAAAAGAAAGACACTGGGATGCATGGATATGTTTTTACTGCGTCCTTTTAGTTTTTTGTGCGTCAGGGATGCAGAACATGTGTGTGTGTGTATATATATATATATATATATATATGTGTGTGTTATTTATGCAGCAGGAATCTTTAGTTTTGAAGAAAAAAATTCAGGTATAATCGGCCTCCTAATTGAAATTGTGTAAGGCAAGTCAAGGAGAAAGTGTTTTTAAACACAAAGTAAAATTTTTGAAAGGAATGTGACAGAAACAATTGTTTTGCAATTGTGGATGATCTAGAGCAACAGTAGCAAATCAAATAGGAAGGGGAAAAAAATGAAATTAAAAAAAAAAAAAAAAAAAAAAAAAAAAAAAAAAAAAAAAAAAAAAAATTTAAAAATTTAAAAAAAAAAAAAAAAAAAAAAAAAAAAATAAAAAATAAAAAAAATATTCAAATAGTTTTAAAAAGGTAGCAAAGAAAATTAATCACATTTAAATTTTACCTTTTTTTTTTTCTCTTTACAGAAAGTTTATATTTTTGACAATCACAAAACATTCAAAATAGAATTATATTTGTTTTCCATAAATTTCCGAAGTTAAAAGTTACTAAACATGTTTTTCATGCAAATGAATACCAGATTGACTGAAGGATTTTTATTTCCTGATCAAAATTTTTCCAAGATCTACAACATAAGATTTTTTGGAATTTTTTTTTGGGGGAAAGGCTATAAAGAATATTACGTGGCTCTAGGTTATTTTCTTCTTTGTAAGGCTAAGAACTTTTCAACATCTTGTAATATCAGAATTTATATAAGGCTGTTTGGAAAATAAGAGTAGATTTTATAAAAAATATTAATATATATATCTATATAAAATATTAAAATTATTTAAAAAAAAAAAAAAAAAAAAAAAAAAAAAAAGATAAAAAATAAAGAAAAAAGATAAAGAAAAAAAAGCCTATCATCATCAGTTTTTTTCTTTTCACTACAGGATTATCCTTCCCCAAAGTTTATAAGAGGTTAATAGGGCCTGCCTTAGTATGCATCAAATTTCGGATTGTCTTTCTCATAGACTAGTTAGCCTAACAAAGCTAGAGAGCCTGGTCTACCTTACCTATAGGTGGGGGTGAAGGAAAGGAGAGATGTTTTAAAGTCTTTTGCAAGAGCCTTAGTAAGAAATGAATAGTTTTTGGCTGGAATTAGAACTTTGTTTGCAATTCTATTTTCCATGCAGATAACTCTCAACAGCTGCACATCCATTCTCAAATAGGCAGAGATTAAAAAAGAAGAAAAATAAAAATAAAAGCCAGATGCACAAGTAACAACTGAATAATGACAAAGCATTTATACATGATAAACAAACCGAATAAATTAGCAAAGAAAAACTTGACATTTAACAAACAACACACATAATAGGATGCCAGAAGAAAGTGTTTTCATATTAACAGCAGAACAACCACAAGAAAGTCACACACAGATTATGGATCAAGTGTTTAAAAGAATAAAGTAGTAGTAATAATAATCTATTTGTAAGTGGGAGAATTCATTTTCATCAATTATAAATGGTTTTATAGCAGAGATTAATTTAGAGAAACACACACGTTTGAGATTAAAAGCAACAAATTTAAAAAGATCGACTTTCACACAATCGGTTTTAACTTTAAGGGAAAAAGAAAAAAAAAAATTGTTTGATAAGCATTTCAAAATTGAAATTTAATTTTTTTTATTTTTTAAAATAAATCATTTACACGCAAGTTCTAATGTCCTGCTAAAAAGGGATCAAGTAGAAGTAACTGTTCTATGATAAGGATTTTGTACACAAAGATTCATAGAAAACAAAATTGGCCATTTTGTTTTTAAATTTTTTTAGATTTGTTTTCATCTCTTTGTTATATACACAACATTTCAACCGATGTATTCTTCAGGTATTTCTTTTGAATTTGAAACCAATGGATTAAATAAAGGGTTCAGTATGAAGTTCCAGAGTTTGACAAGAAATACCTGAAGAATGCTGCAAAGCACATTTGACAAAACGTTGTGTATATAAACAAAGATGAGGACAAGTCCCAAAAAAATCTAAATACAAATTATCAAGCCTCATCTAAAAAAATTCAGACAAATAAAATTTGCTATAACCATTTCTATGATAATGAAAATCAGCCGGAAGGATTCATGTTAATATTTTTTTGTTGTAGTTTTTTTTTTTTTTTTTTAAATTCTTAAAATACGAAAGTCAGAAGTTTCTACCACAAAGCCTATCAATAAAAAACATGGGTCGGGGGTGGGGGGTGAGTATTGGGAGTAATTGAATATGACAACTTACAAATCATAAAATTAAAAGTAATCAAAGAGTACAAAGAAAGTACACAAAATTAAAAATACAAAAAACATTAAAATAACAACAAAAAACAAAAACACAAAAACCATGCCTCATATTGCAAATGCTTCATAAAATAAGATCTCAGATTAATAATCTTGTTAAAATTACAAAAGCAGAGGAAAAAAAAAAATCATAAAAAGTAGAAAATTATCCGAATTTACAGATTTAAGCAGAAAACTGTATAAATCTATGAAAAAGGTTGAAGATCTCATCGATGACAATTTATCCTTAATATCAGTAATAACAAATATTTTGAATAAGGCCTATTTGCAATATGATATATATATATATATTTATATATATATATAAAAAGCAAGTACTTAGAAAAGGGAAGGGGGGGATATTTTTTTTCTTTCCAAGCAAGCACACAACATTAGAGCCAAATAGAGAGGGGGAGGACCACTAACACTATGGGTTACAACAGAAGAGAGAAAGATAGATAGATAGATAGAGCTACCAAAACTCATACTTGGGCTGAATCTGCAAGTCCTTGTGTCTGTCTGTATCTGTTTCTCTGCTTCTGAAATACAAAGGGGCCACAGTAAGTAGAGGGTTAGTTTTTGGAGATTTTCGTCAACCATGAGGGCCGAAACATTTTTTTTTAAGCAGATTTCAAGCAGCAGCAGCAGCTGCAGACAACACACAAGTGACCAAATGGTGTATTTTTTTGTTTTTGGTTTGTTTTGTTTTTTTTTTCGACATGGCTTCATGCAACATCTCCATCTCAGATCTACAGGAATCTCAATTAAAAAGAACAAAGAAAAAAAAGAAGGGACAAAAAAAAAAATAATTTTTTTTTAATTTAATTTTTTTTACAAATTAAAAAAAAAAAAAAAGAAAAAAAAAGACCAAAAATAAATAAATAAAATTATTAAAAAAATTAAAAAAAAAAAACAAAAAAAAAAACACAAAAAAAACAAATACCCCAATCCAATATTTTGAGGGAGGGTGCAATGAAAGCCAGCATTCACATTATTTTGTTTCTTTCTATCTTGAATGAAAATGTTTCAGTTTACAAACATTACAGTGAATTCATTGATGATGATCAAAACAGAAGTTGTGATCATGGCATTTTCAGAAGTTATCTTTGGTAACACTTGCACAGCCACATATTCCTACTATAAAGATAAAAATATCAGTGCAGTCAAATGCACAAAATAGAGTCTAACAATCAATATGAAACAGATCAAACAACCAAAATCTATCAGAAAAAACAAAAATTTAAAAAAAAAAAAAAAAAAAAAAAAAAGCATAAAACAAAAAAAAAATCTACACTCAGCAAAAAGGTATCTATTGTCACTTATATTATTATTATTATGAGGAGAATTCTTTGATTGAAAGAAAGCTGTGCTGCACTTAAAACCCTTCAAGAATGCAAAATAATCATATATCATATAAAATGTCAGCCTTTATACTCACTTTTGAAAATCCTTCAATCACTTTTATGTGTGAGAGTGAGAGAGAATTTAGGTAACTTAACTTGAAAGAAAAACTTAAAACCTATTAATGAATCTGTCAGGTAACATCCTAACATTAATATTGCGCAGATTGATTAAAAAAAAAAAAAAAGAAAAGGGAGTTATGATTTAAATAATTATCACCATTACCTTAAACAAGGATGTTATCTATTTTAGGTGTATTATTTTTTTTTTTAGACTTATTAGGCTTGTTCCATCTTACTAATGTTACTTAAAAAAAAAAAAAGAGTCCCAACACTATATACACATATCATCAACACAAGTTTTCAACCATCTTATTGTTTGTATTATTTAGATTTTTTAGACTGTTGTCCTCATCTTTTATGTTCACAATGTTTCAGCCGATATGCCCTCTGAAACGAGTATCAATCTATTCTATATATATTTATATATAAAGGGCAGTTGTGTGTATGTGTATGTCTGGAGATAACTTTGAAAATAAAACAATTAACGGCAAAGTAAATATATATACACATTAAATATCACCAGAGCTAGGTATTTGAGCAAAAATAAGAGATTTGATTTATATTTGTGAAGATAATTAAAAAATAAAATTTAAATGATAACAGCATGGATTTTTTTCATTTCATATATTAGATAGTAGACATTAACATTTCTTTTCAGAGTAGCTGGATCAATGCAAGGTCTATTTTAACACTAAAGTAAATGTAAACAATAGAAATTATCAAGCAGTCAAATAACATTTTATTGTTGCCTTTTTTATTTTTTTAAAACAGAACACTAAATTGATACACTGTATTACTAGTTTTACTCCATTTTTTTTTTTTATAGTTACATTTTTTTGGTCCTAACAGTTTGATACATTTTTTGATTGATAAAGCAAATAAAATCAGAAATAAAATAACTTCTAACAAAATATACTGTATTTGATGGCACATAGGACACCTTTTTTTTCCACAAAGGAATGTTTTTTTCAGCTATCACCGCCTAGCGTTTTTTAAGGCAGGAGGCTGGGACGGAATTCTGCGAATAGCACCTTTTGTTTTATTATCAAGTAATTTCCAGCTGGGAAAATTTGGCTCAGAACTGCCCTCAGTGGCAAGTTATTCATGTCTGAAGTCACCCTTGTGCAACACCATGAAGCCAAGAGGCCTGGAAGACACCCTTGTGCAACACCATGAAGCCAAGAGGCCTGGAAGACACCCTTGTGCAACACCATGAAGCCAAGAGGCCTGGAAGACACCCTTGTGCAACACCATGAAGCCAAGAGGCCTGGAAGACACCCTTGTGCAACACCATGAAGCCAAGAGGCCTGGAAGAAAGCAACATAAACAGAGCACTAGCACACCAACATCTTCAGGACCAGCCCTTACATGCGACATCTGTGGTTGAGACTGTTTTTCGAACATTAGCCTTAAATCACAGAGGGTGCGTAACTTCAGCGGCATGAGAAATATATAGTCTTCTGAGACTATATAATATATATAATTGCTGCCACTACCAACTCAGTGTTTAGTTAAAAAGCAAAAATAAAACCTACAGCAAAATAATAGCCAATAGGTTTCATATATGTGTGTGTGTGTGGGAATAGAGGGAAAAGTGGACAAAAAGAGCAACTTAAACAAGTAGATGTAGGAGATATATTTTGTCCTGCCTTGAGCAGGACTTCAGTCTTTTGATCAAGTCCTGCTCAAGGCAGGACAAAATATATCTCCTATATCTCCTTGTTTGAGTTGCTCTTTTTGTCCACTTTTCCCCTCTATTCTTTACCACATTCTGTCGGATTTACTCCAACCCTCATACATACACACATATACATACATACACACATATACATACACACACACACACACACTGTTAATTGGCCAATAAAACCCAAAAAGAAGGAATGCAGAAGAGTGACCAAGAGAGGCAAGGTCTATTCATTGTGGTTTTCATGTCTAAAGTAATAGTCATAAAAAGAGAATAATCATCTTTAGTCAGAGGTTGAGAGTTCAAACCTCATTACCAGCTATTAGCACCCACCTAAGAATCACATGGTTCCGGGTTCAATACTGGTCACCACCAACCCAGTGCATGAGTAGCACAGCTTTTGTAATCTGATCTGTGCAGTAAAGCAACTGGGATCTGATAGTAGGTGTGGCAAAAACAATCTCCCTGGTCTAGTGCTAGCGAAAGGGGATAGATTCCCTTGCTGTTTGGCTGATACTACATAACTTTTAATTTTACTTATTCTCAAAGTCAACTGTGTTGGGATAAAAAGCAACAAGATATATAAATCTAGAAATAAGAAATAATGTGTTTATTTTATTAAAAGAACTAGTCACAAAATAGGGAAAAATGCTTGTATAAAACTTTTTTTTATTTTTTTATTTTTTATTTTTTTTAAATCATTATTAGTCTAATCTTCAACGTTCATATTCATGCTCTGTGAGTTTAATAGATTTTACAAAGCTGAACTTGCAAATCAGTCAGAAACTTAAAACATATTACAAAGTGACCCAGAAAAAAAAAAAAAAAAAAAAAAAAAAACAGAACCCAAATTATTTATTTATTTATTTATTTTCCCATTAAACTAACCCCAGCCCCTAAAACCCCCTAGTTAAAATTAACAGTTTTATTACAAAATTTGAGGGTTCTGTTTTATTCTGGGTCACCCTGTATACATAGAGACCCTCCAAAAAAAAAAAAACCAAAAACAAAAAAAAAACAGAACCCAAATTATTTATTCCCATTAAACGAACCCTAACCACCCCCACACCAGTTAAAATTAACAGTTTTATTACAAAATTTGTGGGGTCTTTTTTTTTCTGGGTCACCCTAATTGTCCGACCGATTTGCAAGTTTAGCCTTTTACAAATATTTGAATGTACAAGTTTTTTTTGGTTTAAATACAAACACTTATTTATACTACAGAAGATGATACTAATAAAAATTAGTGACTGAGGTTTCGAAATCCACATTGCTTACCAGATAACTTATCTCACACACAGAAAAAAAAAAGGGGTGGGGGATCTTGTCACTGGCTTGCATAGCACAATGGTTGACAAGAGTGAGTGAGAGAGCTTGAGTAAACCACTTATATTTTCCTTACTCTTAAAAACCTGTAGTCAATCAGGTTGAGTTTATAAAAGACTTTTTGCCCCATGAACATTTCCCATGAGCTCTTTACTTTTGAAGGGAGAAAAAGACAAAATGGAAATATACAGTTTTTAGAGAGAAATTTATATATAAAAAAAAAAAAAACTTTCATATTCTAAATAACTTTTAAATAATTTATTTAAATTTTGTTTGTTGTGACCTCTACTTGATGTCAAATCATTTCCTTCTAGGAATTGGAATTATTAACAAATATTTTTTCTTATTAAGCTTCAAAAATCCTAACCTGTTTATTATTTTCTTATTTGGAAAAAGAAAGCAATTTTGTAATAAGTAGGGGAAAATCCTTAGACCTTTTTTCCCCCCATTTATTTTATAATTAAAATTACTTGGAAATTAGCCGACTCCTGATAGAATTAGAAAGGCTTTTTATTCTTCAACTTAGAAAATTTTAATATTATTGCACAAACAAAAAGTGTGCAGTTATTTTGTTGTGTTCTGTTAGGGTGAGACAGAGAGAGACAGACAGAGAGACAGACAGAGAGAGACAGACAGAGAGAGACAGAGAGAGAGAGAGAGAGACAGAGAGATACAGACAGAGAGAGACAGACAGAGAGCTTGTGTAAAGAACTTGATTTTATTAGATTCTAAGGAAATAGGCTAAAGTGATTTCTAAGCAACAATGTCATCTAGATAGAGATGTAAGCAGCTCAAATTAGACAAATTTAACTCATTTAATTGAAATATCTGACAAATAGGACATTTAAACAGGGGATCATGTGGCAGCAAGTCTCATTTCCCTTTTTCCCCCCCAATTCCAAATTCTGATTAGGAAAAAAGATTCTCACAATTATCAAAATGGATGCAGCAGCAGCAGCAGCAATCTTGATAAATATTGTCGGAAATTCTACGATGAGTCATTGTCCTTTTATTCCAGGAGTCATTCCATAGAGTTATTCTAAGGAGTTATTCCCAGCCTTACAAATTAAGAGTTGGAATAACTGGAGAAATAACAAACATGACTAATAATTTTAAACAATATCAAATTAGCACAGACCCCCCCCCAAAAAAAAACAAAAAACAATAGATCATGGAACTTATCCCATGGAGCCTTTTTGTTGAAGAAAGGAGTGTGTGTGTGGGGGGGGTCAATAGAGGAAACCTTAATCTTGAAATACAAAATGCTTTCAAAAAGTTATAGAACCTTGAGCTGTATTGACCAAGACAGAAAAGAACAAAATGTTAATTTTCTTCAAAACAGTCCTCCTTAACAATGGACACACACTCATTCAAGAGTTTGCCATTGGTTAAAGCACTTTTAAAAAACTTATTTGGATATGGTTTGGTATCTTTGTTTTAATGGCATATCAACTTTTGTGAGTTATCTAATAATCAAAGCTGTCTTTATAGAAGAACAGTAGTGGTTCTATTTAACCTGTAGGATGAGGAAATTCATACCTTTCCCAAGGGTATTAGCTCAAACTGAATGTGATAGCATGACTAGAGTTCAAGCTCAATTGCTATGAAGTCACGGTCCAGCATGCTAGCCATTACACCACAATGACTGCTTCGCCCACTTTTGATATGGTCTGGCCCAGCTGGGTGTCCAGTGAGCTTCGGCCGTTTGACCAATAAAGTAATTAACAGCATTGATCCCAGGCAATACCTGCGCTCTTAATTTAAAGGGACAGGGCTGGGTTTATTGCCCAGTGCCCGAGACCCCCCCCTCGAGGGGGGAATGCTACAGGATCAACGCATTTTTTGTGCCTCCCACCCATGAGCTTCGGCTTGTGGGCGGGCCCACATAAAAATGTCCTTGTGTCACGCCCTCATAAGTGGGATGAGAGGCAAATATCCATAAACCTGGACTTGTGTATTTTTGTGTTTTCCGCATCCTCAAATATTACAGTAAAGATCAATCCTTAGTTTAGGAAGGCAAGAAAAAGGTCAAATGAATTGAATGAAGGTTTGGTGGGTAAACAGTAACGCACTTGCATGATCCTGTGTTTCAATAAACATTTTTGTCCAAAAAGTAATGAGACTAACTTCACAATTTTCCTTTTTCAAATTAATAGACATCACTTTATTATACATGTACATACAACTGTGTAAAAGTTTTCATTTAGATTTTAAAGATTTAATCTTGATATTTTTGTTTTTGAAGGCTATCACAATGCAGGTGTTTTTTTTTTTTTGTATTTCCAGCATGAACTTGAATATGCGGATCATCACTTATCTTCCTATGCCTTATAGACAGCTTCAATATTTTTGATCTTTAACCAAGAGGCTGAGAAGTGATATAGACATCAGCAATGATGAGTGTCAGAAAACTAAGAAAAAAAACAAAAAACAAACAAACAAAAAAAAAAAAAAAAAAAAAAAAAAAAAAAAAAAAAAACAACAAAAGACTTTATCAATGTGGGATTGAATCATTTTTTGTTCCAAAACATTTTGAACTGATACACATTTAAAGCAGAGAAGTAACATATGAAAATAAATAAAAGGAATTAAAATACAATAAAAAGGATTTCTGTTATCTTATGAAATTAGAGGATGAAATTAGTTAAGATTAAAAGATTCTTTTCTGCAGTCAAAATTGAGTAGTTTAACTTGGAAGAGACATATCCAATTTATAAGAAGCGGAGATTAGGAAAAGGTTCTTTTAAGATAATTCTGTATGAAAATTGCAGAAAGCTGCATTTTAGTGAAAGCACTATAGAATACGCACGCGCGGAAGAGAACTATTTTGAAACAAGGTTGTTTGACAAGTGCTCTGTAAAGTTACAAATAATCACTAAAATGGGACAAGAAATAATGTCAGTGTGGAGATGGATGCTAGTTTGGGAAAGGGAGGGGGGGTTAAGGCATATGGAATAAAAGTCAGACATTAAAACAAGTTCCAAAGGATTTGGTAAAGCTATGAAAATATTAAAAGGTGCATAAGTTTTTGTTTTTTTTTATTTTGGTTTGGTTTGTTTTACGGTATATCAACTTCAGGGTAGTTTATGAGGAAGTGCGTCCCGGTCTCCCACCTCAAAAACCGCCAGCCGGTGACTATCAAAATAACAACCCCCAGCTCGTCGTAATTCTTGTTTATTTATCGTAATTCTTGTTAATGTTTAGATATGAAGATGGGCATATAGTTTTGAATAGACTGAGATAGATAGATAAACAAACAAAATAATATAGATAGATACGAACAAATGGTGATAGATATTTTCAACAAGTAAATGTATTTTTGGGGGTGGTCGCTTCTTTTTGTCGTAATTCTTGTTTATTTAAACTAAAAACAAGACATTAAAACAAACATGAATAAAAAAAAAATCTTAGTATTTAAAGTAATATAGATAAATATGAACAAATTGAGATAGATAGACACATGGATAGTTTTGAATAGACTGAGCTGGGTTGTTATTTTAATAGTCACCGGGCAGGAACTCTTGAGGCAGGAGACCGGGACACACTTCCTCATAAATTACCAACTTCAGTGGGTCATTTAATGCCAACAAAGTTTTGAAATAAATTCATTCTTAATGGATAATCAAATTTGGTTTATAAACTCATGTTTTTCTATCTAACACATTTAAGGGGCATAAGAAAATACTCAAGACAGGTGAAGAAGAGGTCAACTGCAAAAATATAGATCAAGGAAAAGTTGCCTAAATTTTATTGTTTTTTGGTGGGGGAGTGATTAGGAAAGGACTCTCAAATCATTTCATAGCTGTAAATACTTAAAGTTTATATACAACATACACACAAGTTTACCAACCCCACCGGATGAAACATAAGGTCAATTTGTTAAGCAGATTTTAATCTAACAGGTTTGGATTCAAAATTTTCTTAGATTGTACCAGGCTAAGTGAAATCTAATAAATGTTTTACACCAATCAAAACAAATTTAAAAACTTTATATGTATTCACTTCCTAAACATGATCTTTTTGAAGCAGATATTATCTTGAAATTTAGAGCTCAAAATCTGAAAAGCTTTTAAATGCCCATTTTTAAGAATATCTACAATTGAGTCTTAAATATAAGTATGGGATATTGGATTTAATAATCAAAAGCCTATCTTGCAAGCCATTGTTGGTAAGCTGAATCCTTCCTGAAATCAATATTTTTGTGACCTTGGAGAGGTCAAGCTTATTAAAAATCTGAAATATTCATATATGAATTATTTGCATTGCTGGTCTTTAATGAAAAAGATGTTGAGACTAAGAATGTTTAGAGAGGATTTTTAGTAAGGGAGAAGAAAACTCAAATTATTCAATTCCTTAACACAGCAAGAAATGGTTTTCTGAAATTATTTCAAGAGTTTGCAAAACTTGGAATAGCACTTGAATACCGTTCTAAGAATTTGCAAAAAATTTTAAACACTAAAAAAATTCTGTCTAATGGTAAAAACAGTTATATATAAAAAAAGAAAAAAAAGTTTAGTTTGCAGAATGGCCTACTGTTGGTATCAGCCAAACAGCAAGGGAGTCTATCCTCTTTTTGCTTGCTCTAAACCAGGGAGATTGTTTTTTGCCAAGATGTAACACCACGCCTATCGTCGTCTCTCCCAGATGCTTTTACCGTACAGATCAAATTACCAATCTTTGGTATTCATGCACTAAGTTGGTGAGGTCCGATATCAAAACTGGAACCTCATAAAAAAAAAAAAAAAAAAAAATTTCTTGATAGGAGTTATTCACATTTTTTTTTTTTGCTTTAGAGAGCTTACCCTTTATTGTTGTCTTTGCTATGTGCTTAGCCTTTGCGAAGGTAGAAATGACGACCAAAGTGAGTTATAAGAAAAATAAAACTAGAAGGAAAATATTAGTTAAGATTAATAATGCTTCATTTTAACAATAGATAGAGGTTAGAAATATTATTCTAATTGTATTATAAAGAAATTACAAATATTTTTCTTTTTTTTCTTCTGTGACAAAATTCAATATTTACTTGGAAAATTTAGTTAAAACTCTTAACATCCTATACCACCTCATTCCACCTGGCCAGAAGTCACATTCATTTTCTTAATCTACCCCAAATGATAAACCTTGTTTAAATGTAATATTAAACATTTAGAAGTCTTTGATTTAAGGGAAATAACAGGTAACTTTAAATGAAATGGCCATTTTTAGCCATTTTTTGATAAATGTTTATAGGAATTGGGTTCTGGACTTAGAAAATTCTCAACAGGATGTTAAGAGTTAAAATCAGTTTTGATGATAATCAAAATAATTTAGAATCAAAAAATAAAAATAAATTTTTTTAAATATGAAAAAAAAAGTCAGTAAACATCAATGATTGATTGGTTGGTTGGATTTTATGTCATGTCAATTCTTTCTGAATTTTTGAGATGAGGCTTGATGATTAGTATTATCTGCATTATTTGGACTATTGTCCTCATCTTCATTGTTATCTGACAAGAAATACTTAAAGAAGGCCGGAGTGCACATCGTCCGAAACGTTGTACAGATAACAATGAAGATGAAGACAATAGTTCGAATAATGCAAATAATACTATGTCAATTCTTGTTGGGTTATTTTAGGCTGAGGATGTTTGTTTTATATTTTCTAGTTAGGCATTCAATTTTTTTTTAATACATAATTTTTATTTTTAAACTCATTTTTTATCTATTTAACCCATGAACGAGTTTTTAAAAAAAAGTGTTAAAAAAAAATAAATAAAAAAAATAAAAAAATAATTGAATACCTAAATAAAATAAATCTAACAAATATCGGTAATCCTTAACCATTTCCTCGTAAATTCCTACCATAAAATAAACTGAACCCTCATTTTATGTCCGTGTTTTTGCAATAAAGGTTTTATTTTTCTTGTACCCGTTATTTTACAATACTAAATATACTTTATTTTAATATTCACTTCAATGTGTATATTCTAAAAGTTTTTATTTTGTGAGAATGGTTAGTTTTAAACACAGACATAAAATGAGGGTTCAGTTTATTTCATGGTAGGAATTTACGAGGAAATAGTTAAGGATTACCCAAATATCTTTAACATAAATTAACCCAAGAGTTGAAATTATATAAAATCCAACCAACAAACCATTGATGTTAAATGACTTTTCATATTTCAAAAAATAATATTTTTTTCATTTTAAATTATCATAAAAATGGGATCCTAACAGGAACTAACACTCCGGGTCAGAGTGGGCCTGGGAGTAATGGTGATGAGGTCAGCATGGATCAATGGTGAAATCTCAACATCATTTTATGTGTAGGCCTACATTCATGTACTTTTTCATTTTCTTGCTAGCAAGTGGTGTGGACTCCAAATGTTCTCTATCTAGCCCACGGACCCTAATTGCTTCAATTCAGCTCTGCCTCTTTGAGAATAGTATGTAATACATGTTCACATTTACAAGTATGTGTGTGTGTGTGTGTGTGTGTGTGTGTGTGTGTGTATATATATATATATATATATATATAAGATAAATATATAGGTTTTAATGCATCGCATGAAACCAATATGGTTGTGATTGTTCCTTTGTCACCCAATAAATAGATATGTAAAACCTATATATTTATCTTATATTATATAACAGCTCTATTTTATATTGAGCACTCTACCAATTAATACTGCCTTTGGTACACCATTCCAGCAAAACCTGAAATAGTGACCATCTCACACTACAGTGTGTGTGTGTGTATGTATATATATATATATTTTATTTTACTATGGTATGTACAGAAATAACCTACTCGAGTTTCACCATAAAGATCTTCAGGGTTAAATCCACTGAATTAATCAAGATATTGACTCTTGCAGTTGGCTGTAATTAATCAATATCTTGATTAATTCAGTGGATTTAACCCTGAAGATCCTTATGGTGAAACTCGAGTAGGTTATTTCTGTACATACCATAGTAATAAATTCGCTCTACTTATGTATTGAGCACTTTATCATGGTAAAACTTGTATCAACTAACCATTGAGACCAATTTCACCAGTAAGTCATCCCGTCCAGGAGAGGCTTAAGAATTGGAAACTCACCACTTATCTATTATTTGTTTTCATATGAAATAGTAGATTAGGTCAAGCGTTTTAAGCCAATGATTACACACGGAAGTCAAGTCTGGCGACCTATTAAGCATTTTCATTACAACTATATTTTCTGGTATAACAGTTCCACAAGCTCATAATAGAGGGAGGGGGGTGTAACCATTGTAGTTTAATGGTTAACAAGCTAGTCTCAATACTGAATGGCGAATTCTATCCTCACTGGATTGGATATCTTATAGTTGTAACCTTGTGCGACATCCTACCCGTGGCAAAACAGTTGGATAAATACCTACTATGAATTGTGGTGTTAGGGTTAATAAGATAGTCTCATAGAGTCATTACTACTGAATAGCGAGTTCAATCCTTGCTGGATGCCCCATACTTGCGATGATGTGTCATATTCTACCTATGGCAAATGGGTTGGGTAAATACCTAGTTCATATCACAGTGTAATGAGTTTAAGCCTCACCATGTGCCCCATATTTAATTTTTTTATTTAGCTTTTCTTCTTGGGTTACAATGGTTAACAATCTAAGTTAGCACAGAGTTCAATTCTCATTGGGTGCTCCCATACTGCTGTCCTTATGCCAAACTTTCACCATCTGAAATTCAATGACATTAAAACTTTTTAAACTGCCAATTATAGAATATTTTTCAAGTTTTTAAGGGAGGGGCGGTTTAGCTCAGTTGGTAGAGCATTCGGCTAGGCATCTCAAGGTTCTGTGGGTTTGATATCATCTTCACCAACACTGCACACGAGTAGCACAGCTTGGGTTATTTGATTTGTGTGGTAAAGCAGCATTTGCAAGCTGACGGTAGGTGTGATGCCCCACCCCAGTAAAAACAACCTTCATGGTCTAGCACAAGCAAAAAGAGGATAGACTCCCTCGTTGTTTGACTGATACTGACAATAGGTCTCTCTGTAGACTTTACTACTAAAGATAATTAACCCACAATGGGAAATTCGTTAAGGTGACAACCCCCATCAGCCACCGATAAAAGAAAGCACAGGATATTTTCCAGCTTAAAATTTTATGACTTTGAATTTCAATCACATGAAAATATTTTGATAAAATAAATGTTCTTTCATGAATCCTGTGAATTCTTATTCCAGAATTCTAAAATTGTCTCGCAGATCTGATGCTGCTACCATTTTTTTTTTTGAACTAGACGTTTCTTCATGCCAGATTTCAACATACGAATTATAACAATCCTCGTTTTTAGATCTGCATTTTAATACATTAAATGTTCACTTGTTCAGGATTATCATTCACCTAAATTGTTCTTTTAATCACATATAGAATAAAAGGGATTTGTTGTTGGATTAGGAGGTGTTTATCTAACTTAATCCATTAATCTAACATCGTTAATAATACCGGATTAGTAAAGATTGGATAGTCCTGTAAATACTGGCCTATCCAATTGTACATTTAAAAAAAAAAAAAAAAAAAAAGAGAAAAAAGTCATGTGTGAGAGAGAGAGAGAAAAGGAGAGAGAGAGAGAGTTTGAGAAAAGGAGGCAGCCCCCACCCCTCATTCCTTGATCATTTTTAAATGATATTACTGTCGGCAATTTTATCACGGTTTATTGTAAAAATGGAAATGGTTCCATCTCTACTCAGAAGGAAAACATAATTCAAAAGACAAAATGATGGATATATCAATAATATTATAATGGAACTCTACCCTTCAAACCGTGTTTTAAAAAATTGTTCAAAGGATTTTTCACTACTACTGAAGTCACATTCTCAATAAAAAAAAAAAAAAGAAAAGGAAAAAGAAAAAAAAGAACGAAAAGGAAAAAAAAAAAAAAAAAAAAGAACGAAAAAAAAAAAAAAAAAAAAAGAACGAAAAGAAAAAGTATTTAACAGACATTCCCAATTTTACAAGGGACTTTTATTTAACATTGAATAACATTTCAACTCACAAAGTGAATTCATTTAACCCAAATTTTAAACCGTAAAAGGCAATTTATAGAATTAGACGGGACAGATTTTAATCTTTTATAATTTGATATTTAATATAAGATTGGGGGAAAAAAAGGCAGAGAGAGAAATATGGTGATGTTAAAAGATTTAAAAAGTTATAGAAAATTATTTTTTACTAAATTTAGCTTAGGGTGATAGAAAGCCAATTTGATAAAAATGTAGTGCACCAATCTTTAAAGTGGAAAGGAAAAATCTTAGTGTTGTACTGGGGGGGGGGGGGTCCTGAAATTCTTGTCACCCTAACATAATATATAATTATGTAATCATTTCAACTATTAAAAAAAAATGTAGGGGTGACAAGACTTTCGGACCAGTCTTAATCTACAGCATGGTAACCCCTACATATAGTTTTAACTTTCATTATTTTTTGTTTTAATATAAAAGTAATGTAATTATTATACCTATAAAAAAAAAGAATCAAATAATTTTCTAGAATTTTGGGTTGTATTAATGTAAACATTTTACCAAAGGGGAAAAAATGTAGAGGGTGACAAAACCTTTGGACCACCCGTACTTTTTTTTTTTATCAAACCTGTAATTGATGTCAGAGGGAATTTGAGAACCAATTCAGTCACCTATGCGTGTGCGTGTGTGTGTGTGTGTGTGCTAGAAGAAGCTCATAAGACATTTGTGTAAAATAAAATGGAAAATTAAGAACATTTTCCGAACTTTTCACAGTTTTATTTTGTAGTAGAGAAATAAGATCCAAATCAAGGTAGAAAAGAAAAAGCACATTCGTCACTTTGCTCTGTGCAAGACTTCAGTTAAACTTAAACTATTTATCCACTCTCTTAAACTGCAGACATCGAACAGATCCTAAAACTAAATCAAATAATTTTCTTGGCTGTCGAAAAGACCAAACCAGTTTTTTTTGTATTCTACAGTTTTTATAACAATTTAAAAAGGAATGTTTGTTTCTAAGAGAAAAGAGAGAAAGAAAGAGAAAAAAAAGGGGCAATATTCAAAATTAACTGTGCATTCTTATTGGCTGAAATTTATTGAAATTGAATCTGATTGGTCTAAATAAATAAATAAAATAAAAGAAATCTACAATTTGGTATCTGGAGAAATCTAAGATTGGCTGATTGAATTATATGTGAAAAAAAAAAAAAAATCAACAAGCATTGGATTATCAAAGTTTTAAACCAAAATCCATTCTAAGAATCTTAAACACTTTCCATAAAACTTGTGATGAAATTCTATGAAAGGAAAAGACAGAAACTGAGAATTATCCTAAAGATTAAAAAAAAAAAAAGAAGAAAAACAGATTATTTTTATCAGCAATTCAAAAAATAAACAAGAAAATATCTTAAAGTAATTAGTACCAACCAGTTAAGTAGTAAACATTTAATCAAAAAATAATACACAAATTTCTATTAAACTTTTAGGTATTTTTGTTGGATCTCTTTCCAAATTGGTACAAACTAAATAAAGTTCCCCCCCCCCCACGCCCTTTAAAAGAAGGAAAACAGGATTGACAAATAGAAGTAGTGTTAAAAGAAAACCAAGTAAAGAAAAACTTGATATCCCAGTTTTTATTCTTTAAGATCACTTAGAATTCATTTAGACCTTAAAACGGGAGGGGTGGGGCATCGTCGAGGAGGGAGAGAAAGAAAAGGCTGTTTTTTAATTCACTTGACTACATCTACTAACAATTTTCAATAGAGTTTTCATTCAGGTTATTTTACAGTAATATAAAAGTTGTTGATTAGAAAAACAGCAAAATTAGGAGGACTGAAAGAAATAGAAAGTTAAAGAAACAGCAGTTTAATGGAACCCAATAGAAACAACATTCAAGTTTAGTGTTCATCACATAACAGAGAGAAGAACATTTTGTTTGTTCTTTGATTGCTATGAATAAACAGTGCGTCCTGGGACACACGGATTTGATTTGAATGAGTCCCCGGGAAATCTGATGGGTCCCAACTAAAATTTCTTAAATTGTAGAGTTTTTAACTATGAACAACTAAAGCCGTCTAACCATACCTTGTACCACATACAGTGTAATTCGTTTCAAAGAAAATATTGAAATGTATTTACAGTTAGATACCACCAATTTTCCCTGTGAAATTTACCCTCCACCATATTTAACACAATGAAACTTGAATAAATGTTAATATTATCTTGAACATTTTTGTGTATTCGAAACGAGAAACATTAAAAAAAAAACTCCTGATGATTTAAAAAAAATTTTCGGCTTACGGAAATAATGAAAATTATAAATGAAAAACAAGGTTTACATTTTTGCACCGTTAAATCGAAATTTTACGTAGCCAAAAACAAGTTATGACTACAGGCTTTTTAAAAAAATTTCTATGAAAAATTAATTGGTCCGATTTTTACGAAAATTTCCATAATTACTTACCTTTTGATGAAAATATTCTGAAATAGTTTTTTTCTAAAATATATTTGGGTAAATATTTTTTTACTAGGTCTACTCCCCCCATTTTATTTTATGAAATATGAAAAAAAATGAACCGACAAAAAACGATTTTTACTTTTTTTTTTCCTATAAAGAAAAGTCCGAATAAATATATCAGACAATTTTTATAAGTCTAAATTCGAGAGCTTTTTAGTAAAAGAACCATGAATACAGAATTCTGCTAAAAAAATATCAAAGAAATTGATAGTGTTTATTTATTTTTCACGATAATGATGAGTAATTTTTCCACAATCGGATAATTTGATATTTGAATTAAAGTTTTTTTTTTTGTAACAACTCTTTATGTTCGTTATTTCTTTTTTGCGAGATTAAAAAAAAAGTTCAAACATATTTAGGTTTCTTCCTTCAATATGACCTAAACTGATCACGTGACCTATTTTAGGAGGTACCAACTGCATATACATCAATTTAGTGTTCCCATAAAAGAACATCTTGTTTGTTCTTTGATTGCTATGAATAAAAACAGCACACAGCACAGAAGAAATGAAGCTGAAGACGTCACAAAGGAATTAGAGGATTCAAAGTGGCATTTCCTATTAATACAAGAACAACTTGTATGACTAAAGAAATCAGAATCAAGAACTGTATTTTTTTTTGGGGGGAGGGGGGTCTGGGGGATTCATTATAAGAATTAATTTTGTTACTTTTTTCGTATCTGTAATGTAGCCTATTGTCGGTATCAACCGAACAGTGAAAGAGTCTTTCCGTTTTTGCTAGCACTAAATTGATTTGCTGAGGTGGAGCGCCACACCTATCGTCAGATCCCTGATGCTTTACTGCACATATCAGATTACCCAAGCTGTGCTACTCGTGCGCTGAACCGGCAGGGACTGGTATTGAACCCTAAACTTTGCGATTAAAAGGTAAACGCTCTACCAACTGAGCTAAACCACCACCATAGTCAAGCGTCTTGAATTTTGCGCAGTTTATAATATTTACTGATTCTATGGAATCATTCTCTTTGGTGTTTGAAAATTTAGTATCTTCTGATAAATATTTTTGAACATTTATAGCAAAGATTATTTTAAAATACTAAGATTTTTCTAGAGGCTAAGACTAGTTAAAAAAAATAAAGATTAATAAAAATTCAAAATTCAAAAGCAAAAAAAAAAAAAAAAAAAAAAAAACGGCTTGATTATTTATGGGTTAAATAGTTAAAAAAAAATGTTTTTTAAAAAATTGAATACATAAAGAATGAATAACAAAAATGTCTTCGGCATAAAATAACCCAATAAGGGTTGACATGCCATAAAATCCAACCAACCAGCCATCAACTATCTTTGATGTTGGTTGGTTGGATTTTACAGCATGTCAACCCTTGTTGGGTTATTTTATGCCGAAGATGTTTTGTTCATTCTTGATTGTGTTGAAATTTTTATTTTTATTTCGAACTCAATTTTTTAAACTCATTTGTCTTTTTAATTTAACCCATAGTACTACCACTCCGGGTCAGAGTGGACCTGGGAGTAATCGCAATGCTCAGAGCTCCAGAATTGGAACTTCACCATTAGATGCAGTTTAACGTCATACTAAGGACAAAAAGATAATTGAGTTGATGCATAAAAATATTGTGATTTTGAATCAAATTATAAGAGGCACGAAGAAAAAAAATCTAACTAATACTCAATTGCCCAATGGTGACCTGGAAATGTATTAAAGTTCCAATGTCTTAAACGAAAAGCCTAAAGATGGACAAACACTTGTTTACGAGATGATAGCTGTCATCAGTCGCTAACAGACACAACAATTGGACACACTGCACATACCAATGGGACACACTGCACATACCAAGATGACATGGACAAACAAAGCCCATACCACCTTGACACATGCATACATAATACTCAACTAACAGATTTCAAAGAACTGCTGGAACATGTTTAGAAAGAAAAAAATAAATAAAAATAAATAAAAAAGGGATTCTAACAGGTGGTCAGTGTGTGTGTGTGTGTGTGTGTGTAGACACATTCACACACAATTCAGGGGTGGCAGAAAAAGTTTTGGCAAGTACAAACCTGACTCAATAGACTCAACTTTTTAAAATACACAAACTGTCCAACTCCAGTTGTGATAAAAAAAAGGAGAAAAAAGAAGAAAAAGAAAAAAGCTGGTCTTGCTAAAATAAGCCGACCAGGTGTTCGATGGAAAAGGGTGAGGAGGAAGAAAGAGGAGATGTAAACTGAAATAAACCATCTTTATAGAAAGAGAGAGAGAGAGTAGGGACGTAAAGGGAGAGCGAGAGGCAGAGAGTAGAGACGTAAAAAAAGAGAGAGAAAGAGAGAGAGGCAGAGAGTAGAGACGTAAAAAGAGAGAGAGAGAGGCAGAGAGTAGAGACGTAGAGAGAGAGTAGAGAGAGAGTAGAGAGAGAGAGAGTAGAGACACGTAGAGAGTAGAGACACGTAGAGAGAGAGAGAGAGAGACACGTAGAGAGAGAGAGTAGAGACGTAAGAGAGAGAGAGTAGAGACGAAGAGAGAGTAGAGAGAGAGTAGAGTAGAGACGTAGAGACGTAGAGAGAGAGAGAGACAGGTAGAGAGTAGAGACAGAGTAGAGACGTAGAGAGAGAGAGAGAGACAGGTAGAGAGAGAGACAGAGTAGAGACGAGAGTAGAGAGAGAGAGAGAGAGTAGAGACGTAGAGAGAGAGAGAGAGAGTAGAGACGTAGAGAGAGAGAGAGAGTAGAGACGAGAGAGAGAGAGAGTAGAGACGTAGAGAGAGAGAGAGAGTAGAGACGTAGAGAGAGAGAGAGTAGAGACGTAAAGAGAGAGAGAGAGAGTAGAGACGAGAGAGAGAGAGTAGAGACGTAGAGAGAGAGAGAGAGAGAGAGAGAGACAGAGAGAGACGAGAGAGAGAGTAGAGACGAGAGAGAGAGAGAGAGAGAGAGAGAGAGTAGAGAGAGAGAGAGAGAGATAGAGAGTAGAGACGTAGAGAGAGAGAGAGAGAGAGAGAGAGTAGAGACGTAAAGAGAGAGAGAGAGATAGAAAGTAGAGACGTAGAGAGAGAGAGAGATAGAAAGTAGAGACGTAAAGAGAGAGAGCGAGAGAGAGGGTAGAGAGAGAAAAAGAGGCGGTGAAATGAACCACCTTTGTGCTAAGACAACTGTAAACAGTCACGAATAAAAATAAAAGAAAGAAAGAAAAAAGAAAAAGAAAAGCATAAGAAAATGAAGCGAAAATGAAAATGTTTTCAAGTGCAGAAAAAAGTTTTTTCTCAACTTGAAAAAAAAGATAGAAATTATTTCACAAGATTTTCTGACAGAAAGTGAACATAAGAAAGTTTCACTTCCAAATTGGCTTCTCTTAGTTTTGAGAAATTCAACATAAAACAAAAGAAACCAGCAATTCTCAGCTGGCTCATTAGTTTTACGATCAATTTCATTAAATAAAAAACTAAAAAACCAAAAAAATAAATAAATTATCAGGATAAAAAAAAGTAAAAACCACCAACTATCAATTTCTATCTAGTTGCTTTCTATGAATTTTGATTAGTAATACTTTTCAACCAAAGGGGATCACCATGGCGTAGTGGTTAGCATACTGGACTGCGACATTGAAATAAGTAAGTTCAAACCTCACATGATATTTACCAGTACCCCACGTGTACGAGTTAGACACAAGGCTCAATTAATGTGGGACCACCCACAAGCCGAGATTCATGGGTGGCGGGTGCAAAAAATTGCGTTGATCCCTTCGGCATTCTCCCTCAAAGGGAGCGCGTCAGGTACTGGGCAATAAACCCAGCCCTGACCTTTAAATCGAGGGGGGAGGTGGCCTCCAGGGATCAACGATATTAGCTTGTAAGGCCCATGGTCGAAGCCACGGGACCCCCACCCTGAGGAATTTTCTTTCAGAGTAATACCCTTGGGAAAGGCATGGGCCCCCTTATCACTTCTACAAGGATGGCTTTGGCATTAAATAACACATGAAAGTTGATATGCCATTAAACAAAGAAACCAAACCAAATCTTCAACCAATAGAACAACAACAAAAATTGAAAATAATAGAAACTTGTATCTTGCACTTTAGGAATTTGTCTATCATGGATGTTACCTTGATGAAGACAGCCACTGAACTTTTTGAGGTTCAAGCGGAAGTACAAATAATATCCTTTTAATTGTACACCTCCCCCCGCAACCCCCAGTTCTCATCTTGGAATAGTTAATAAAATTAACAGTTTATTTCAAAGAAACCAAGGTTTCTTTTTTTTGGGGGGGGGGGCCTTCCTAAGACTTTTCAAGAAAAAGGTCACCATACTCTTGGAGGTGCGAGGTAGTATAACTAGATCAATTTGGAAAACAGTTTGAATTCCAGGTAAGGCTACGCGCTCACTTTATGCTAATGCCCTTGGAAAAGGGTATGAAACCCCTTTTTCCGTGTCTTATCCCTTGATACTGGCAGCATATGATCGTTGATAGAGAACAAAATGGAAGAATTAGTAACATTTGTGTAAATCTCTTTCTTAAAATTACCAAATGTATCTATTAAGAACTTGTAAAAAGTTGTTACTCCTCTTCTCAACCATGACAAGAACCAATCACGACACTCAAGCCAATATTTCCACATTGAGTAAATATTATTGTGAAAAGTCTGTAACTCTAGTTCAGACATTTAAACTGGTAAAAATAATCACTTAAAAGGGGGGAGGGGAGGGGTAACTGTAATGGTTGAAAAATCCACTAAAAATGCACCCACACCCATTTTGGTGTTAAACTGATTGGACATGAAACTTTTAGTACAAACAGGTTATCTCCCCTTCTTTTAGTGTTAGATTTTGTTTTCTTCCTATTTGATATGTTCTAAATAAAGAAATTTTTGTTTATAAAGTTAACGAGTTTAATTTTGAAATAATTTAAATATCGAGTGATGAATGGTCTTACATTTAAATTCTAAATTATCGTTTGACATCATGCACACAGTAAGTATTGAACATTTTGGATTTAAATTCTATAACTGATCGGAAAAACTTTTTTAAAATGTGTTCCAAGAATTTAACTCTTAACATCCTATACTGCCTCATTCCACCCGGCCGGAAGTCACATTAATTTTCCTAATCTACCCCAAACGATAACCTTTGTTTAAATGTAATATTAAACATATTTAAAAGTCTTTGATTTAAGGGAAATAACAGGTAACTTTAAATGAAAAGGCCATTTTTAGTCATTTATTGATAAATCCTTATAGGAATCGGGCACCTTATAGGAATGTGGCTGAAATGGACTTAGAAAATTCTCAACAGGATGTTATGGGTTAAAAGTAATAATTATAAATTGCACTTTTCATTTTTTCTTTCTTTTTAATTCTTACAAAGAGAATAGTTTTAAAGTGTTTTTTTTTTTAAACAAAAATGTTTCAGGCAAAAAGTTGGTATTATTATAGTATTTTTTCTTTTTTTTAATTTCATAGTTTTAAAAAAAAAAGTGATTCAACTATTTTATTCTCTGTTCTTCCTCAGGTGTCCATAATTTGGTAAATGTACCGAAAGACTTAATTTCTGTCTAAAACCTCCTGAAGATTACTAAATGCAACAGATAAAAGGCAGAAGAATACACAGACTGTCCCGAAAGTATTTCACCCCATAGCAGCATACAACTCCTAATTAATCAACTATAATTACAAGAAATAAGTCACTAGAAGTGAAATAATAAATGATATTATTAAAACAAAAAATGATGAAAGTTAAACAATATGTAGGTGTGGCAGGATTTTCAGACCATCCTGAACATTATGTAGCCATTCCTACATTAACATTGTTAACTCTTATAAATATTATTATAAATACATTGATTGAAATATGATAGAAACAAAGATGGGTCAAAACATTATTCAATGGAACTGTCGTGGGATCAAAGCAAACCTTAACGATTAACTTTTACTACAAGCAGAAATACATCCTGCTATAATCTGCCTTCAAAAAACTTTTCTCAAAGAAAATGACAAAATAAATATTAAAAACTTTAAAAGCTACAACTACATACATAAAAATAATCACAGGGCTTCTGGGGGAGTCTCAATTTTGATAAGAAATGACATACCCCAAAGCAAAATTAACCTTCAAACTGAACTCTAGGCAGGTGCTGTCAAAGCAACTTTACATAGAACAATCAATATCTGCTCACTATATATCCCGCCACATGATCCAGTCAAGGAAGATGAAATCAATTTACTACTACAACTACCTACTCCTTATATCTTACGAGGTGACTTTAATAGCTACAATACTATGTAAAACCACAAATCAAAGAGGCAGAACACTGGAAAACAATTAACAATAACAACCTATGCCTTCTCAACACAAAATCTTCAACACACCTTAACCCATCTTCTGCTACCTATTCAGTCATAGATTTGACCATCTGTGATCCTTCAATTTATCTAGATTTCTCCTGGAATGTGTATGAGGACACCTTCGGGAGTGATTACTTCCCAATTGTGATTGAAAGCATACACCCCCAGGAAGAAAACCTTCCTCGTTGGAGTTTGAAGAAAGCTAACTGGGAGAAATTCAAATCCCTATGCAGCAAATACCTCACACAAAATGATATTACTTGCTCTGTTGACCATTTCACACAAACTTTAATTACAATAGCAAAAAAATGTATTTCATATAATACCACATCTACCAAACAAAACAGACCATGGCTCAGCAAGGAATGCAGAGAGGCCATTCGACTACGACGCGCTGCTCTGTGAAAATTCCAAACTGAACCCACAACCTCCAATCTAATCTCATTCAAATTCTATAGAGCAAAGGCAAAGAAAACAATCGAAGAAGCTAAAATAAAAACTTATGGAAAAATTACGTAAATAAACTAAATGCCTCCTCCACATTAAAAACAGTGTGGGACATGATCAGAAAAATAGCGGGAAAAAGAAAAACAAGTCCATTAAACCACCTCTCAATAAGAACTGAAAAAGTAACAACAAAAAAAGGCTATTGCCGATTTACTTGCTAAAACCTTCTCAAAAAATGTTTCCTTTCAAACCAACAAAAAATTCCTAAAAACCAAACAAATTGCAGAAAAGAGAAACAAACTTTACTTCAAAAAATTCTGAAGATTACAACAAGCCTTTCACAATAGCAGAACTTAATAACTCCATAACAAAATCACACAATACAGCTGTCGGTCCTGATGAGATTCACAATGAATTTTTTTAAAATCTACCAGAAGAATCTCTCAGGTGTCTCCTAAACATCTATAATCATATTTGGAAAAGTAACATATTTCCAGAAACGTGGAGACAAGCAACAATTATACCCATTCCCAAAACTGGCAAAGATACCACTAATCAACAAAATTACCGACCCATCGCCTTGACAAGCTGCCTCTGCAAGACGATGGAGCGGATGATCAACAAAAGGCTGACATGGTATCTAGAAGCAAATAACCTAATTACAAACCTCCAAACAGGGTTCTGAAAAAAGAGAGGGACCATCTGATCCGACTAGAGACCTACATCAGGGAAGCATATATAAAAAAAACAGCATGTAACGGCAGTCTTTTTTGACCTGGAGAAGGCATATGACACTACTTGGAGGTATGGTGTCATGAAAGACATGTATGATCTAGGGTTACAAGGAAGACTACCACTATTTATAAAAAAAAAACAAAACTTTCTCTCCAATAGAAATTTCAGGGTACGTGTGGGATCCACTTTTTCTGACCTCCAAACTCAAGAGGATGGCATCACACAAGGAAGTATCTTATCAGTAACTCTATCCTCTATAAAAATAAATAATATAATAAATAGCTCACTCCTATAATCAACTGTGCTCTCTATGTTGATGACCTTGTCATTTACTATAGATCTGCAGATATCCACAAAATGGAACGGCAATTGCAGATGGGCCTCAGCAAAGTGAACAAATGGGCAACAGACAACGGCTTTAAATTCTCAAAGACCAAAACCCAATGTGTGCATTTCTGTTCCTTAAAGAAAATGCACAATGACCCTACGATCAAACTTGAGGAAAGTGAAATACCTGTTGTTGATCAGTATAAATTCCTGGGAGTTATATTTGATAAAAAAATAACTTTCATCCCACACATAAAATACTTTAAAAAATAAATGTACCAGAGCCCAACAACTGATGGCTCTAAGGACAATGATAAAACAGCATGTGCAGCTATTTTAAATAAAAAAAATTGTAAGAAAAGCTCTCCCAAATGAAAGTTCCATTTCTTTCAGCTGAAACCCGTGCAATAGATCTAGCACTTGACATTATCTCTGAAAATAAACAAAAAATATATCATCTTCTCAGACTCGCTTTCAGTCCTACTATCATTAAGAAATAAAAAAACTGGAAGACCCTCTCATCATTAAGCTCCTGAATAGATTAGACTCAATGTCTAACTCTAAGGAGATTATTATATGCCACATAGGAGTGAGGGAGAATGAAAGAGCTGACACTGCAGCTAAATCGGCTCTAGATTTAATCCCTGACAAGTTCCAGATACCATATACTGACTTGAAACCTAAAATGAATAGATTCCTTCATACAAAATGGCAACAACACTGGAATAACAGCATCCACAATATAAACTCTTCCTAATCAAACCCACTTTGGGAGGCTACAGACCAACTTTAAGGAAGTCTAGAAAGGAACAAGTCATTATGTCCCGATTATGCATTGGTCATACAAAACTAACACACTCCTATATACTCAGACAAGAACAACAACCACAATGTGAAACATGTCAAACACCCCTGACAGTTAAACACTTATTCATGGAATGCAGATTTTTTGCTCACATCAGAAACCGTTATTTTAAAGCAAACAATATGAAAGATCTGTTTGAAAATGTTAACAGAGGATATTTTCTCCTTTTTGAGGGAAATAAAATTATACCATAGAATATAGACATGAAACAAATCAATGCCATACAATATAATCCCCAATAATGCTAACACATTTTTAAAACCAATTACTGAAAGTATATAATTGAATACACAATATGTATTACACCCTAACTGTTAGGCATGACATAACCCCGGACAGGTTGATATGTCGTTAAAATCAATAAACCAACCAACCTAGAGTGGAAAACACCATTTAATAAAAATA
Organism: Doryteuthis pealeii; assembly: GCA_023376005.1. Classification (NCBI taxonomy): domain Eukaryota; kingdom Metazoa; phylum Mollusca; class Cephalopoda; order Myopsida; family Loliginidae; genus Doryteuthis; species Doryteuthis pealeii. Next base: position 34,859,457 of record CM042156.1, read on the forward strand.
CCTCTGATTAGAAATTCAGATGAAAATTTTTGAAGATTGATTTTGAATTAAAAGAAGAAAGCAAATCGAAAAAAAAAAAAAAAAAAAAAAAAAAAAAAAAGAAAAAAAAATCCAAAGAAGCTAAATTGCCATTTAAATGAAAATCATTTTATTTCTCTGAATGTTTGAGATGAGGCTTGAAGATTAGTATTATTTGCGTTATTCGGACTATTGTCCCCATCTTCATTGTTATTTGTACAACGTTTCGGCCGATATACCCTCCGGCCTTTTCTCTGGTTCCCGAGTTCAATCCTGAGTGAAAGCAGTTCGAAAAATAATTAATTAACACAACTCCTACCCCAGCTATGGTTAGCGGAATGAGAACAGGATACCCCCGTGGAATAAATAAAGGGTTAGGTTCAAAGTTCCGTGATGGTTGCCGAATACGACAAGAAAGTTCCCGAGTTCGAAAAGAAGGTTCCCGAGTCCGACAAGAAATACCTGAAGAAGGCCGGAGGATATATCGGCCGAAACGTTGTACAAATAACAATGAAGATGGGGACAATAGTCCGAATAATGAAAATCATTTTATTACAATTGGCTTCAATTAATATTTCAATAGTGTTTTTTTTTTGTTTTTTTTTTCTCCCGTTAACTTCTACCATGTGGCTTTCGAACATTTAAAGACAATCTTGTCAAATTTCTTGAAGATATTTTAAAAGATTATCTGTTAGAATTCCTGAAGATATTTACATAAAAAAAAGCAAAAACAGCAACAACAACTTAAAAGCCCACTTATTAGGCAATATCAAACGGAACTTGCAATGATTTACAAGTCAATCAAATGAGAGACTTTAGTAGACTTGTCAGTATATAAGTTTTTTTTTCCTGTTCTATATCAGGGATATAGAAGTTTTTGATGTCAAGATCTTTATAAAATATCTCAAAAGAAGATGGTAAATTTATATATATATATATTTTGGAGGATATGTGCTTAACTGAAGACGTACCTAATTTTGAAAATTAATTAGTTAATAATTAATGAATTTTTAGGCGGACATATATGTTCAAATGTAAGGCTAAACGAATCGAGAAAAATGTCAATCCCTGAATGTACATTTCGACCTATTCAGGGATTGCCATTTTCTCGATTCGTTTAGCCTTACATTTGAACATATATGCCCGCCTAAAATTCATTAATTATTAACTAATTAATTTTGAAAATTAGGTACGATTTCAATTAAGCACATATCCTCCAAAAATTGTCGGCTTAAAGCCATATAAAAAAATAAACATTTGTTTGTTTACCTAACCTTATATATATATATATATATATATATATATATATATATATATATATATAGCCCTATTGTTATATTTCTTGCGCATTGCAAAAAACAAGTTGAAAGAAACAAAAATAGTTTATATTATAGTCTGATTGCCCCCCCCCCTTTCTGTTCTTATAAATCTGCAGACAGAACAAGAATCAGATAAGAACTTTCCAACACATTTGGAATTTCACGAACTTTAACACCTCTCTCTCTCTCTCTCACTATATAAATAAATGTCCGTTGTAAAAATTCAAAATTATATTTCTAAATCTTGAAATTTTAAATAACTGAATAGTCGGTAAAAAGTGATTTTAATTCATTTTTCTTTCTATAAATTAGGAACATAAACCAACCAATAAAACTTTAAAAACTATTGTACTAAAAAAAAAAAAAAAAATCGATCAAAGTATCTCATATTTACACAGATGTATATTGAATATGTAAAAAAAAAAAAATCCATTAATTGGGTTTTCATCAAGCAGAACCAAACAGGAATTGGAAATCAAGGAGATGGGATTTATTTTAAATAATTAAATTTACTACGTACACTGCTCAAGTGCACCACAACTCATCAAAGTCTCATGTATAGTACATAGAATAGCGTACAGTAATAATATACATGTATGTGAGTGCATCATTTAAATTTGTATTTTTAAATCACAACAGCCATGATTCAGAGAAGGATCCTAAACTGGTCCTTTTTATTATTATTGATATTCAGATTGGAGCAAGTAAAGAAGAACGTTGCAGTAGCAGAAGATGACGATGCCACCAAATGATACAAGGAAGAAGAGACCATAAAATGTAATCAAAACCAAAGCAAATATTGAGACGGGGAACGAAACTTGTTATTCAGGATTAAAAAATAATATATATTGTACCCTTACCCAGTTATATGTAGTTTTAATAAGAAAGTCTTATAAGACAATAAAAGCAGTTATTAAAATGTTTACCAGATAAATACTTTTGAATAATGCAAGCATTTGTTTTATACACAGAATTGAGACAGTTTTTGACCCATTGTACCCAACAGTTTATGCACAAAAAGTTGCCTAAAATTCATTTGAACAGGGAAAGGGGGAGAAAAAAAAGATTGACATTCCAATCTTTTCAGAATTTTTATTTAAATACGTCAACTCATTAAATCAAGTCTCACAAATTCAGTCTGAAACTAAGTAAAAGATTTATATAAAACTTTAAAGTTTTTTTTTCTCTCCGAATTTAAAACTAAAATAGAAAGGACGTAAAAATAGACATTAAATTTAGTTAAAAAAAAAAAAAAAAAAAAAGAATAATTACAAACCACCAAACATTCAACACGAAAAAGAATTTCAGTGTGTGTGTGTGTGTGTGTGTGTGTGTATATATATATATATATATATATATATATATATATATATATATATATATATATACATACATACATACATACATACATACAGTGTCACACACTCATGACCTTAGAGAAAAAAAATGTAAAAAAGTAATTTTAGATTTCACCAACGCGTACTGAAAATTGATTTCAACAATGATCTAAGCACTTAGTTAAGATGTTTTTTTCACTTTTTCTGGGGAAGATGGGGGGTGATATTAAAACCAATTTGGGAAGAATATATTTCCCTAAATTTTTTTTAACAATTTTTAGAGTGAGAGATATTTGTTTCTAAAATTCTAAAATCAATTAGAAGTATTGGTTAGTGGTGTTTCATAGCATCACTTACGACGAAGAAAAAAAATAAATTTAATAAATCAAAATTAACCAAATAATTAGTGTATGAAAATTATATAAGAAAACTCTTTTTTAGTTTTTAAGAAACGAGCTTTGAAGTTTGAGAACTATTTGTATGAAGAGAAAAATAAGATTTACAAAAGTTTGAATCATTAAAACATTGAATGATTATTTGATCGATCATAGTATTTTTATCGACCCCCTTTTTTTTTTTAAAGATTTTTGCACATCTTAGAAAAAGTAAAATTTAATAATGTTGATTATTGGGGGCAAAAAAGGTTAATTCATGTTCGACTTCTTATTTCTAATAAAAGACAGAACCAACAATTAGAGGCAAATATATTGTGGAGAATAAAATAAAATAAACTCCCCAAAATGATTTTGTGGTAAGGAAATGAAAATGATTAAATTAAAAGAAAAAAAAAGGATTAAACGCATAAAATAAGTGATTCTAGTGAGGGGGACTTTTTATTATTATTATTATTAATTAAAGTAATTTTATTTTATTTGAATTGAATTCTTACCTCATCAATTGTACAATTATTAATGTTACAATTCACAAAATACGGAATAAAAATGGAAATAATTTTCCGACATTATCTAATGAAGTTTTATTTATTTATGAAGAAGCAAGAAGTCTAATGAATGAGTCAACCCTCTTTTGGGGGTTTTAAGGTTCATATGAACTTCACTTTTTAAAATCGTAGAAAGAAAAAAAAAGGGGCGCATTTATAAGGGATTTGTTTTAAAATTAAGGTATTTATCAAATAAAGAGGGTTTTTCTTCTTTTAACTAGAAGAAAATTAAATATTTCTTTTTTTAGTAGAGTATAAAAAAAATTCTATTGCGTACGACGACTATGATGACGACGACGATCGATGTCGACGAAAGTATGTCAAGTGCTCAAAAAACTGATATTAAAAACAAACCAAAAAAAAACAAAACAATAATTATTAATAGGCTCAAAGGTAATGAGCAGAAAATCCGCTAAGTGGATAAAAAGTAGATTAAAAAAGGAAATTATTGAACAATGTTGGTAGTTAGACAAGATGAGGATTATTTGGTAGGTATAAATAATTCTGAGGATTCACGGTAGGAAGAAGACGTCGACGTGACTGAAGGGAGATAACAGTCGAACGAAGAAGAGAGAGAAGGAAATGGAGTTTTTAAGCAAGTGCCCTTTCTGATTAAGGAAGAAGAAAAAAGTCAGTTTTATTTACGCAAAATATTTTTATCTATTTTTCAAACGCTACAAACAAATCTGCCAAAATCATTTACAATATATCGATAAGTTAAACATAAAAAAAATAACGTAAAGAGTTTAAAAACTAGGATTTTTTTTGGAGAGGGGGGGGTCATTATTGACTCATGCTACAAATTTTACATAGTAGTAGTAGTAGTAATATACAGCTTTTGCATTAATATGAAAACGTTCTAACTTTAAAAATCAAAAGATATAAAGAAATATACTTTAAAGTTATGAAAATAAACAGTAAGAATTCATATAAAAATTAATTTATAAATCTAAAATATATATAAAATAAATAAAATTACCAAATTGAATTTTCAACTACCGATTCATTCATTTAAGGAAAATATGATCGTCAAAATTGTTAACTACAATTTTTCCGTACACCAGAAAAAAAGTAAAAAAATTATCAATTTAAAAAAAAGTTTTTTTACACAAAATTCTGTGCTTAAACAATTAAAAATGCTTAATTAAAAATTAAGGAGGAAAAAAAGTTTATAGAATTAATTATTTAAGTTTCTCTACCTTCAGCTTTCGAAGAGAGAAAAATTCAAGAAACAAAATATAGAATGGCTTAGCAGTTTTCCCCCAATTCAAATCTTGAGATATTCTTCCTTTAACAATTCGAAAATACGTTCATTAATTTTTAATTAAAAATATTTAAAGTAAATCTAATTAGAAAAAGAGGAGTGTTCTTTTAAAAATAAAAAATAAATTCATTTCAAATACTTCGAAATCCCTTAAAATAAAAAAGGAAAACAGAAAAAAGGGAATAAAAATGGGATTCTACGAAATTAATATTGGTCATATATTTACTTAAAAAAATATTAGTTATTATTACTAATTATTATTGCCTGTAGTAATTTCCTTTGCATAGTGAATAATAATAATAATAATAATACTAATCTAGAAAAAATCACCACTCCCTTTACATTGCCTTAAAAACCTTATTAAGGAATATTCAAGCCCATTCATTGCTTTAATGCCAAACCTCTCTAAGCTACTATGCTTGCAATTAAAAAAAACTTTAGTTTATCTTAACCCTTAACTAAAAAAAAAAAAACCACACACACAAACTAGATAGTTTAGAAAAAAATTTCCAGTAGATCTTATTCAGCAGTAGCAGAGAAGAGAAAAGAGAGAGAGAGAGAGAGAGAGAGAGAGAGAAAGATTGGTGTTGAGTAGAAGAACCAACATTTATGATTCTCTCTCTACTACACAATTCTCAGGCAGGCATCATCAGAGGAAAAGGAAAGGAACAAGGAGGAACCTAGCAATGGAATATTATTAACCAGGTGCCTGACTGTCCGTCCGCCTGCCTTTGCCAACCACTGGCACTCAATCCCAACAACACGGAGTGCGGGAATTCTATAACACACACGTCCCTGCTCTCATTCTCATCCTCAACAATAAATAAATAAAAATTAGATAGGAAACATCAAAATTTTGTCCTATAGATAAACGCTTCCAGAGAAAATGGAGAATGAATGAGTAATAAAGAAATTAGTAGGAGTTTTGGTGGTGGGAACGAGCAGAGAGAGAGAGAGAGAGAGAGAGAGAGAGAATTGAGAGGACGGGAAATGTTGAAGTAAAAAGAAAAGTTAGAAAAACATGAGGTATTAAAGACCCGGATGTATGAACCTTTACAATTTAGAATTGTTTGCCTTTGAATTTGTCTCTTTTCATTTTGATTCAAGAATTATTTTTTTTTATCTAAATAGATCCACAGAAAATACTTAATCCCTTAAAAAAATGGATCCTTGTTTGAATAAATAGAACATGATCCTTTAATTCCAAAGGATATTTTTTTTGGCTAATTTTACAGAAAAAAAAAATTAAAATTCGGATCTGTCTGTGCTTCTTGGTAATAATTACTAAAAGTTTTTTTTCTCTCTCCAACAGACAAGACGGAGAGTTACCAACACCCCCCCCTAAAAAAAAAAAAACAACTAATTAAGAAAAAAAATATAGAATAAAAAAAAAAAAAAAAAAAAAAAATAGAATAAGAATAAATAACTTGTCGTTCAAGCGAGTGTCAGAATTTGTTGTTTTGAATATTTCGATTCTTTTTTTTAAAAAGAAAAAAAGAGAAAATGCGTAAAAATATCAAAAAACAAACAAAAACAACTTTAAGATGTTTACATAAATTGTCCTGCCAATATCAACTTTTTGCTTCTCCTTTCTGGGTACAAAATCTTTTTTTTTAATTGGATAGCCGTAAAATATACGTAAACTTGAGATTTATGAAGTAAGATTAATTTGAAAGATTTGTAGATTTTAAAAAATCTTATTAAAATAAATCTTAATAAACAGACAAGAAATGATGGGAGTTTGTAAGACACTCCTCATGACTAACCAATCGGACTACCTCGTTTTTTCTTTTCTCGGCCTAAAATCTCAGCTAATAGAGAGAAAAAAAATAACTAGGTGTGAAATGAAGACAATAAGCAAGTAGCAATAAATAAATAACATATCCAATGAATAGAAATTCAAGTGAACAATAAATTGGCAACAATCTGTGAAGAGTTCTTAATTTTTGTTGATAAAGATGCAAGTGGTTTGAAAAGCCCCAACCAGATGTCAAAAACAAAAAGGGGTTTTTTGTTGTTGTTTTTTTTTAATGAGTGAATGACAATGTGGTGGACCCTATTGAAATCGAAGGAAAAATAGGAAAAGGAGAGGCAGTAGAGATTTTAATGCATCGATATGTCAAAAGTCCTATCCCAATACCTTTACACCCACATTGAAAAAAAAAAAAAAAATAGAGAGAAAAGTGAAATGAATTTAAAATGTTAAAGTTTGACAAGAAAAGAAGAAGGCAGAAGTGATGGAGATGGCATTTAGCGATACCCCCTTTTTGAGGGAGGATTTAAATCAGAGCTACAAAATTTGTTTATGAATCAAATTAAAAAAAAAAAAATCTGCCGAAAATTAAATTTCCCTCATGATTGACGCGTGTTAATTCATTTTCTTCAAACAGCGTACTTTTAAAAAAAAAAAAAAAAAGTTCATATTTTATCATTTTTTTTTCATCTTTGTAAAATCTTCGACACGAAGAAAGATATAAATAAAATTAGATACACATTACAATATGATCGTGAGAAAGATTTAAAAATATAGGGCCGACAGAAATGGCTATTAGCTTTTAGTTATAAATAAACTTTACTAATTTAGACTAAAATACAGTTGTAAACCAAAATATCACATCTTTCAATACGAAATGCAATATCATATATATATATATATATATATATATATATATATTATATATATATATATATATATATATATATAAACAAAAATGCGTTTGTATTATTTTTGTAGAGGAAAGACTATTTTCATAAGGGTTGATGATTTACGATTCCCTAAAAACTAACCAAATAATAACGCGGAAAATACCATATTTCTTTAAAAGTGTGACAAACATTACAGGATCTATAATAATTTATTCATTTAATTTAGATAAAATATGCCCACTCAGATTATTTAATGGTTAGGAAAAAAGGAGAGAAAAAAATGTGAATGTGATAATAGTTAAATTTATTATTAGTTTTGACACGAGAAAGAGAAGAGGTGGGGGAGGAGGAGGATGTTTAACGTTTTATGACAGTAAAGAGAGGAGTGGCTGGAAAAAGTGGAAAGAAATTAAAACAATATTAAAACGATGATCGTGAAAAGAAAAATCACATTTAGATGATGAAAAAGTTTGTAAAATATCGATCTTAATCATTTAGACATAATCGAACAATAAATAAAGTAATAACTGCAACGTTACAGACTTTTTTTTTCAAGTCTATATGTTAAGAAGAGTTTTGGGAGAAGCTGGAGAAATCTAGGCGCATTATGCGGCTGCTAGATAATATTGATTAGAAGGAGGAGAAAGTAAGCGAGAAAGGAGGAAAACACGCATTGCCTTTTTAAAATTAATAAGAAAAAAAATATTCTGGAAAAGTGATCAAGTTATTAATTAGAGAAAATTAAAAGTGCAATTTATTAAGCTGATCAAAAAGACACTTTTTTTTTTTTTTCAAATGCAAGAGGGGCTGGTACTTTTTTTTTCAGAAGTACGAACGCACAGTGCACGTGTTTTTATAAACAAAGTGGAAGATATATAAGTAAAAAGCTGATAAGAAATTTGTCCGAGATGAAAATTTGGATAGTTTGATCAGCACAGAGCTGTTTTTTCCGAATAGTTTTCGAGGAGAAAGTCAGCGATTAGAGAAGGGAGTTACGAAAAAGAGACGACCGAGTTTTTGCTAGTATGGAAGCTCCGATATTTCAACATGGCGTCAATTTGAACAACCAGTGCGCGATTAGCGGGGGGGGGGGGAGGAATAATATATCCCTTCTTCAGACACTTTTTCACTTCTAAGCTTCGAATGAGGAAAAAAATAAGTAGACAATTGAAGAAGAGGCAGAAAAATTAGGACGAAATATTTTCTTTTCACTCTACAAAAAGTTTCCACAATATTTAAGATATGACGATATTTATCTAAATTAGTTTTTAGGGGACCAGAAAGTGTAGTGAAGAGGGGAAAGAGGGTGGGGAAACGACCCTTAGGAAAACTTTGACACAACTAGAATGAAAAAGAAATAAATGAAGGTTATGTTTAGAGGGAGAGATTTTTTCGAACTTTTTAGAAAGTAAATAAGTTATTAAAAATATTTCCAGATTATTATTATTAATTTTTTTTTCACAATTTTCCTATTAATCGATCTTAACTGGCAATATTCATGATCCTCTTTTCCCAAGTAGTACATTTATAAATAATAATAATAGTAATAATAATAATAATAACAAACTTACTTGAGGTAATAACGATGTCCTTGAGTAGTTTTGGCCATTTCCCATCCCGGGGGTAGGGGCTGTTCGTCTGTGAGATCATAACTATGTTGTCTAACATGCTGGGACGACGGAGGAGGGGCCGCGCTGAGAGTCTGGGTGAGACTTGCCGGAGAGGAATGGGCCCGCGGATGGGCAATGGTCAACCCACTGGTACCACCAGTACCACCGGGACCCGTCGTCGTGGACTCTGTGCTGCCTTCACGACTACCGCTGTGGGGCTTTTGTTGCGTCGGGTCCGGAGGTTTAAAAAAAGAGGCAGGCAGGTTCCTCATACGTAGTGGAATCTGGGGTGGGGCTTCTGTAGGATTCATCGCAATCTTAAACAGAGCATCCAGATCAGAGTCGCTGTCTCCTCTGATATGAACGACTTGGCTACCTTTTTGTTCGGTTCTTTGCTGAGACATTTTGGTCAACTAGGTGACAAAAATCACGAACCGAACAACCCTTACACTCTTCTTACTGCTCTGTATCCGTCACAAGCCGAAACAAACACGTAAAATCCCGAAGTTTTCCTGAAAATCAGTTTGATGGGAGGACACTGAAAGTTTCACGAAAAAGTTATGGCACTACGGTCGAACAACACCTATATAAAAGCCTGATTACCGACGCCGCGAAAAAATAGTGCCTAATACCTTCACAGTGGGAGCCGACTGATCGGCCTGCTGGCGACGTGAAATACACGTTTTAGTTATTTTAAGTCGATATTAAGAATGGACTGGAGCAGGGTCCGCCTCTGTTGACGATGTGAGATATTCGGACGTTGACGGGGGTGCAAGTTCCATATAAGGGAGTCGTTGCTTTGCCCTGTGCTACGTAGGATAATCTTACACAGATGCCGCGTAGCGATATACCGACACAGGTCAGAGGTCAGTAGCAGCTTTGGGCTGCTACTTCTATAATGAAGAGGGAGGAAAACGAGAGAGGGGGGAAGAGAGAGAGACAGAGAAAGAGGGGGAGAAAGAAATACATACACACGTACACATACACATAGAAAATATACACTCAACTAGAACTAATTAAAACTAAAGTTAAACTTAACTAATTCTCGTATTTAAGTAAGCAAATAAACAAAGAAAGAGGGATACTGTTAAAAGAAATAATAAACCCTTACTACAATAAATGTAAAAAGGGAGGAGGGACGAAAAAGAAAAAAAAAAAGATCTCGACTCTCTTTGCCTCTTTAAGTGCTTTAGTCAGTGCTTTTCACGCCAATCTCTTACTCGACGTAAAACTGTATGTGTGTGTGTGTATCACTCTCTGTATACAACATAAGCTTTTTTTTTTCTCTCCTTATTTTTGTGAATGTTCCCGAGTCTATTTTATTCCTTTAAACAAGGGAAATAGATATTTAAAGCTGTTATATATCTACTGTCTATATTCAATGATAAATCTCATACGAAATAAACGGACTATTTTAATATCTAATAACTTCTGGTCTGAGTCTCGTTGGGTGTTGTGTTGTATACTATAATAATATAGTGTGTCGTCCAAAAAATGTAACCTCCCCCTCCGAAATAAACAAAACAAAAAAAAAACAAAACAAACTCAACAACAAGCACCGAACTTACACTTTACGTATAACTGTGAGAGCAATGAGACATAACTAGACGATCGATATATAATTATTATTTATTCCTATCGAAGTCGGATGTTGAAGTTAAATCTTAACTTTTATATACGGGACTAACCCCCGCCCCCCCCCCAAAAAAAAAACGGATTGCCATAAAAAATTTTTTTTTTAATAATAATAATAATAAGCCTTAAGATTCGACTGAAGCCGATTTGATATGTCATTCCTACATTACAACACTCTGACGGAGAATCTACAAATCCTGGTGGTATCGTGAGGTATTGCTGGGGTTAGTGCTACTGGTAATGATGCTTCAGCACCGAAACCATGCTTGACCTTAGGGTCATCATCTGATGAAGGCTTCGTTAGTGACATTGCTGCTATTTTCACAGTGGTAGTTAAACTTTTTTTTCCTTCTTCTTTCTTTCTTTTATTTACTTATCACCATAATCACGGATGTATTTATTTTCGATCAACGATGCCCTACAACCAGAAATTGTTGAGCCAGATTTGTTTGTTTTTCTTTAAAAATGTTTTATTTATTTTTTTAACTGCTTTTCGGTATCCCCCCCCGGTATATTAAATAAATAAAGCAAAATAAAAACAAGATAAACGCGAACGAATTCTTTTTATTTCGTAAATAATAAATTTATCAATGGTCGTAAAATAATTCTTCATTTGATTTAAAACGAAATATGCAATATCAAAAAATAAATAAATAAAATAAATAGATGATAATTGAATAAGGGTTTAAGAAAATTAAAAATCGATTTTTGTGATGTATTATCAACATCGATAAATAAATTGAAAAACAAGACTCAAAACCAACAAATGAGTAAATAAATAAAGATAAATACATTAATTAACAAAAAAAAAAAAAAAAAAAAAGAAAGAAAGGAAAGGATTTCTGGTGAAATAAAGGGAAAATGAACTTTTAAAACTCAGAGGATCGAAAGGTAAAATAATTATTACTCCCTGGACCCACAATGGAAATATCCTCGGGTATATTTCTACCCCCAACCGAGTACATGTACATGACAAATCCATTAGCATTTTGAAATAAATTACTGGCGCATTAAACTCATTGAATATATATATATAAGTAAAAAGTAAGTAAAGTCGTCGGGGTGGCCTAGAGTCGCTATCAGCCTATCAGCGAGGGGGTCTATCCCCTTTTCACTAGCACTAGGCCAAGGAGATTGTTTTTGCGTCTGAGGTGGAGCGCCACACCTACCATCAGCTCCTTACTTTACCGCGCACGCACACACACACACACACACACACACACACACACATACATATATATATATATATATATATATATATATATATATATACCGCATATATATATATAATCCAGATATATAAGTAAAAAATATAACAAAAGACTTAGAGTTTTTGCATTATAGTCTATTTCAGGAAGCTTAGACAAAGTGTCTAACTCTCCCAAATCATCAGATTATATGATGATGATTTGGGAGGGTTAGACACTTTGTCTAAGCTTCCTGAAATAGACTATAATGTAAAAACTCTAAGTCTTTTGTTGAATTTTTACTTATAAATTTGCTCTGTGACTCTAACAATAAGAGCACATATGCAAACTGCGACAGGTTTTTTAAAAAAAACTCCGATGTCGTAAGGAAGATTTCTTCTCTGGACTTTTGGATTATATATATATATTAGGGACTGGCATTTTTGTTGTCTGCTACGAATTTTAAAAGCGAATTAAAAATAATTAAATCTATTATTTAAGGTCAAACTTTGTCTAAATCGATAAGTAGTAACATAATGACCATCATTAAAAAAGAAAAATATCATTACATATGCATTTTTTTTTTTTTTTTTTTTAGATTTAAAACTATTTGTTTTGGTCAATTTCGACGAATCCGCCATTCTGTTTATTTTCAATGGTTTACGTGCTTGTTTACAATTTTTATGTAACATTCGCAATTGCAAAAAAATTTACCAAAAATCAGGTAATTATCCGATTTTAATGAAATTTTCAGTATTGATTTATCAATTAATGAATTTTATAATGCATCAGTTATTTTATTTCAAAATTTTAATTTAGTATTTTTGCTATGAAAATTAATATATAAAATTCATTTCAAATGTGAAAAGCCTGATGTTCAGTTTGAAATGTTATATTTTTAGATTCTAGAAATAGATATCTATTTAATGCAAACCTTATTTTAGATGCATAAAGTAATAAATTTTGAAGAAAAACTCTATTGAAAATGTACCCCTCCCTTTTTAAGCAGAAAAAATATCAATGTATAATTTTTTCTTTTATAAGATAATAGCCAATTAAACAATTATCGAAATGAGTAAAAAAGAAATCTCCAAAAAACTTATTATTTATTATTTTTTTACATTTTATTTTTCAATTTTCGGTACTTATTTTCTCATAGAAAAGCCACCGTAATTTTTTTTTTTTTTATGTTTCTATTCATAAGTTCGGTCTTTTATCTCATTATTTATACTGTAATTAGAAAACTATAAGACCAATTTGAAAAAAAAGTTACGCCCCCAACATAAGTGACCTGAAAAAAATGAGAAGGTTTTGAAATAAAAATAAATAATGCATTATAAAGATCATTCATTGATAAATAAACACTGAAAATTTAATTAAAATCCGATAATTCCCTGATTTTGGTAAATTATTTTCTGTAGGCTAAAGTCATTTTGTCAAAAACGCATTTTAGGCTCAGTTTGCCAGTACCTAATATATATATATATATATATATATATATATATATATATATATTATATATATTATATTATATATATATTTAATTTATTTATATTATATTTTAGCTATCAAATTTAGAGTTTACTGGTAGTGTCATTCCCCAGTCACCGACGCAATTCAAAGCAGGTCGACGCGGGCCCTCAACACATACAATGCAAACACATAGTAGACACATCTATATAATCTATCAAATCTATCAAACATACGCATGTGCACACACACACACACACACACAGACAGACAGACAGACAGACAGACAGACAGACGAAAGTCGAAAGTCCAAATTTTCGATGCTACCCATAGTCATGAGTATGATTTTGGGGGGCTCTTCCAATATGTGATCTACCGAATGGTTTCTAATCCAATGTGTGATCTACCGAGTTGTTTACATTCCAATATGTGATCTATCCATTAACTACCCATTATTTTCCCATCAAACTAACCCTAACCCTACCCCTACCCCTAACCCTGTCTTGAAAAAATATTCTGTGCTCTTCCAATATGTGATCTACCGAATGGTTTCTAATCCAATATGTGATCTACCGAGTTGTTTATATCCCAATACGTGATCTACCCATTAACTACCCATTATTTTCCCATCAAACTAACCCTAAACCCTACCCCTAACCCTAACCCTGTCTTGAAAAAATATTCGGTGCTTTTCCAATATGTGATCTACCGAATGGTTTACATTCCAATACGTGATCTACCCATTATTTTCCCATTAAACTAACCCTAAACCCTAACCCTAACCCTAACCCTGTCTTCTTTTTTCCTGGTAGATCGCATGCCATGAATAGTAGATCAATAGTAGATCCCAAACCTTCGGTAGATCACATATTGGAAGAGGACCGATTTTTGTTAAGATCGTTGTATGCATGTCCAACGAACTCCTCTGCGGAGCAACCAGCATCCTCGCATAGCTGGTCAATGTAGGTCCTTGCTGGGCGCCCCACCCTTGCATGTCCATGTGTTGGCTTCCACAGGAGAACGTCGCTTATGAGTTCATCCTTGCTTCTCCAGCAGTGTCCTGCATGTCTTGCCCGTCTCACTCGGATAGTTTGTGAGATGGGGGGGGGGGCAGGTGACCGTACAGCTGTTTCCTTGTGGGGTGCTGCTTCCATGACTTGTTCAAGACTGCGCGCAGCATTCTTGTGCAGCTTCCATCTAGCTTATTCTCAAGACGCTTTGTTAGGGTCCAGGTGGTGCAACCATATAGCAGCACCACAGTCTGGAAGAACTGTCACTTTAGCTTATATATATATGTGTGTGTGTGTGTGTGTGTGTGGAGAAAGGTAGACAAACATGGAATGTTGTAGAAAATGGATGTTTTATTGTAGGTAGTGATGTCGACGTTATAACGTTTCGGTCAGTTTGACCTTCTTCAGGATGTTGGATTGAGTTCTTGCTTCAATAGTGAAGATTTCATACTGGTGAATTGGGAGGTCGTGAATAGGGGACGGGTGGTTAGTTGTTGGTCTTAGCAGAGGTTGGTAGTAGGAGTTTTTTGGGTTTTGGTTTTTTTTTTTTCTTCTCTCTGTGTAGCAGTAAAAAAAAAAAAAGAATATGAATTTATTTCTGATGGTAAATTTGACATTTAAACGTTTCGATTTATATTAAACCTTCATCAGGACAATATAATATAAGGGAAAAATTGTTGTCTGAATAGTGATGATTTTTTAAAATGACGGGAATTGGGAAATGTATATAGAGAAAAGGTTCATAACCGTATATTGGCCAGCAGCATTCTTATTGGATTGTTCTGATGAAGGCATATATATATATATATATATATATATATATATATATATATATATATATATATATATATGTCTGTGTGTGTGTGTGTGTGTGTGTGAAGAGAGGAAGTAAATCCGACGGTATGTAATATATCAAGAAAAATGAAAAAACACAGGTTTAAATGGGTTAAGTGGTGAGTTTATTGGCCGACGCTGCAGTGTTTCGATCTATTATCGTTATCGCTACAGAAAAAATTTATACACACACACACACACAACCACATACCTAAAAAACGCACAATGTTTCCTTCAATACACACACTAACAGCGCTACATACCCACACCTTAAAATAGAATATTTGATGTCATATTCAAAACCGTCTCCTTTTTTCAAACTTCAAAAATTTTTAAACAGACTGAATAACAAGGATTACCACTCACTTTTTTCTCATCATTCTGTGATATATAATTTCTTATCTTATGCCCTGAAGATGATCTATTTAATAGATCGAAAACACTGCAGCTCGGCCAATAAACTCACCACTTAACCCATTTAAACCTGTGTTTTTCATTTTTCTTGATATATTACATATATATATATATATATAATATATATATATATATATATATATTATTGAACAGGACAGACATCTCCTGTATGATTATTCTCTTTCAATTCTTTCAATTTGGCGGGACAATCTTTTAACATTGGGGGAATTTGTTGATAAATGTACCATAGTTTTTTCCAAGTACTTTTGGCACTACAAGGTGACATGTGCATATAAGTCATTAAGCCATTTCTAGTTCGATAACGGAACTCGCTAACTCGGTGTATGAGTAGCACAGGGATCTGTGCGGTAAAGTAAGGAGTTGATGGTAGGTGTGACGTTCCACCTCAAACGCAAAAACATCTTCTTTACTAGAGCTAGTGAAAAGGGGATAGACTCCCTCGCTGATTGGCTGATACCGACTTTAGGCCACCCGACGACGACTTTTTATATAATATTATAGGTAGCGTGGACATGGGGTTAACACCAGGTTGCTGTCAGTTACTCGCCTATACGATCTTCAGTCTTTGGTCTGAAGATCGCATAGGTGACTCAAATATAAATGCTCTATAAATGGTATTAAGCACTGTCTACTTAAAAATATAGCACCCATATGATCCACAATATATATATATATATATAGCTACCGGAATTATTGCCAAGGGAGGTAATTTTTTTTTTTTTAATTTCTTAATTTTAAAACAATTACCAAAAATCAGGGAATTGTCCGATTTTAATGAAATTTTCACCAAATTATTTTCCCACGACTTGATTTTATAAGGATTAGTTTATTTTATGGAAGAAACTTGAAAAAATACTTTTTTTATAAATTCAGAATGTGTGTGTGTGGGGGGGGGGGGTTGACCTTTGACCATTTGAAGAAAAAAAAATCCCGGTCCCTAATTTTTACATTTCTTGAAAGATCATATCCTGAAGAATATATAGAAAAATAAAAAAATA
Organism: Doryteuthis pealeii; assembly: GCA_023376005.1. Taxonomy (NCBI): domain Eukaryota; kingdom Metazoa; phylum Mollusca; class Cephalopoda; order Myopsida; family Loliginidae; genus Doryteuthis; species Doryteuthis pealeii. The sequence continues at coordinate 34,876,160 of CM042156.1, forward strand.
AAAAATATAAATTCAATAACCTAAAAAAGTGATTTTAAAATTTAAAATTCATTTTCTTAAAACTCAAAAAATAATTAATGTAGCAAGTTTTTTTTTTTCGTAGTATCATAAAATATAGTTGTCTTTAAATTGATGTAAAAAAAAAATTCTATCTTAAGTTAAACTGGGTTTTGGACTACCTTAAAAATTTCAAGGTCAATTTAATATGTCCAAACGCAGAACGGCCTAATTAGCAATTTTAACCAAAGATAGCCCAGAATTTTATCTTTGAAAAAATCTAAGTTAAAAAATGCGGAAACCCTGGAAAGATATTTTAAAAGAATTAAAACGATTTTTTAAAAATTGTCAATTTAAAATATGGAAGCCCAAAAGATCAAAATTATCTCCCCTTGTGACCACGGTCTTTACAGTGTGATTTGTGAACGAATTCAACTCATTTCCCAAGTTATTATGATTCATTCATTAAAGGATCACTTTATTTCCAAAAGTACATTGTTCTTTTTTATTTATTTATTTATTTTTTTTTACATTCCTTTCAAAAATAGTAAACTTGAAATTAATACTAATCTAATTAAAAGAAAAAAAAATTATTGAACACTGAAATTAAACTGAATGTTCTTAAAAATATATTTTACACGAGTATTTTTATTGTAGATATTGTTATACTAACACTAAGTAGTAAACATTTTTGTAGTTATATTAATAAAAAAAAAAGCAACCACAAACAAATAACAGTTTTGTTAGACACGTGAAATTTTGGCAGTTTTCATGTAAATTTTAATTCGCATTAACAGGAATTATTGGCAAATGAATTCTCTTTTTGTTTATGAAATTATTCGCTATTGAAATTTTTTAATTAAAATAAGTTTATAGTAAAATTTACACACGATGATGGAATGTAAATTGTTTACAAGTCGCGTGTTTAAGTTTTTATGTTCCCTTCGCGTGGCTGAATATTTTAAGAGGTTTCTCCTTGCAAATGAAGACATTTATTGTTGGTTAAAATTTATATTTTTATGAAAAATTAAAATTAAAAGAACTTGTGAAAATTGTCAAGTGCTAAAAAGTGCTAAAAAAATTTCGGCGGACCTGACATCTAAAATTTTTGTTTTTAATTTTTTTTCCTTTTCTTCGATGGATTATTATCGATTACACACCAATCTATCAGATTGTAAAAAAAAATATTCTAAAACGTTCTTTATTTTTCGAGTTTTTAGGGGTGCTCATTTCCCCGTATAAGTTTATAGTAAATTGATCCCCATATCGGAACCGCTCTAATTTAACAGTTGGGCTGAATTTGCACGAAGGTGTCAAAATTAAGGTGACACACAAAAAAAAACAGAACTCACAAATTTTGTAATAAAACTGTTAATTTTAACTAAGGGGGTTTAAGAAAAATAAAACATTTATTGCAAAAACACGGACATAAAATGGGGGTTCAGTTTATTTAATGTTAGGAATTTACGAGCAAATTTTATTACCAAAATGTTTATCTAAACAGCGATTTTTTTTACATGTTTCGTCATTAAATTCTCTTTCAAGAAATGAAAAATTAATTTTCCTCTACCAAAAAAACAAAAAAAACAACAAAAAAACGAAAAACAAAAAAAAAAAAACAAATACGAAGAAACTAAGTTTCTTCGCGTTTGTTTGTTGTTTTAATAAGTTACTTATTATTGTACACTGTGGGGGTAAAATACCCGCACTTTTAATTTAAAGTAAAGATTTATTTAAAATATAAGATCTTACTACTTGATAAACAGAACATTTTATTAAATTCGGATTATTAGTTGTTAATTAATGATTAAAAAGTAAAGGTAAAAGAAAAAAAAGTAAATAAAAACCAAAACAGATTTTACGTGTTTGTTTTTTTTCTTAAGACTTAAAAAATTCATAGCGCTTCTTTCTTAAAATAAAAAATAAATCTTTATTAAACTTTGTTTTTTTTTTTTAATTATTTTTTTATCATAATTGAGGCAATACTTTTAAAATTAACTATTCAACAATCTTTTACTTTAAAAAAGCAGATTTGACATCCGGATATTTCAAACATACGAAATAGTATCACTATAAATAAATAAAGGCCTCCATATTTAATATTTTCTATCGTATTCAAAAATGAAGAGCTACAATGTCTTAAAATAGGAATTTATCTCCCTTACACCCCAGTTTTTGCGGGATGCTATATATATATATATATATATATTATATATATATATATATATATTAGTATCCATGTTCAACCATTTTAACCTGTTGGTTACGTCATGTCCTATGGGCTACGAACCACCAGGAAGGTAATGGTGGTCCATCAGCTCGACATTCGTTGTCGGTTGAGTGATCGCGGGTGTTAAGTTAGGGTAGGATTCGTAATCGTTTGAAATTATTTGACACAAAAGAGAAAAAAGAGAAGAAATTTACAAGAAATTGAGATCAGATTTCATTAAAAAAAAAAAAAAAAAGAAAAAATTCTTTTCTATTCTGGTTGCTCATTTTGAAAACGACAAGTGTCCGAAAGAGCAACCAGAAATGAAAGAATTTTTTCTTTTTTTTTTTTTTTTTTAATGAAATCTGATCTTCATTTCTTGTAAATTTCTTCTCTTTTTTTCTTCTTTTTGTGTCAAATAATTCAAAAACGAACGAATCCTACCTTAACTAACACCGCGATCACTCACCGACAAGCGAATGTCGAGCTGATGGACACCAATTACCTTCCTGGTGGTTCGTAGCCACATAGGACAGACGTAACCAACAGTTAAATGGTTGAACATGGATATCCTAATATATATATATATAAACTTTATATAAAGCATCCCGCAAAAACTGGGGTGTAAGGGAGATAAATTCCTATTTTAAGATATTGAGCTCTTCATTTTTGAATACGATAGAAAATATTAAATATGGAGGCCTTTATTTATTTATAGTGATACTATTTCGTATGTTTGAAATATCCGGATGTCAAATCTGCTTTTTTAAAGTAAAAGATTGTTGAATAGTTAATTTTAAAAGTATTGCCTCAATTATGATAAAAAAATAATTAAAAAAAAAACAAAGTTTAATAAAGATTTATTTTTATTTTAAGAAAGAAGCGCTATGCATTTTTTAAGTCTTAAGAAAAAAAACAAACACGTAAAATCTTTTTGGTTTTTATTTACTTTTTTTTCTTTTACCTTTACTTTTTAATCATTAATTAACAACTAATAATCCGAATTTAATAAAATGTTCTGTTTATCAAGTAGTAAGATCTTATATTTTAAATAAATCTTTACTTTAAATTAAAAGTGCGGGTATTTTACCCCCACAGTGTACAATAATAAGTAACTTATTAAAACAACAAACAAACGCGAAGAAACTTAGTTTCTTCGTATTTGTTTTTTTTTTTTTTTTGTTTTGTTTTTGTTTTTTTTTTTTTTTTTTTTTGGTAGAGGAAAATTAATTTTTCATTTCTTGAAAGAGAATTTAATGACGAAACATGTAAAAAAATCGCTGTTTAGATAAACATTTTGGTAATAAAATTTGCTCGTAAATTCCTAACATTAAATAAACTGAACCCCCATTTTATGTCCGTGTTTTTGCAATAAATGTTTTATTTTTCTTAAACCCCCTTAGTTAAAATTAACAGTTTTATTACAAAATTTGTGGTTCTGTTTTTTTTTGTGTGTCACCTTAATTTTGACACCTTCGTGCAAATTCAGCCCAACTGTTAAGTTAGAGCGGTTCCGATATGGGGGATCAATTTACTATAAACTTATACGGGGAAATGAGCACCCTGAAAACTCGAAAAATAAAGAACTTTTTAGAATTTTTTTTTTTTTTACAATCTGATAGATTAGTGTGTAAACGATAATAATCCATTGAAGAAAAAGAAAAGAAATTACAAAAAAAAATTTTAGATGTCGGGTCCGCCGAAATTTTTTTTAGCACTTTTTAGCACTTGACAATTTTCACAAGTTCTTTTAATTTTAATTTTTCATAAAAATATAAATTTTAACCAACAATAAATGTCTTCATTTGCAAGGAGAAACCTCTTAAAAATATTCAGCCACGCGAAGGGAACATAAAAACTTAAACACGCGACTTGTAAACAATTTACATTCCATCATCGTGTGTAAATTTTACTATAAACTTATTTTAATTAAAAAATTTCAATAGCGAATAATTTCATAAACAAAAAGAGAATTCATTTGCCAATAATTCCTGTTAATGCGAATTAAAATTTACATGAAAACTGCCAAAATTTCACGTGTCTAACAAAACTGTTATTTGTTTGTGGTTGCTTTTTTTTTATTAATATAACTACAAAAATGTTTTACTTAGTGTTAGTATAACAATATCTACAATAAAAATACTCGTGTAAAATATATTTTTAAGAACATTCAGTTTAATTTCAGTGTTCAATAATTTTTTTTTCTTTTAATTAGATTAGTATTAATTTCAAGTTTACTATTTTTGAAAGGAATGTAAAAAAAAAAAAAAATAAATAAATAAAAGAACAATGTACTTTTGGAAATAAAGTGATCCTTTAATGAATGAATCATAATAACTTGGGAAATGAGTTGAATTCGTTCACAAATCACACTGTAAAGACCGTGGTCAGAAGGGGAGATAATTTTGATCTTTTTAGGCTTCCATATTTTAAATTGACGATTTTTAAAAAATCGTTTTAATTCTTTTAAAATATCCTCCAGGGTTTCCGCATTTTTTAACTTAGATTTTTTCAAAGATAAAATTCTGGGCTATCTTTGGTTAAAATTGCTAATTAGGCCGTACTGCGTTTTGACATATTAAATTGACCTTGAAATTTTTAAGGTAGTCCAAAACTCAGTTTAACTTAAGATAGAATTTTTTTTTTACATCAATTTAAAGACAACTATATTTTATAATACTACGAAAAAAAAACTTGCTACATTATTTATTTTTTGAGTTTTAAGAAAATGAATTTTAAATTTTAAAATCACTTTTTTAGGTTATTGAATTTATATTTTTTATTTTTTTATTTTTCTATATATTCTTCAGGATATGATCTTTCAAGAAATGTAAAAATTAGGGACCGGGATTTTTTTTTCTTCAAATGGTCAAAGGTCACCCCCCCCCCATTCTGAATTTATAAAAAAAGTATTTTTTCAAGTTTCTTCCATAAAATAAACTAATCCTTATAAAATTAAGTCGTGGGAAAATAATTTGGTGAAAATTTCATTAAAATCGGACAATTCCCTGATTTTTGGTAATTGTTTTAAAATTAAGAAATTAAAAAAAAAATTACCTCCCTTGGCAATTTGCCGGTAGCTATATTATATATATATATATATTGTGGATCATATGGGTGCTATATTTTTAAGTAGACAGTGCTTAATACCATTTATAGAGCTTTTATATTTGAGTCACCTATGCGATCTTCAGACCAAAGACTGAAGATCGTATAGGCGAGTAACTGACAGCAACCTGGTGTTAACCCCATGACGCTACCTATAATATATATATAAAAGTCGTCGTCGGGTGGCCTAAGTCGGTATCAGGCCAATCAGCGAGGAGTCTATCCCCTTTTCACTAGCTCTAGTAAAGAAGATGTTTTTTGCGTTGAGGGGAACGTCACACCTACCATCAACTCCTTAACTTTACCGCACAGATCCCTGTGCTACTCATACACGAGTTAGCAGTTCCGTTATCGAACTAGAAATGGCTTAATGACTTATGCACATGTACCTTGTAGTGCCAAATACTTGGAAAATATGGTACATTTATCAACAAAAATTCCCCAATGTTAAAAGATTGTCCCGCCAATTGAAAGAATTGAAAAAGAATAATCATTAACAGGAGATGTCTGTCTGTCAATAATATTATATATATATATATATATATATATATAATATTATATATGTATATATAAGAAAATTGAAACACAGGTTTAAATGGGTTAAGTGGTGAGTTTATTTGGCTCGCGCTGCAGTGTTTCGAATCTATTAAATAGATCATCTTCAGGGCATAAGATAAGAAATTATATATCACAGAATGATGAGAAAGTGAGTGGTATCCTTGTTATTCAGTCCTGTTAAAATTTGAGTTTGAAAAAAGGAGACGGTTTTGAATATGACATCAAATTATCTATTTTAAGGTGTGGGTATGTAGCGCTGTTAGTGTGTGTATTGAGGAAACAATTGTGCGTTTTTTAGTATGTGGTTGTGTGTGTGTGTGTGATAAATTTTTTCTGTAAGCGATAAACGATAATAGATTCGAAACACTGCAGCGTCCGGCCAATAACTCACCACTTAAACCCATTAAACCTGTTGTTTTTCAATTTTCTTGATATATTACATACCGTCGGATTACTTCTCTCTTCACACACACACACACACCACACAGACATATTATATATATATATATATATATATATATATATATATATATAATATATATATAATATATGCCTTCATCAGAACATCGCAATAAGAATGCTGCTGGCCATATACGGTTATGAACCTTTTCTCCTATATAACAATTTCCCAATTCCCGTCATTTTAAAATCATCCACTATTCAGACAACAATTTTTCCCTTATATTATATTGTACTGTGAAGGTTTAATATAAATCGAAACGTTTAATGTCAAATTTACCATCAGAAATAAATTCATATTCTTTTTTTTTTTTTACTGCTACCAACAGAGAGAAGAAAAAAAAAAACCAAACCCAAAAAACCCTATACCAACCCTGCTAAGCCCCACAACTAACCCCGTCCCTATTCACGACCTCCCAATTCACCAGTATGAAATCTCACTATTGAAGGCAAGAACTCAATCAACATCCTGAAGAAGGTCAACTGACCGAAACGTTATAACGTCGACATCACACCTACAAAACAATCCATTTTCTACAACATTCCATGTTTGTCTACCTTTCTCCACACACACACACACACACACACATATATATATTAAGCTAAAGTGAAGTCTTCCAGACTGTGGTGCTGCTATGATGGTTGCACCAACCTGGAACCCTAACAAAGCGTTCTTTGAGAATAAGCTAGATGGAAGCTGCACAAGAATGCTGCGCGCAGTCTTGAACAAGTCATGGAAGCAGCACCCCACAAGGAAACAGCTGTACGGTCACCTGCCCCCCCCCCCATCTCACAAACTATCCGAGTGAGAACGGCAAGACATTGCAGGACACTGCTGGAGAAGCAAGGAAGAACTCATAAGCGACGTTCTCCTGTTGGAAGCCAACATGGACATGCAAAGGGTGGGGGCCCAGCAAGGACCTACATTGACCAGCTATGCGAGGATGCTGGTTGCCTCCGCAGAGGAGTTCGTTGGACATGCATACAACGATCTTAACAAAAATCGGTCCTCTTCCAATATGTGATCTACCGAAGGTTTGGGATCTACTATTATCTACTATTCATGGCATGCGATCTACCAGGAAAAAAGAAGACGGGTTTAGGGTTTTAGGGTTAGGGTTTAGGGTTAGTTTAAATGGGAAATAATGGGTAGATCACGTATTGGAATGTAAACCATTCGGTAGATCACATATTGGGAAAAGCACCGAATATTTTTTCAAGACAGGGTTAGGGTTAGGGGTAGGGTTTAGGGTTAGTTTGATGGGAAAATAATGGTAGTTAATGGGTAGATCACGTATTGGATATAAACAACCGGTAGATCCATTTGGAATTAGAAACCATTCGGTAGATCACATATTGGAAGAGCGCACAGAATTATTTTTCAAGACAGGGTAGGGGTAGGGGTAGGGTTAGGGTTAGTTTGATGGGAAAATAATGGGTATTAATGGATAGATCACATATGGATGTAAAACACTCGGTAGATCACACATTGGATTAGAAACCATTCGGTAGATCACATATTGGAAGAGCCCCCAAAATCAATACTCATGACTATGGGTAGCTCGAAAAATTTGACTTTCGACTTTCGTCTGTCTGTCGTTCTGTCTGTCTGTCTGTCTGTGTGTGTGTGTGTGTGTGTGCGTGCACATGCGTATGTTTGATAGATTTGATAGATTATATAGATGTGTCTACTATGTGTTTGCATTGTATGTGTTGAGGGCCCGCGTCGACCTGCTTTGAATTGCGTCGGTGACTGGGAATGACACTACCAGTAAACTCTAAAATTTGATAATATATATATATATAATATATATATATATAATATATATATATATATATTATATATATATATATATATATATATATATTAAGGTACTGGCAACTGAGCCTAAAATCGTTTTTGACAAAAATGACTTTAGCCTACAAGAAAATATTTACCAAAATCAGGGAATTATCGGATTTTAATTAAATTTTCAGTGTTTATTTATCAATGAATGATCTTATATGCATTTATTTATTTTATTTCAAAACCTTCTCATTTTTTTCAGGTCACTTATGTTGGGGGCGTAACTTTTTTTTTCAAATTGGTCTTATAGTTTTTTTCTAATTACAGTATAAATAATGATTAAAAGACCGAACTTATGAATAGAAACATAAAAAAAAAAAAAATTACGGTGGCTTTTCTTGAGAAAATAAGTACCGAAAATTGAAAAATAAAAATGTAAAAAATAATAAATAAATAAGTTTTTTGGAGATTTCTTTTTACTCATTTCGATAATTGTTTAATTGGCTATTATTTATAAAGAATTATACATTGATATTTTTCTGCTTAAAAAGGGGAGGGGTACATTTTCAATAGAGTTTTCTTCAAAATTTATTACTTTAATGCATCTAAAATAAGGTTTGCATTAATAGATATCTATTTCTAGAAATCTAAAAAATAACATTTCAACTGAAACATCAGGCTTTCACATTTGAATGAATTTTATATATTAATTTTTCATAGCCAAAATACTAAATAAAATTTTGAAATAAAATAACTGATGCATATAAAAATTCATTAATTGATAAATCAATACTGAAATTTCATTAAAATCGATAATTACTGATTTTTGGTAAATTTTTTGCAATTGCCGATGTTACATAAAAATTGTAAACAAGCACGTAAACACATTGAAAAATATAAAAGAATGGCGATTCGTCGAAATGACCAAAACAATAGTTTTAAACTAAAAAAAAAAAAAAAAAAAAATGCATATGTAATGATATTTTTTCTTTTTTAATGATGGTCATTATGTTACTACTTAATCGATTTAGAACGTTGACTTAAATAAATAGATTTAATTATTTTAATTCGCTTTAAATTGACAGACACAATGCCATCCCTAATATATATATATAATCAAAAGCCAGAGAAGAAATCTTCCTTACGCACATCGGAGTTTTTTTTAAAAAACCTGTCGCAGTTGCATATGTGCTTTATTGTTAGAGTCACAGAGCAAATTTATAAGTAAAATTCAACCAAAAGACTTAAGAGTTTTTCATTATAGTCTATTTCAGGAAGCTTAGACAAAGTGTCTAACCTCCAAATCATCATCATATAATCTGATGATTTGGGAGAGTTAGACACTTGTCTAAGCTTCCTGAAATAGCTATAATGCAAAAACTCTAAGTCTTTTGTTATAATTTTTACTTATATATCTGGATTATATATATATATGCGGTTATATATATATATATTAATATAATATATATATATAGTATGTGTGTGTGTGTGTGTGTGTGTGTGTGTGTGCGTGCGCGGTAAGTAAGGAGCTGATGGTAGGTGTGGCGCTCCACCTCAGACCAAAAACAAATCTCCCTGGCCTAGTGCTAGTGAAAAGGATAGACCCCCTCGCTGATAGGCTTGATAGCGACTCTAGGCACCCCCGACGACTTTACTTACTTTTTACTTATAATTATATTCAATGAGTTTAATGCGCCAGTAATTTATTTCAAATGCTAATGGATTGTCATGTACATGTACTCGGTTGGGGTAGAATATACCGAGGATATTTCCAATTGTGGGTCCCAGGGGTAATAATTATTTTACCTTTCGATCCTCTGAGTTTTAAAAGTTTCATTTTCCCTTTATTTCACCAGAAATCCTTTCCTTTCTTTCTTTTTTTTTTTTTTTTTTTTTTGTTAATTAATGTATTTATCTTTATTTATTTACTCATTTGTTGGTTTTGAGTCTTGTTTTTCAATTTATTTATCGATGTTGATAATACATCACAAAAATCGATTTTTAATTTCTTAAACCCTTATTCAATTATCTACTATTTTATTTTATTTATTTATTTTTGATATTGCATATTTCGTTTTAAATCAAATGAAGAATTATTTTACGACCATTGATAAATTTATTATTTACGAAAATAAAAAGAATTCGTTCGCGTTTACTTGTTTTTATTTTGCTTTATTTTATACCGGGGGGGGGATACCCGAAAAGCAGTTAAAAAAATAAATAAAACATTTTTAAAGAAAAACAACAAATCTGGCTCAACAATTCTGGTTGTAGGGCATCGTTGATCGAAATAAATACATCCGTGTATGGTGATAAGTAAATAAAAGAAAGAAAGAGAAGGAAAAAAAAGTTTAACTACCACTGTGAAAATAGCAGCAATGTCACTAACGAAGCCTTCATCAGATGATGACCCTAAGGTCAAGCATGGTTTCGGTGCTGAAGCATCATTACCGTGCACTAACCCCAGCAATACCTCACGATACCACAGGATTTGTAGATTCCCGTCAGAGTGTTGTAATGTAGGAATGACATATCAAATCGGCTTCAGTCGAATCTTAAGGCTTATTATTATTATTATTAAAAAAAAAAATTTTTTATGGCAATCCGTTTTTTTTTTGGGGGGGGCGGGGGTTAGTCCCGTATATAAAAGTTAGATTTAATTCAACATCCGACTTCGATAGGAATAAATATAATTATATATCGATCGTCTAGTTATGTCTCATTGCTCTCACAGTTATACGTAAAGTGTAAGTTCGGTGCTTGTTGTTGAGTTTGTTTTGTTTTTTTTTTTGTTTTGTTTATTTCGGAGGGGGAGGTTACATTTTTGACGACACACTATATTATTATAGTATACAACACAACACCCAACGAGACTCAGACCAGAAGTTATTAGATATTAAAATAGTCCGTTTATTTCGTATGAGATTTATCATTGAATATAGACAGTAAGATATATAACAGCTTTAATATCTATTTCCCTTGTTTAAAGGAATAAAATAGACTCGGGAACATTCACAAAAATAAGGAGAGAAAAAAAAAGCTTATGTTTGTATACAGAGAGTGATACACACACACACATACAGTTTTACGTCGAGTAAGAGATTGGCGTGAAAAGCACTGACTAAAGCACTTAAAAAGAGGCAAGAGAAGTCGAGATCTTTTTTTTTTCTTTTTCGTCCCTCCTCCCTTTTTACATTTAATTGTAGTAAGGGTTTATTATTTTCTTTAACAGTATCCCTCTTTCTTTGTTTATTTGCTTACTTAAATACGAGAATTAGTTAAGTTTAACTTTAGTTTTAATTAGTTCTAGTTGAGTGTATATTTTCTATGTGTATGTGTACGTGTGTATGTATTTCTTTCTCCCCCTCTTTCTCTGTCTCTCTCTCTTCCCCCTCTCTCGTTTTCCTCCCTCTTCATTATAGAAGTAGCAGCCCAAAGCGCTACTGACCTCTGACCTGTGTCGGTAATCGCTACGCGGCATCTGTGTAAGATTATCCTACGTAGCACAGGGCAAAGCAACGACTCCCTTATATGGAACTTGCACCCCCGTCAACGTCCGAATATCTCACATCGTCAACAGAGGCGGACCCGCTCCAGTCCATTCTTAATATCGACTTAAAATAACTAAAACGTGTATTTCACGTCGCCAGCAGGCCGATCAGTCGGCTCCACTGTGAAGGTATTAGGCCATTTTTTCGCGGCGTCGGTAATCAGGCTTTTATATAGGTGTTGTTCGACCGTAGTGCCATAACTTTTTCGTGAAACTTTCAGTGTCCTCCCATCAAACTGATTTTTCAGGAAAACTTCGGGATTTTACGTGTTTGTTTCGGCTTGTGACCGGATACAGAGCAGTAAAGAAAGTGTAAGGGTTGTTCGGTTCGGATTTTTGTCACCTAGTTGACCAAAATGTCCAGCAAAGAACCGAACAAAAAGGTAGCCAAGTCGTTCATATCAGAGGAGACAGCGACTCTGATCTGGATGCTCTGTTTGAAGATTGCGATGAATCCTACAGAAGCCCCACCCCAGATTCCACTACGTATGAGGAATGCCTGCCTCTCTTTTTTAAACCTCCGGACCCGACGCAAACAAAAGCCCCACAGCGGTAGTCGTGAAGGCAGCACAGAGTCCACGACGACGGGTCCGGTGGTACTGGTGGTACCAGTGGGTTGAATTGCCCATCCGCGGGCCCATTCCTCTCCGGCAAGTCTCACCCAGACTCTCAGCGCGGCCCCTCCTCGTCGTCCCAGCATGTTAGACAACATAGTTATGATCTCACAGACGAACAGCCCCTACCCCCGGGATGGGAAATGGCCAAAACTACTCAAGGACATCGTTATTACCTCAAGTAAGTTTTTATTATTATTATTATTACTATTATTAATTTATAAATGTACTACTTGGGAAAAGAGGATCATGAATATTGCCAGTTAAGATCGATTAATAGGAAAATTGTGAAAAAAAAATTAATATAATAATCTGGAAAATATTTTTAATAAACTTATTTACTTTCTAAAAAGTTCGAAAAAATCTCTCCCTCTAAACATAACCTTCATTTATTTCTTTTCATTCTAGTTGTGTCAAAGTTTTCCTAAGGGTCGTTTCCCCACCCTCTTTCCCCTCTTCACTACACTTTCTGGTCCCCTAAAAACTAATTTAGATAAATATCGTCATATCTTAAATATTGTGGAAACTTTTTGTAGAGTGAAAAGAAAATATTTCGTCCTAATTTTTCTGCCTCTTCTTCAATTGTCTACTTATTTTTTTTCCTCATTCGAAGCTTAGAAGTGAAAAAGTGTCTGAAGAGGGATATATTATTCCTCCCCCCCCCCCCGCTAATTCGCGCACTGGTTGTTCAAAATTGACGCCATGTTGAAATATCGGAGCTTCCATACTAGCAAACTCGGTCGTCTCTTTTCGTAACTCCCTTCTCTAATCGCTGACTTTCTCCTCGAAAACTATTCGGAAAAAAACAGCTCTGTGCTGATCAAACTATCCAAATTTTTCATCTCGGACAAATTCTTATCAGCTTTTTACTTATATATCTTCCACTTTGTTTATAAAAACACGTGCACTGTGCGTTCGTACTTCTGAAAAAAAAGTACCAGCCCCTCTTGCATTTGAAAAAAAAAAAAAGTGTCTTTTTGATCAGCTTAATAAATTGCACTTTTAATTTTCTCTAATTAATAACTTGATCACTTTTCCAGAATATTTTTTTCTTATTAATTTTAAAAAGGCAATGCGTGTTTTCCTCCTTTCTCGCTTACTTTCTCCTCCTTCTAATCAATATTATCTAGCAGCCGCATAATGCGCCTAGATTTCTCCAGCTTCTCCCAAAACTCTTCTTAACATATAGACTTGAAAAAAAAAGTCTGTAACGTTGCAGTTATTACTTTATTTATTGTTCGATTATGTCTAAATGATTAGATCGATATTTTACAAACTTTTTTCATCATCTAAATGTGATTTTTCTTTCACGATCATCGTTTTAATATTGTTTTAATTTCTTTCCACTTTTTCCAGCCACTCCTCTCTTTACTGTCATAAAACGTTAAACATCCTCCTCCTCCCCACCTCTCTCTTTCTCGTGTCAAAACTAATAATAATTTAACTATTATCACATTCACATTTTTTCTCTCCTTTTTTCCTAACCATTAAATAATCTGAGTGGGCATATTTTATCTAAATTAAATGAATAAATTATTATAGATCCTGTAATGTTGTCACACTTTTAAAAGAAATATGGTATTTTCCGCGTTATTATTTGGTTAGTTTTAGGGAATCGTAAATCATCAACCCTTATGAAAATAGTCTTTCCTCTACAAAAATAATACAAACGCATTTTGTTTATATATATATATATATATATATATATATATATATATATATATATATAATAATAATATGATATTGCATTTCGTATTGAAAGATGTGATATTTTGGTTTACAACTGTATTTTAGTCTAATTTAGTAAAGTTTATTTATAACTAAAAAGCTAATAGCCATTTCTGTCGGCCTATATTTTAAATCTTTCTCACGATCATATTGTAATGTGTATCTAATTTTATTTATATCTTTTTCTCGTGTCGAAGATTTTACAAAGATGAAAAAAAAATGATAAAATATGAACTTTTTTTTTTTTTTTTTTTAAAGTACGCTGTTTGAAGAAAAATGAATTAACACGCGTCAATCATGAGGGAAATTTAATTTTCGGCAGAATTTTTTTTTTTTAATTTGATTCATAAACAATTTTGTAGCTCTGATTTAAATCCTCCCCTCAAAAGGGGGTATCGCTAAATGCCATCTCCATCACTTCTGCCTTCTTCTTTTCTTGTCAAACTTTAACATTTTAAAATTCATTTCACTTTTTTCTCTCTATTTTTTTTTTTTTTTTTTCAATGTGGGTGTAAAGGTATTGGGATAGGACTTTTGACATATCGATGCATTAAAATCTCTACTGCCTCTCCCTTTTCCTATTTTTCCTTCCGATTTCAATAGGGTCCACCACATTGTCATTCACTCATTAAAAAAAACAACAACAAAAAACCCCTTTTTGTTTTTGACATCTGGTTGGGGTTCAAACCACTTGCATCTTTATCAACAAAAATTAAGAACTCTTCACAGATTGTTGCCAATTTATTGTTCACTGAATTTCTATTCATTGGATATGTTATTTATTTATTGCTACTTGCTTATTGTCTTCATTTCACACCTAGTTATTTTTTTTCTCTCTATTAGCTGAGATTTAGGCCGAGAAAAGAAAAAACGAGGTAGTCCGATTGGTTAGTCATGAGGAGTGTCTTACAAACTCCCATCATTTCTTGTCTGTTTATTAAGATTTATTTTAAATAAGATTTTTTAAAATCTACAAATCTTTCAAATTAATCTTACTTCATAAATCTCAAGTTTACGTATATTTTACGGCTATCCAATTAAAAAAAAAGATTTTTGTACCCAGAAAGGAGAAGCAAAAAGTTGATATTGGCAGGACAATTTATGTAAACATCTTAAAGTTGTTTTGTTTGTTTTTTTTGATATTTTACGCATTTTCTCTTTTTCTTTTTAAAAAAGAATCGGGAAATATCAAAACAACAAATTCTGACACTCGCTTGAACAAGTTATTTATTCTTATTCTATTTTTTTTTTTTTTTTTTTTTTTTTTTTACTCATATTTTTTTTCTTAATTAGTTGTTTTTTTTAATTTTTTGGGGGGGGGGTGTTGGTAACTCTCCGTCTTGTCTGTTGGAGAGAGAAAAAAAAACTTTAGTAATTATTACCAAGAAGCACAGACAGATCCGAATTTTTTTTTTTTTTTTCTGTAAAATTAGCCAAAAAAATATCCTTGGAATTAAAGGATCATGTTCTATTTATTCAAACAAGGATCCATTTTTTTAAGGGATTAAGTATTTTCTGTGGATCTATTTAGATAAAAAAAAATAATTCTTGAATCAAAATGAAAAGAGACAAATTGAAAGGCAAACAATTCTAAATTGTAAAGGTTCATACATCCGGGTCTTTAATACCTCATGTTTTTCTAACTTTTCTTTTTACTTCAACATTTCCCGTCCTCTCAATTCTCTCTCTCTCTCTCTCTCTGCTCGTTCCCACCACCAAAAACTCCTACTAATTTCTTTATTACTCATTCATTCTCCATTTTCTCTGGAAGCGTTTATCTATAGGACAAAATTTTGATGTTTCCTATCTAATTTTTATTTATTTATTGTTGAGGATGAGAATGAGAGCAGGGACGTGTGTGTTATAGAATTCCCGCACTCCGTGTTGTTGGGATTGAGTGCCAGTGGTTGGCAAAGGCAGGCGGACGGACAGACAGGCACCTGGTTAATAATATTCCATTGCTAGGTTCCTCCTTGTTCCTTTCCTTTTCCTCTGATGATGCCTGCCTGAGAATTGTGTAGTAGAGAGAGAATCATAATGTTGGTTCTTCTACTCAACACCAATCTTTCTCTCTCTCTCTCTCTCTCTCTCCATAGACTTTTCTGCTACTGCTGACCCCAATAAGATCTACTGGAAATACTTTTTTCTAAACTATCTAGTTTGTGTGTGTGGTTTTTTAAAAGTTTTTTTAGTTAAGGTCCTATCTATTTGAGATAAACTAAAGTTTTTTTTAATTGCAACTTTCATAGCATAAATTAAGTAAATCTGCTTAGAGAGGTTTGGCATTAAAAGCAATGAATGGGCTTGAATATTCCTTAATAAGGGTGTTTTAAGGCAATGTAAAGGGAGTGGTGATTGGTTTCTAGATATATTATTATTATTATTATTCACTATGCAAAAGGAAATTACTACAGGCAATAATAATTAGTAATAATAAACTAACTAATTTTTTTAAGTAAATATATGACCAATATTAATTTCGTAGAATCCCATTTTTATTCCCTTTTTTCTGTTTCCTTTTTTATTTTAAGGGATTTCGAAGTATTTGAAAATGAATTTATTTTTAAGTATTTTAAAAGAACACTCCTCTTTTTCTAATTAGATTTACTTTAAAATATTTTTAATTAAAAATTAATGAACGTATTTTCGAATTGTTAAAAGGAAGAATATCTCAAGATTTGAATTGGGGGGAAAACTGCTAAGCCATTCTATATTTTGTTTCTTGAATTTTTTCTCTCTCTTCGAAAGCTGAAGGTAGAGAAACTTAAATAATTAATTCTATAAACTTTTTTCCTCCTTAATTTTTAATAAGCATTTTTTTAATTGTTAAGCACAGAATTTTGGGTAAAAAAACTTTTTTTTAATTGATAATTTTTTACTTTTTTCTGGTGTACGGAAAAATTGTAGTTAACAATTTTGACGATCATATTTTTCCTTAAATGAATGAATCGGTAGTTGAAAATTCAATTGGTAATTTTATTTATTTTATATATATTTTAGATTTATAAATTAATTTTATATGAATTCTTACTGTTTATTTCATAACTTTAAAGTATATTTCTTTATATCTTTTGATTTTTAAAGTTAGAACGTTTTCATATTAATGCAAAAGCTGTATATTACTACTACTACTACTATGTAAAATTTGTAGCATGAGTCAATAATGACCCCCCTCTCCAAAAAAATCCTAGTTTTTAAACTCTTTACGTTATTTTTTTTATGTTTAACTTATCGATATATTGTAAATGATTTTGGCAGATTTGTTTGTAGCGTTTGAAAAATAGATAAAAATATTTTGCGTAAATAAAACTGACTTTTTTCTTCTTCCTTAATCAGAAGGGCACTTGCTTAAAACTCCATTTCCTTCTCTCTCTTCTTCGTTCGACTGTTATCTCCCTTCAGTCACGTCGACGTCTTCTTCCTACCGTGAATCCTCAGAATTATTTATACCTACCAAATAATCCTCATCTTGTCTAACTACCAACATTGTTCAATAATTTCCTTTTTAATCTACTTTTTATCCACTTAGCGGATTTTCTGCTCATTACCTTGAGCCTATTAATAATTATTGTTTTTTTTTGGTTTGTTTTAATATCAGTTTTTTGAGCACTTGACATACTTTCGTCGACATCGATCGTCGTCGTCATCATAGTCGTCGTACGCAATAGAATTTTTTTATACTCTACTAAAAAAGAATATTTAATTTTCTTCTAGTTAAAAAAGAAAAACCCTCTTTATTTGAAAATACCTTAATTTTAAAAACAAATCCCTTATAAATGCGCCCCTTTTTTTTTCTTTCTACGATTTTAAAAAGTGAAGTTCATATGAACCTTAAAACCCCCAAAAGAGGGTTGACTCATTCTTAGACTTCTTGCTTCTTCATAAATAAATAAACTTCATTAGATAATGTCGGAAAATTATTTCCATTTTTATTCCGTTTTGTGAATTGTAACATTAATAATTGTACAATTGATGAGGTAAGAATTCAATTCAATAAATAAATTACTTTAATTAATAATAATAATAAATAAAAAGTCCCCCCACTAGAATCACTTATTTTAATGCGTTTAATCTTTTTTTTTCTTTTAATTTAATCATTTTCATTTCCTTACCACAAAATCATTTTGGGGAGTTTATTTTATTTTATTCTCCACAATATATTTGCCTCTAATTGTTGGTTCTGTCTTTATTAGAAATAAGAAGTCGAACATGAATTAACCTTTTTTGCCCCCAATAATCAACATTATTAAATTACTTTTTCTAAGATGTGCAAAATCTTTAAAAAAAAAAAGAAAAAAAAGGTCGATAAAAATACTATGATCGATCAAATAATCATTCAATGTTTTAATGACTCAAACTTTTGTAAATCTTATTTTTCTCTTCATACAAATAGTTCTCAAACTTCAAAGCTCATTTCTTAAAAACTAAAAAAGAGTTTTCTTATATAATTTTCATACACTAATTATTTGGTTAATTTTGATTTATTAAATTATTTTTTTTCTTCGTCGTAAGTGATGCTATGAAACACCACTAACCAATACTTCTAATTGATTTTAGAATTTAGAAACAAATATCTCTCACTCTAAAAATTGTTAAAAAAATTTAGGGAAATATATTCTTCCCAAATTGGTTTAATATCACTCCCCATCTTCCCCAGAAAAAAGTGAAAAAAAACATCTTAACTAAGTGCTTAGATCATTGTTGAAATCAATTTTTCAGTACGCGTTGGTGAAATCTAAAATTACTTTTTTACATTTTTTTTCTCTAAGGTCATGAGTGTGTGACACGTGTATGTATGTATGTATGTGTGGTGTTGTATGTAATGTATATATATATATATATAATATATATATATGTAATATATATACACACACACACAATGAATTCTTTTTCGTGTTGAATGTTTGGTGGTTTGTAATTATTCTTTTTTTTTTTTTTTTTTTTACTAAATTTAATGTCTATTTTTACGTCCTTTCTATTTTAGTCTAAAAATTCGGAGAGAAAAAAACTTTAAAAGTTTTATATAAAGTCTTTTACTTAGTTTCAAGACTGAATTTGTGAGACTTGATTTAATGAGTTGACGCTATTTAAAATAAAAATTCTGAAAAGATTGGAATGTCAATTTTTTTTTCTCCCCTTTCCTGTTCAAAGAAATTTTAGGCAACTTTTGTGCATAAACTGTTGGTACAATGGGTCAAAAACTGTCTCAATTCTGTGTATAAAAACAATGCTTGCATTATTCAAAAGTATTTATCTGGTAAACATTTTAATAACTGCTTTTATTGTCCTTATAAGACTTTCTATTAAAACTAAAATAAACTGGGTAAGGGTACAATATATATTATTTTTTAATCCTGAATAACAAGTTTCGTTCCGTCTCAATATTTGCTTTGGTTTGATTACATTTTTATGGTCTCTTCTTCCTTGTATCATTTGGTGGCATCGTCAATCTTCTGCTACTGCAACGTTCTTCTTTACTTGCTCCAATCTGAATATCAAATAATAATAAAAAGGACCAGTTTAGGATCCTTCTCTGAATCAATGCTGTTGTGATTTAAAAATACAAATTAAATGATGCACTCACATACATGTATATTATTACTGTACGCTATTCATGTACATACATGAGACTTTGATGAGTTGTGGTGCACTTGAGCCACTGTACGTAGTAAATTTAATTATTTAAAATAAATCCCATCTCCTTGATTTCCAATTCCTGTTTGGTTCTGCTTGATGAAACCCCAATTAATGGATTTTTTTTTTTTTACAATTTCATATACATCTGTGTAAATATGAGATACTTTGATCGATTTTTTTTTTTTTAGTACAATAGTTTTTAAAGTTTTATTAGTTGGTTTATGTTCCTAATTTATAGAAAGAAAAAATGAATTAAAATCACTTTTTACCGACTATTCAGTTATTTAAAATTTCAAGATAAGAAATATAATTTTGAATTTTACAACGGACATTTATTTATATAATGAGAGAGAGAGAGAGAGTAGTTAAAGTTCGTGAAATTCCAAATGTGTTGGAAAGTTCTATCTGATCTTGTTCTGTCTGCAGATTTATAAGAAAAGAAAGGGGGGGGGGGCAATCAGACTATATATAAAACTATTTTTGTTTCTTTCAACTTGTTTTTTGCAATGCGCAGAAAATATACAATAGGGCCATATATTATATATATATATATATATATATATATATAAGGTTAGGTAACAAACAAATGTTTATTTTTTATATGGCTTTAAGCCGACAATTTTTGGAGGATATGTTGCCTTAATTGAAAATCGTGCCTAATTTTCAAAATTAATTAGTTAATAATTAATGAATTTAGGCGGGCATATATGTTCAAATGTAAGGCTAAAACGAATCGAGAAAATGGCAATCCCTGAATAGGTCGAAATGTACATCAGGGATTGACAATTTTCTCGATTCGTTTAGCCTTACATTTGAACAATAGTCCGCCTAAAAATTCAATATTATTAACTAATTAATTTTCAAAATTAGGTACGTCTTCAGTTAAGGCACATATCCTCCAAAAATATATATAATATATAAATTTCCATCTTCTTTTTCAAGATATTTTATAAAGATCTTGAACATCAAAAAAACTTCTATATCCCTGATATAGAACAGAAAAAAAAAATATATACTGACAAGTCTACTAAGTCTCTCATTTGATTGACTTGTAAATCATTGCAAGTTCCCTTTGATATTGCCTAATAAGTGGGCTTTTAAGTGTTGTTGTGTTTTGTTTTTTTTATGTAAATATCTTCAGGAATTCTAACAGATGATCTTTTAAAATATCTTCAAGAAATTTGACAAGATTGTCTTTAAATGTCGAAAGCCCACATGGTAGAAGTTAACGGAGAAAAAAAAGCAAAAAAAAAACACTATTGAAATAATTATTGAAGCCAATTGTAACAAAATGATTTTCCATTATTCGGGACTATGTCCTCATCTTTGATTGTTATTTGTACAACGTTTTTCGCCGATATACCCTCCGGCCTTCTTCAGGTATTTTTGTCGAACTCGGGAATTTCTTGTCGTATTCGGCAACCATCACGGAACTTTGAACCTAACCCTTTATTTATTCCACGGGGGTATCCTGTTCTCATTCCGCTAACCATAGCTAGGGTAGGAGTTGTGTTAATTTTATTTTCTTAACTGCTTTCACTCAGGAATTGAACTCGGGAACCAGAGAAAAGAAGGCCGGAGGGTATATCGGCCGAAACGTTGGTACATAATAACAATGAAGATGGGACAATATGTCCGATATAAAGCAAATAATACTAAATCTTCAAGCCTCATCTCAAACATTCCGAGAAATAAATGATTTTCATTTAAATGCAAATTTAGCTTCTTTGAAATTTTTCTTTTCTTTCTTTTTCTTTTTTTTTTTTTTTTTTTTTCAATTGCTTCTTTTAATTCAAAATCATCTTCAAAAATTTTCATCTGACCTTTCTAAAATCAGAGGTATTTTTATTAAATGGTGTTTCACTCTAGTTTGGTTGGTTGATTTTAACGACATATCAACCGTCCGTGGTTATGTCCATAAAATACATATCGTGGGTATTCATATATATAACTTTTAGTAATATGGGTTTTAACATGTGTTTTATCATTATTGGGATTATGTTTATGGTATTGATTTGTTTTCATGTCTATGATTCTATGGTATAATTTATTTCCCTCAAAAAGGAGAAATATCCTCTGTTAACGTTTCAAAACAGATCTTTCATATTGTTGCTTTATAAACGTTTCTGATGTGAGCAAAATCTGCATCCATGAATAAGGTTTACTGTCAGGGTGTTTGACATGTTTCACATTGTGGTTGTTGTTCTTGTTTAGTATGATAAAGTGTGTTAGTTTTTGT